>JAQFVV010006494.1:17500-617500 GCA_028023455.1 Epiperipatus broadwayi
ATAGACCAGATAAATTTGCTTTTGAAAATAAACATTCTATCCCTATTTAACCTTAGACTAAAATTCGTAGTCAAACTGGCATCAATTCATCTGATATATCGATGTATTCAATGTAATAAAATACGGCAGCACAAAAGGTTAAGGGAAGAAATTGCCTCTTATGAGATAGGAATATTACATCTATCTGCAAAGAAGAGCAATAAAACAAAAAACTCCATAGAAAGGAACTGCGGTATCCGACTTATAATTCCTTCCATAGGCAAACGGAAGTGTGCGGCGTATGAAGCGATTCTGCCCGTAGCGAATCAATATTACATCTACTAATCACACCAATATATCCAATCCATTGACCCAATTTAACCACGAAACAAATAACCTAAGATTACCCTCCCCTAATATAACTTTACAAATCTATACAGCCATTCACGCCCGACTTAAGTTTAACATTGATATATTTTAATTCATCGGAAAACAGAAATCATAAATAAACTTAAAGAACAAAGTTAAATAAATGGAAATGATTTTACACAAATAAATAAAAAAAATACATCAAATAACATTTTAACTACTTTAGTCAGATAGGAAACTAATGCAATTATTTTAAATACGAAAAGTTTTTAATTTAATGTTCATTAATTGTAAAGTTCTTACGGTTTTAAACAGTTCATCTTTATCTGTCGTTTGTAAGTTTGAACGGGAATTCCCACGCCGTCCTCAAAAGATTGGTATCCATTTAGCCGTTGTTTTATTTATTCATTCGGAGGTTTTTTAGTTCAATTGGTCCTCAATGTAGGAAACGATAGTTCATTTCTCTTTTCTTTAACAGCTGAAAGAATTGACCGTGCGTCTGTCAATTCCTTCACCTCAACTCCGTACTAATACATATAGTCACATCGTAATAATCAATAATCAATCACTAATTAATAATTTCCAAATTTGTCCTTTTATATTACTTTGAAGGATTGACTTTACATTACGTCATCGATGTGATGATCCTTTTCGTTGAGGTCCGATTTCCCAATGGATTTATTTCATTTGCTAAAAGTTTCTATTGTTTTCTTATCTGACCGGTGTTTTTACATTTAAATGCCGAAGGCTGGTTTACATTTAACTAATTAACAATCATTTCCATTTTTGATTAATTAACCTGTTTTCCAAATCAAAAATATATTAGATCGGAAGAGCATCGTGTAAATCTTTTTAAGTTTTTGTTTTTAAAATACCTTTTCTATTTTTAATACAGTTTTATTTTAATAATTTTTTTTTTATCTGTGCGATTTAATATATACGAGTTTAAGATGATATTTAATTTCAATTTTTAATTCTTAAAGAAAATTTTTAAATGCGAACTTTTTAATTTACTTTCATGTTTAATAAATAAAAAAAAAAACAATGTAACGAACGTCTGTGCTCGTTACATATCAGTAAAGTTACTTAAAAAAAAAATGATCAAAAAAAAAATATTTTACTTAGGGTTAGTAATTACGGTACACGATTGACGAAGACATTTACAAAACATCCGGTTAATAATTTTACAAAAAGACTATATACAAAAAGAAAAGAAAATGTTTACTATCGCTTACCTAAGGACCATTTACGTTTACACCTCCTCCCGACAAGAGTTCTAACTTTTATTTTATCCATTTTATTTTTACACACGGCATGACAAGCAAGTTATTTTATAAATTATTTATTTAAAGAAGGTTGCATTGAGATAAATATGTTTTAAGAAATAATGGGTTTATAACGTGTATATTTGCAGCACAATTATAAACACCACCAACTTATTTATGACTGATTAAAATACTTAAATAGGATTACACTGAAGTAAATTCCCAACAGTACTCATCGTAAGGTACCACATTTCGATCATAAACTTACGTGGCTGTGCGCACCTATACACGTAAAAGCATAATATATATCAACAAAAAAAAACATATCAATTGCAACCTTTTGAACTTTTTTTTTTAACAAAAATTAGTTTTTAAAATTATTTATACTTTCTCGTGTTTAATATATATGCGCAATTTCTTTCTGGCAGTGCTTTTATAAGATTTAAAATATACGACTTATGTAAACAGATAAAAACATTTCATTTTGACAAAATTTGCTCAGGGTATACGTGGTTTATTAAAGATCGGCCCCAGATTGGGAAAGCCAGTTGTAATGATCCGGAGAATGCACTTAACGTAATCTGCACTACGGGGCGCCATCTAGGCATTTGAACCTAGAAAAATTTATAAAGTAGGCAGATACGTAAGTCAAAAAAAAAATTTTTTTTTTTTTAAATATTTTGGTTCCGGTCGTTAGCCCATGTCACTAGCTCAGGGAGTAGCAGAGATTTAATAATATCATATCTTATCTAATTAGATTTCAACATTAAAAAATAAATAAAATAAGCCACTGCCAGTAATTAACACACAAACATTTATTTATTTCACATATATATAAGATTTAAAATTATTTTAGTATTAGTTTTACAGTTCAAAATTTAACCTACATTTTTAACTTTGATTTTTGACTTTAATTTACATTTAATTACTATTATATTCTAATTTTACATTTTTAATTAAGTTCGCACAGATAAATTTATGAAAGCTTGTTTATAATGTTGAATTGTTTATAGATCGGTTACATAGATTCCACGGTCAAAAACATTTCAAAATAAACATAAACGATCAAAATACAAAATTATTGATTACTGACAATTGCGGAGGGAAATTTATACGTAACCCATTAGTATTCACCATAAGATACTTGCATTGTCACCAATAATTTAAAAGACATCCGAATAAATACATTTTAGATACTCACCGTAAGGTATCATTATTTATCGAATGTCTATATATTTTGATCAAATATGGAAACGCAAAACATAGTTAACCAATAAACAATCCATGCAAGCGTCTATAAACAACTTAAATTTAATGCATTTTTATTTAGGGTCGAGTATGAATAGACCAGATAAATTTGCTTTTGAAAATAAACATTCTATCCCTATTTAACCTTAGACTAAAAAGAGCATACGTCTGAACTGGCATCAATTCATCTGATATATCGATGTATTCAATGTAATAAAATACGGCAGCACAAAAGGTTAAGGGAAGAAATTGCCTCTTATGAGATAGGAATATTACATCTATCTGCAAAGAAGAGCAATAAAACAAAAAACTCCATAGAAAGGAACTGCGGTATCCGACTTATAATTCCTTCCATAGGCAAACGGAAGTGTGCGGCGTATGAAGCGATTCTGCCCGTAGCGAATCAATATTACATCTACTAATCACACCAATATATCCAATCCATTGACCCAATTTAACCACGAAACAAATAACCTAAGATTACCCTCCCCTAATATAACTTTACAAATCTATACAGCCATTCACGCCCGACTTAAGTTTAACATTGATATATTTTAATTCATCGGAAAACAGAAATCATAAATAAACTTAAAGAACAAAGTTAAATAAATGGAAATGATTTTACACAAATAAATAAAAAAATACATCAAATAACATTTTAACTACTTTAGTCAGATAGGAAACTAATGCAATTATTTTAAATACGAAAAGTTTTTAATTTAATGTTCATTAATTGTAAAGTTCTTACGGTTTTAAACAGTTCATCTTTATCTGTCGTTTGTAAGTTTGAACGGGAATTCCCACGCCGTCCTCAAAAGATTGGTATCCATTTAGCCGTTGTTTTATTTATTCATTCGGAGGTTTTTTAGTTCAATTGGTCCTCAATGTAGGAAACGATAGTTCATTTCTCTTTTCTTTAACAGCTGAAAGAATTGACCGTGCGTCTGTCAATTCCTTCACCTCAACTCCGTACTAATACATATAGTCACATCGTAATAATCAATAATCAATCACTAACTAATAATTTCCAAACTTGTCCTTTTATATTACTTTGAAAGATTGACTTAACATTACGTCATCGATGTGATGATCCTTTTCGTTGAGGTCCGATTTCCCAATGGATTTATTTCATTTGCTAAAAGTTTCTATTGTTTTCCTATCTGACCGATGTTTTTACATTTAAATGCCCAAGGCTGGTTTACATTTAACTAATTAACAATCATTTCCATTTCTGATTAATTAACCTGTTTTCCAAATCAAAGATATATTTTTATCTCTAAATCTTTTTAAGTTTTTGTTTTTAAAATACCTTTTCTATTTTTAATAAAGTTTTATTTTAATAATTTTTTTTTATCTGTGCGATTTAATATATACGAGTTTAAGATGATATTTAATTTCAATTTTTAATTCTTAAAGAAAATTTTTAAATGCGAACTTTTTAATTTACTTTCATGTTTAATAAATTTAAAAAAAAACAACAACAATGTAACGAACGTCTATGCTCATTACAATATATTTGATGAGACTGCTTAAATAATATCTTGAAGGTGTAATATTAAATGTGTATATAGTGAAAACAGTAGATATCTATGGGAACCTGTTTTGTTTGAGTTAAATCTTGTTATTAAGAATGGATCATCACTTCCAGAAAAGATGGTATTGTTCCTAATTTATTTTTTAAATTAAAAATATTTTGTCAAGCGTTGTTAGCCGAGAGGTCAACGCAGCCACATTTCAAGAAAGCAGTTGGTTGCAGACGGTTGTTGTGGATTCATCTCCCGGCCGATGCTATGACATCAATTTCTTACAATTTAAATTTTATTATTTGTTAAGACTTTTTAATGATGGATACATGCAGAGCTGGCCTGAGCTTGTTTGTCTCTCCAAACGAATTTTTTGTGTTGCCGCTCATATTTTGGCACTCATATCATATTATTAAAATTTGAAATTTTTTATCTAAATTTATCCGGAACGAACGCTCTCTATTGGAGATAAAAAGAAAATAAAGTGAATCCCATAATTTTTTATTTAGGAAAAAAAAAAAAATACAGTCAATATTATTTTAGAATAAAGTATAAATATATTATTGTTGCTTGCTATGTTGTGGCTTTCGGGCCGGTTCTGGATACACATACGTAATACTATTATTATCATATCTGTGTTTGCACTTTTTCTATCTGTTATTAAAAACACGGAAATTTTATTTATACATATTTTATTCCTAGTTTTGATCCCTTATATGCAGGAATAAAATCTATATAAATAGAATTTCTTTCTCTTTTTTTAAATAACAGATTCAAAAAAAGTGTGAACATAAAAATGATAATACGTTAAGAATACCACTGGAAGTAAACAACCCAAGAGTTTGCGGCAAATGTGAGAGATATTAATGAGAATTATAGATAGGTGTACGTATTTTTTTTTATGAATTAATGGATCACCTATATATCTGAACCAAAGCGTGACTTTCTATATACTCCAAAAATATATCAGCTAATACCCCTGAGATGGGTGAGGCCATTGAAACACCAAAAACCTGCCTTCAATGTTGTCCATTGTACATAAAACAAATGCTCGAAAAGCAACATTTAGCTAACGCAATAATATGGTCTGACAAATTACAACATTGAGCAGCGGCATTTACGGATTAGTCAACTGGACTATTTGTAAATAAAGAAATAACAATGAAGCTGACAAGATTATCATTTGTAACAATTTTTAAAATTTTTTAAACGAGAAATGTAGTATTTTTGTATATGATTTAATAGATGAAATTATAGGGTTATTAAAACCTATATCAGATAAATATGTAGCTAAAATATGGGTCAGAGATCCTATTACACTCCTGAGGAGGAGAAGATCTGTTTTGTGTGTATGAATATATATATAATATTTAAATACAGGTATACTTTATAACCATGGAGTTTTAAAAGTAATTATAGGGGATTTGAACCCAGACTTTCAAGCTCTCTTTAGGTATACAATCTATCTCATACAATCAATAACCATGACCTCATGCATGTGAAAAAGATAAATAATCTCCAGCATATGTATTTCATGGTGAATCAGCACTCATCAGTTGGTTCCAAATCTCCCCCCCTCCACATATATATATATATATTGTAACGAGCACAGACGTTCGTTACATTGTTGTTGTTTTTTTATTTATTAAACATGAAAGTAAATTAAAAAGTTCGCATTTAAAAATTTTCTTTTAGAATTAAAAATTGAAATTAAATATCATCTTAAACTCTTATATATTAAATCGCACAGATAATGAAAAATTATTAAAATAAAACTTTATTAAAGAAAAAGTATTTTAAAACTAAATTTTAAAAAGATTTGGAGATGAAATTATATCTTTAAATTTATCTTCAAATATATTTTTGATTTGGAAAACAGGTTAATTAATCAGAAATGGAAATGATTGTTAATTAGTTAAATGTAAACCAGCCTTCGGCATTTAAATGTAAAAACACCAGTCAGATAGGAAAACAATAGAAACTGTTAGCAAATAAGAAGAAATCCCTATGGAATCGGACCACAGCAAAAGGTCCATCGCATCGGTGACGTAATGTAAATTCAATCCTTCACATGAATATAAAAGGAAAATTTGGAAATTATTAGTTAGTGACTGGAAATTGATTATTACGATGTGACTATATGTAGTAGTACGGAGTTGGAGGAATTGACAGACGCACGGTCAATTCTTTCAGCTGTTAAAGAAAGGAGAAATGAACTATCGTTTCCTACATTGAGGACCAACTAAATTAAAAAACCTCCGAATGAATAAATAAAACATCGGCTAAATGTATACCAATATCTTCAGGACGGTGTGGGAATTCACGTTCATGGCAAGCAACGGATAAAGATGAACTTTTTAAACCATAAGAACTTTATAAATAATGAACATTAAAGTAAAATTTTCCATATTTAAATGATTGCAATATTATCCTATCTGACCAACTTAATTTATTAATAATGTTATTTGATGTATTTTTTATTTATTTATTTAAAATCATTTCCATTTATTTAATTTTGTTCTTTAAGTTTTATTATGATTGCTGTTTTCCGTTAAGGTAAATTATATAAATGTTAAACTTAAGTCGGGCGTGAATGGCTGTATAGATTTGTAAAGTTATATTAGGGGAGGGTAATCTTAGGTTATTTGTTTCGCGGTTAAATTGGGTCAATGGATTGGATATATTGGTGTGATTAGTAGATGTAATATTGATTCGCTACGGGCAGAATCGCTTCATACGCCGCACTCTCCCGTTTTGCCTATGGAAGGAATTATAAGACGCAGAGCGCAGTTCCTATCTATGGAGTTTTTTGTTTTATTGCTCTTCTTTGCAGATAGATGTAATATTCCTATCTCATAAGAGGCAATTTCTTCTCTTAACCTTTTGTGCTGCTGTATTTTATTACATTGAATACATCGATGTATCAGATGAATTGATGCCAGTTTGACTGCGAATTTTAGCCCAAGGTTAAATAGGGATAGAATATTTTATTTTCAAATGCAAATCTATGTAGTCTATTCAGGCTCGATCCTAAATAAAAATGCATTAAATGTAAGTTGTTTATAGACGCTTGCATGGATTGGTTATCGGTTAAGTATGTTTTGGGTTTTCATATTTGATCAAAATATATAGACATTCG
The DNA here is from genome assembly GCA_028023455.1 of Epiperipatus broadwayi. Taxonomy (NCBI): domain Eukaryota; kingdom Metazoa; phylum Onychophora; class Udeonychophora; order Euonychophora; family Peripatidae; genus Epiperipatus; species Epiperipatus broadwayi. The sequence continues at coordinate 25,024 of JAQFVV010006494.1, forward strand.
ATAAATAATGATACCTTATGGTGAGTATCTATAATGTATTTATTCGGATGTCTTTTAAGTTATTGGTGACCCTGCAAGTATCTTATGGTGAATACTAGAGGGTTTCTTATATTTCCCTATGCAATTGTCAGTAATCAATAATTTTGTATTTTGATCGTTTATGTTTATTTTGAAATGTTTTTGACCGTTGAAATCTATGTAACCGATCTATAGCAACATATTAAAACAAGCTTTTATAATCCCATCTGTGCGAACTTAATAAAAAATGTAAAATTAGAATATAATAGTAATTAAATGTAAATTAAAGTCAAAAAATCAAAGTTAAAAATAATGTTAAATGTTAAAATGTAAACTAATACTACAATAAATTTGAATCTTATATATATGTGCATAAATAAATGTTTGTATGTTAATTACTGGCAGTGGCTTATTTTATTTATTTTTTTAATGTTGAAATCTAAGTAGATAGGATATTATATTAATAAACCACGTATACCCTGAACAAATTCTTCTCAAAATAAAACATTTTTATCTGTTTACATAAAGTCATATACTTTAAATCTTATAAAAGCTCTGCCAGTAAAAGAAATAGCACATATATTAAACACGAGAAAATATAAATAATTTTAAACTGTATTTCATTAAAAAGTCAAAAGGTTGCGATTGATATGTTTTTTTTTTTATTGTTGTTGTAATATAAATTATGCTTTAAGGTGTATAGGAGCGCACAGCCACGTAAGTTTATGATCGAAATGTGGTGCCTTACGATGAGCACCTTTGGGAATTACTTCAGTGTAACCCTATGTATGCATTTCAATCAGTCATAAATAAGTTGGTGGTATTTATAATTGTGCTGCAAATATACACGTTTAAACCCATTATTTCTTAAAACATATTTATCTCAATGCAACTTCCTAAATAAATAATTTATAAAATAACTTGCTTGTCATGCTGTGTGTAAAAATAAAATGTATAAAATAAAATAGAACTCTTGTGGGGAGGGGTGTAAACATAAATGGTCCTTAGGTAGGCGATAGTAAACATTTTTCTTTTTGTATATAGTCTTTTTGTAAAATTATTAACCAAATGTTTTGTAAATTTTGTTAATCGTGTACCGTAATTACTAACCCTAAGTAAAATATTTTTTTTTGATCATTTTTTTTAAGTAACTTTACTGATATGTAACGAGCACAGACGTTCGTTACATTGTTGTTTTTTTTTATTTATTAAACATGAAAGTAAATTAAAAAGTTCGCATTTAAAAATTTTCTTTTAGAATTAAAAATTGAAATTAAATATCATCTTAAACTCTTATATATTAAATCGCACAGATAATGAAAAATTATTAAAATAAAACTTTATTAAAGAAAAAGTATTTTAAAACTAAATTTTAAAAAGATTTGGAGATGAAATTATATCTTTAAATTTATCTTCAAATATATTTTTGATTTGGAAAACAGGTTAATTAATCAGAAATGGAAATGATTGTTAATTAGTTAAATGTAAACCAGCCTTCGGCATTTAAATGTAAAAACACCAGTCAGATAGGAAAACAATAGAAACTGTTAGCAAATAAGAAGAAATCCCTATGGAATCGGACCGCAGCGAAAAGTCCATCGCATCGGTGACGTAATGTAAATTCAATCCTTCACATGAATATAAAAGGAAAATTTGGAAATTATTAGTTAGTGACTGGAAATTGATTATTACGATGTGACTATATGTAGTAGTACGGAGTTGGAGGAATTGACAGATGCACGGTCAATTCTTTCAGCTGTTAAAGAAAGGAGAAATGAACTATCGTTTCCTACATTGAGGACCAACTAAATTAAAAAACCTCCGAATGAATAAATAAAACATCGGCTAAATGTATACCAATATCTTCAGGACGGCGTGGGAATTCACGTTCATGGCAAGCAACGGATAAAGATGAACTTTTTAAACCGTAAGAACTTTATAAATAATGAACATTAAAGTAAAATTTTCCATATTTAAATGATTGCAATATTATCCTATCTGACCAACTTAATTTATTAATAATGTTATTTGATGTATTTTTTATTTATTTATTTAAAATCATTTAAATTTATTTAATTTTGTTCTTTAAATTTTATTATGATTGCTATTTTCCGTTAAGGTAAATTATATAAATGTTAAACTTAAGTCGGGTGTGAATGGCTGTATAGATTTGTAAAGTTATATTAGGGGAGGGTAATCTTAGGTTATTTGTTTCGCGGTTAAATTGGGTCAATGGATTGGATATATTGGTGTGATTAGTAGATGTAATATTGATTCGCTACGGGCAGAATCGCTTCATACGCCACACTCTCCCGTTTTGCCTATGGAAGGAATTATAAGACGCAGAGCGCAGTTCCTTTCTATGGAGTTTTTTGTTTTATTGCTCTTCTTTGCAGATAGATGTAATATTCCTATCTCATAAGAGGCAATTTCTTCTCTTAACCTTTTGTGCTGCCGTATTTTATTACATTGAATACATCGATGTATCAGATGAATTGATGCCAGTTTGACTGCGAATTTTAGCCTAAGGTTAAATAGGGATAGAATATTTTATTTTCAAATGCAAATCTATGTAGTCTATTCAGGCTCGATCCTAAATAAAAATGCATTAAATGTAAGTTGTTTATAGACGCTTGCATGGATTGGTTATCGGTTAAGTATGTTTTGGGTTTTCATATTTGATCAAAATATATAGACATTCGATAAATAATGATACCTTACGGTGAGACCCTGCAAGTATCTTATGGTGAATACTAGAGGGTTTCTTATATTTCCCTATGCAATTGTCAGTAATCAATAATTTTGTATTTTGATCGTTTATGTTTATTTTGAAATGTTTTTGACCGTTGAAATCTATGTAACCGATCTATAGCAACATATTAAAACAAGCTTTTATAATCCCATCTGTGCGAACTTAATAAAAAATGTAAAATTAGAATATAATAGTAATTAAATGTAAATTAAAGTCAAAAAAATCAAAGTTAAAAATAATGTTAAATGTTAAAATGTAAACTAATACTACAATAAATTTGAATCTTATATATACGTGCATAAATAAATGTTTGTATGTTAATTACTGGCAGTGGCTTATTTTATTTATTTTTTTAATGTTGAAATCTAAGTAGATAGGATATTATATTATTTAGTCTCTGCTGTTCCACTGAGCTAGTGACATGGGCTAACGACCGGAGCCAAAATAAAAAAAAAAAAATTTTTTTTTTTTTGACTTACGTATCTGCCTACTTTATAAATTTTTCTAGGTTCAAATGCCTAGATGGCGCCCTGTAGTGCAGTTCACGTGAAGTCTCCATTCTCCGGATCATTACAATATATATATATATGTTAGAAGGGACTTGAACTCATAATTTTATGCTCCCTACATCTATGCACCCCATCTTATACAACTGATACACATAATCACATACACATGAAAAAGATAAATCTCCAATATACATATTTCATGCTGAACCAGCATTCATCAATTGGCCCAGATCACCATCTCCCACACATATATAAAATCCCTATTGTTTAGTATAGACAATATACTTATATTTGAATATTACATATTCAGTCTGTATTCTGCCCTTTCCTCTACTGTGTATTTAAATGGACATATTAAGGTCTTACATGTGAGGGGTCAGATTGACTTAAGGTTAACATGGGTATGACAATAATATTGGCATCAACAAGGCCTTTGAGTGTTCCATCATCAGATTTTCAATGACATGGATGGCCGAAGACTTGGATGGTGGAGTAGATTGAAGGTTGTCCATTAAAGTTTCGATTTGCTATCTTAATTTAAAGTGAACACTGATTGTATATATATATAAAAAACAAAAAAAACACAAGTTAAAACTTGCTAATGCTTGTATTTATGACAATAGATGGCGTTCTACCAAAAACACCGTCAAGCATATGTTTGTTTACATAAATGTCAGAGCAAGCATTCACTATCTCTAACTTTTTTTCCACCTTCAGATCATGATTTCAAGCTATTTGCTATCATCAGTGAAGGATAGGAATAAGAAACTAGATCTAAATACAAACTCCGAGTGTTTATGAAACAGTTTCTATTCAGCTTGCAAGTGTGAATCTTTTAGACACATAATGTCTTCAAACTCAGCATAGCAAGCCAGATACCTACATGGGTCTGATATCAGTTCAGCATCACCACATAGTAGAAGTCTCTGCAATATATATCATTGCAAGAAAGACCTCAAAGGTACATTTATGAAAAACAAAAAACACAAGTTAAAACTTGCTAATGCTTGTATTTATGACAATAGATGACATTCTACCAAAAACACCATCAAGTGTATGTTTGTTTACATACTTGCTATGCTGAGTTTGAAGACATTACATGTCTAAAAGATTCACGCTTGCAAGCTGAATAAAAACTGTTTCATAAATGCTCAGAGTTTGTGTTTAGATCTAGTTTCTTATTCCTGTCCTTCACTGACAATAGCAAATAGCTTGAAATCATGATCTGAAGGTGGAACTAAAGTTAGAGATAGTGAATGCTTGCTCTGATATTTATGTAAACAAACATACGCTTGATGGTGTTTTTGGTAGAATGCCATCTATTGTCATATATATATATATATGGGGAAATGTTATCTGGACCAACTGATGAGTGCTGGTTCAGCATGAAATACATATATTGGAGATCATTTATCTTTTTCATATGTATGTGATCATGTGTATCAGTTGTATAAGATGGGATGCATAGCTGTAAGGAGCTTGAAAGTCACAACTAATTACATTGTTTAGTATAGACAATATACTTACATTTGAAAAATATATCTATATTTAAATTCATATTTAGACAATCCCAAAATCAATGATAAGCAACAATCTCACTCTTTGTATATACCACATGACAAATCTAAACCTAAATAAATCTTATAATTTATAATGCTGTCAAGGAATGTCTATAGGAAAAAGATGGGATTCCATCTTTTTCTACAGAAGTTGGCTTGGCAACAGATTGCAGATTATATGGTTTGTTTAGGCATTGACCATGTCAGGTGACTTATTTAGAAATCACCTAATAATTAGCAATTATGATTTAATATAGGTATATATCTCTATACTGAACTCAAATTTGTATTAATAGTATTGAAAACAAGCTGAAGATGGACTGAGTGAAGAGTGAAAAATTGGATGAGATTAAGTTTACTAAATTGTAGTAAAAAAATATAAAAGATACATTGTAAAGATCTTTGCCTCACAATAATCTATTAAACCATCAAAACATCACATGATCACCATTTCATATGCTTACACATGCTGTTAATAAGAGTACTAAACTCTCCATACAGTAATGCCACCAAGTGCAAGCCTTCCTAATCAAAGGATGCTGAAAGGTTTGTGCATAAAATTTCTATCTAGGGTCTACTCATCCAACATTCCCAGACTAGTTTCTAGCTTGTGGTTTTCATTAGTGAGGAGCCTTATATTTCACAGCACTGCATGTAGATCTTAGGATCTACTGCAAACCTCCAGTAGCCACCTTTTACCTGTTTGGTTAACTATAAAGTTAAGAGCACAAGATGAAAATATCATAATGTTTCCAACCCAAGCTCATTCATTTGTATAATCATATAGATTTGAACTCAGTTCAATATCTATACATTTTGTTGTTTTTGATTTTTCAAAAACCAGTCACCATTATTTTATGGGAAGGATGGGTATAAAACTAAACCATCACATGATTACCATTTAATATGCTTACACATCTTGTTAATGAAAGGACCAAACTCTCCATACACTAGTGTCAACAAGTACAAACCTTTATAGTCAAGAGATGTTGAATGAGTAACCACTAGATAAGAATTTTATACACAAATCTTTCTGCATCTAATGATTACAAAGGTGTGCACTTGTGGTGCTATTGTGTGGAGAGTTTGGTACTCTTATTAGTAATCTATTAAATGACTGATAATGATATATTTAATGCATCATCATCACTTTTCAAGCCATACCACTCTACTGTTGAATATAGAGCTCTTGAACTTAATTTATTCACTCCATGATTCAATTCATCACATTTTCCTGTAAAATCCTTTATCACATTTGTGTATTTATATGTTTTCTCTTTCCAAGTCTTTTTATAATTTATTAAAATCCAATTTAAGACTTCAACTGTTTACTGATTATCTACTTTCCTATACATGTCCAGCTTAGATCAAGATCAGGTATTAATCTTTTCAATGAGGTCAATGATATTTATTTGGTCTCTTTTTCATATATTTCAATTCTTTCTTATAACTTATAATATATTACTCTCTTTTTTTTGCTGGGTAATTTGAAGTCTATATACTGCTTTTTTATAAAGTTTCTCAAATATATATTTAAGCGTTAATAAAATGTTATTAATTAAAAACTTAACTTTTCAAACATATTGTAACACTATTATATATATTTTATAACACACACATATATGTGGTACATGTGCATGCCATAGTTTGAAAAAAATAAAATAAAAAGAAAAGTAGATAAATATAAAGAAAATAAACAGAGCCTGTTGCAAATGTTTGCCGTTTCCATATATGATAATTGATTCTCTTTTCCATAAAACCCCATAAGCATTCCAATATATGCATACTAACATAAATCTATTTTTACCAAAAAACTTTTGTGAAATGGTTGCATCATCTGCAAAAGATGTTCATAACACCGATGCAACAAGTTTTACAGATATGGAAGCATTTTGCCCTATTCCTTATCAATGTTAATATAGTATCACCAAAAAATCAAAATATACCTATTGTAATATGGTAAATATATTTCAAAATTTGGCATTATCCAGAGCTATGTTTTGGTGTGGTAAAGCTTTATTTACTATGGGCATGCATATGGAATCAAATGCTTTTATATAATTACTAATTCAGTCCAAATTGATGACCTATACTTATTGGCTTTTTTTTACAACCTCTCTTGATACCTAAATGTGATCTAATGATATGATACCATTTAAAATGCTTTTATATGAATTTGACCTGTCTGTATATGTTTCTGCCTATAAGTACACATTTGTGAATTTTTAAAATAATAAAAATTCCATTCTTGTTTAGAGCTTTAACTCCCACACTTAGGCTTCCCAAGAAAACTTGTTAGCAACTGAGACATTCATAGAATAAAATTTGTTAATACAATATTAATTTAACTCATAACCAATTAATTAAATACATATATATCTTATGGAAATATTACATTTGTAGAATAAAATTTTGTTAATATTGATTTAACTCATACTTAAGTAAGTTCAAGGCAAAACTCTCCATACAGTAGAGTCACCCTGTGCCAACTAGAGTAATCAATGGATGCCAGAAGGCTTGTGCATAAAATCCCTATCTAATGCCTACTCATCCAATATCCCCAGACTAGTTTCTGGCTTGTGGCCTTCATCAGTGAGGAGCTTTGGATCTGAGAGCACTGCATCTAGTCTGGAACTAGTCTGAAACTAGCACTGAAACTAGTCTGGGAATATTGGATGAGTAGGCATTAGATAGGAATTTTATGCACAAGCCTGCTGGCATTTATTGATTACTCTGATTGGCACAGGGTGGCACTACTGTATTGAGAGTTTTGCCTTGTTTAATAACAATTATGTGCTAGTATAAGAGATGGTGATCAAGTGATGTTTGTTAATTAAATTCATTAAAAAGCCAAAACAAATATTTTTATATAAAAAAGATTATATTTAAATTTACACTTTGTTAAAAGTCATATTTTTTATTTTCATGTCTTTTTAATAAATTATAATTTTTGTCAGATTTTTTTTGTACTTATAACCATTTTTTAAAATAATATATAAATTTAATTAAAAAGGTAAAAAATAATATGTAAAATAATAAAAAATTATATAATAATGGACTAAAAAGTAGCAAAATATAAAATCCACTTCTCGTGTAATTTGTCATTAAACATCACATGATCACATGGAGAGATTTGCCTGTTTTAATTTGCCATTCTTGAAAAATATCAGAGATCTTAAGAATCTAGACTTGTTATAAAGCAATTGGAAATTTCAGAAATATTATCATTTCATAAAAGCATTTGAAACTCAAATAGATCATGAAATTTAAAAGGATCTCAAATGCTTTGATGAAACTATAATATTCTTGAAATTTCCAATTGCTTTACAAATCTAAATTCTTAAAATCTCCAATATTTTGCAAGAATGGCAAATTAACCAAGAGACACATTTCTTTGTTATTTTTCTACTTTTTAGACAGTTATTTAAATAAAAGAATTATTTAAAAAATTTTTTTTTACATATTACTAAAGATAATTTGTCCCTTTGATTGGTTTGAGATCAAAGTCCTAGAAGATTCTCTGTAATGATCATAATAAAGGCTAAGTCTGGAACTTTTTTTAATTTTTCTTGGATATCAATACTCTTCATCAGTTATATCTCTATCATTACTAGGCCCACAATTTATTTTTCATCTTTGTTTAAGATATTCATAATAATTTTATAATTTCTTATAACTTTTCTATTCTCTATAGATATAATTGTATGTTTCAGTTCTTTGTTTAGAATACTTGCTACTTGTAAAATTGCAATTATAGGGGCTATTTACTCCTAATAATAGTACACCATCATTGTTGCTGAAACAATTTTTGTTTAAAACATCATGTTATTTTATACTTTTAAGACATTTTTTTTCTATAGCATGGCTTATAATTCATAATTATATGTTCCTATGCCTTCACAAACGTTTTTGTTAAATATTTTAAAAAATTCATGTATTCCATATTTATAAATACATCATTTTTAACTATATTAATTTTTAAATTTCTCTTATCTCAGTTTTAAATTTACTGGTGAATTTCTACTTTTTATTGCATGGCTGTGTAGCAATTCTCAACCCATTATTATCTTATTATAGCTATTTAAGTCTGGGTTATGACACTCATGGTTAAATGCAGGGGTAGAAGGTCAAACTTTGGAATCTAAGTCATCAGACCAATTTCAATTTTGACATTTCTGGTCTTCAAACTTTTTATGAATTCCCAAGCTCTTAATCTATTATTATCTTATTATAGCTATTTCAGTCTGACTCATAACACTGAAGGTTAAGTGCAGTGGTAGAATGTCAGACTTTGGAACATGTCCTCAGACCAATTTCAATTCTAACATTTCTGGTCTTCAAACTTCTTATGAATTCCTAAGCTTTTAATTCATAATTATCTTATTATAGCTATTTAAGTCTGAGTCACAGCACTCATGGTTAAGAGCAGTGGTAAATATTGGATTTTGGAACATGTCCTCAGACTAATTGCAATTCTTACATTTCTGGTTTTCAAACTTCTTATAAATTCCCAAACTCTTAATTCATTATTATATTATTATAGCTATTTCAGTCTGAGTCATAACACTGAAGGTTAAGTGCAGTGGTGGAATGTCAGACTTTGGAACATGTCCTCAGACCAATTGCAGTTATGACAATTCTGGTCTTCAAAATTCTTAAGAATTCTCAAACTCTTAATCATTTATTATCTTATTATAGCTATTTAAATCTGAGTCATGACACTCATTGTTAAGTGAAATGATAGAATGTCAGAACTTTGGAACATAAGTCCTCAGACTAATTGCAGTTATGACATTTCTGGTCTTCAGACTGCTTATAAATTCTCAAGATGTTAATCCATTATTATTTTATTATAGGTAATATTAATCTTTGGAATTTAAGTCCTCAGGTCAATTGCAGTACTAATATTTCTGGTCTTCAAACATTTTGTGATGTCCCAAACAATAAAGTTATTGTATTTTTATGTTATTATGAGTCAAAGTCAACATCAAAATCTATTAATATTGTTAAATGATTTGCAACTCTACCTTAAATTCGCTGAATGTTTTTGAAGATTATGGATATCAATTGTTAATACTATATTCCTTAACATCTTTTATCTATATATATGCTCACATAAATTCTCTCATTTATCATACTTTAATTCGATACAAAATTAAAATTCACTCAGAATTTTTCCAAAAAAATACAGTTGTAATATTCTTAAATATGACACATAATAAAAATATATTACTTTTAAATATGCAGAGTTTTACGGAAAAACTAAATAAATTTATTTTTAAACCTGAAATAAATTTTGATATTCCGATCCATCTTTGTAAATGCTCTGTGGTAAACATTTTCTATACGTTGTGACTTTTAAATAATAACTACGTCACAGTGCAGAATTCTGGGAAATGCTTCACTTTAATTGAAAAAATATTAAAAAGAAAAAGTACTTTAAGCATAACATATTGAAGATATTTAGAATTATTTTTTTTTTTTTTTAAACTACTCTAATTTAGACTTAGTATTTATCTGAGGGTTTGTAATGATAGTATTTTAGATATAGGGTGGACTATTTCCATCAGCTATCCTTAAATATCGAATGTCTAGAAAATTTTAAACTTTTCAAATACAAACAAATGTTAATAGTAACGTGCAAATAGACAACCCTGGTTAATAAATTATGTAACGTTTTGAGTGGAATTGTTCTTTGCTCTTCTTCAGGTGTTAATGGCTTAACCAGTGACACTACTAGAATAGGAGTCGAAGTCACACCTTTAGATTCTTAAATATTGAATTTGAGTGGTAATATTCTCCATTGCTACTGGCTTGTTCAGTGACAATACTAATATAAAAGTTGAATTCACACCTTTAGATTCTTGAATATTGAATTCAAACGGTATTATTTTCTGCTTTTTTTCCAGTGTTTCTGGCCTGATCAGTGACAATACTAGCATAGGGATCAAACTCACACCTTTAGATTCTTGAATATTGAATTTAAGTGGTATTATTCTCTGATCTTATTCAGGTATTGCTTAACCAGTGACAATACTAGCATAGGAGGTGAACTCACACCTTTAGATTCTTAAATATTGAATTCAAGGGATAATATTTTCCAGTGTTTCTGGCATATCCAGTGACAATACTAGTATAGGATCAAACTCACATCTTTAGATTTTTGAGCATCATACCTTTAGATTCTTAAATATTGATTTTGAGTGGTAATATTCTCTATTATTTCTGGCCTATCCAGTGATAATAGTATAGGAGTTGAACTCACACCTTTAGATTCTTGAACACTGAATTTGAGTCATATTATTTTCTGCTCATCTTCAGGTATTGCTGACCTGATCACTGACAATACTAGTTTAGGAGTTGAATTCACGTCTTTAGATTCTTGAATATTGAATTTGAATGGTATTCTCTGCTCTTCTTCAGGTGGTGCTAGTCTGACCTGTGACAATATTAATATAGGAGTCAAACTCACACTTTTAGATTATTGAATATCAAATTTTAAGGTAAATATCTTAACCAATTGAGTTGTTCTGTCAAAGGAAACAGTCAGTAAAAATTTCATATATTTATTTATAAAGGTTGGTTCAAATCTTCCTAATTCTTTCACTTTTTTAAATACTGTTTTCTAAGACTTGCTTTAATTAATCTATTATAATGGCATTTTAGTTAAATGACTCTTAGATACATAATATTATGGAGAAATAGATTATGCTGCCATTGCTTTTGAACTTTTTTTCACATTCATGCAGCTATCTATAATGCTATTTTGCCAGTAATGCATTTATTTAATGGTAAAAACAGGAATTAAATAAAATATTGATTTATTAATTAAAATAAAAATCTGAAGATGTCAGTATTGTAGAAGTTTTTGTAAAAGACCCAACAGCAATAGTGATTGGTAGATTATTAATCTCAGGCTATTCAGAACTGACTTATCATCGTTATCAATGGGCAAAAATGTATATATTTTTACAGTTTATTTAAATATTAGTAATTATTTTTACAGTATATTTATATAGTAATTATTAAATAATATCTGTTTTCATGATTACACTTAGATTTTATTCAAATATGTTTTATTTTTAAAACTACAATTAAAAAAAATTGTAAAATTGGTAAAAATGAAACTATGATTGGAAATGCTCTTTAAAATATGGTATTATAAAAGTTTTATGATATTTTAATAATTATAAATATAATTTTAAACTTTAGAACAGAATTTTATAGCTTTATGATGGCTTAATAATTCAGGTATTAGAAATGAAGTTCAGTTAATAAAGATTTGATTAATTTATTTTTTATAGCTTTGCTGTAAAAAACATAATGGCTTTATTGCTTGGGAGTTCATAAAATGCACCAGAACTGCAAGTGCTGCAATGAATCCTGGGACATCCTAATCTCAAGTTGGATGCTCTACCAACTACATTAAACCATGCAGGATAGATTTTCTGTAATTATCCACTAAGAAAAAAAGTTATTGGTCTCATTGTATACTTCTCTTCAGTATTTTTAATTTTATATTCACAACAGTTAAATATGATTTTCATTTGGATACTTATATTTTTTATAAATCAAATACCATTTATTGATTCATAATATAGAATAAAGATTTTAATAGTAAAATAAAATAAATATTTAGTATTATTATATGTCAATATTTACAGGACCTGTACAACTATTTTCATAATATTTATTATCCAGTTGATAGTCAATGTGATCTGGTCCAAACATTGGTATATTACTACTGTAAATTATATACAATGAACCTCACTTATTTTAATTATATACATTTTAACAATTTGTGAAATATTTAATATATATATATATATATATATATATATATATATATATATATATATATATATATATAATATGCTTACATATTACTAGATCTATCATTAAAAGCCAATCAGCACTCAGACAATCCCAATATCAATAACAATCAACAATTTCAAACTGTTATCAAGCCGACTTCCTATATATATATATGTTAAATTGAATATTTTCATGGGCAAAAAAGTGTTGGTGGCGAGTGGTCAGCACAGCAGCCTTACACACAGTTGTCCCGGGTTTGTGGGTTCGCTTCCTGGCTGATGCTTTGACACATGAAAAAAAATGTTTTATAAATCATGTTTTATATCTATACAATGTGAAAAAGGATCTGTCTGTTGTCTTTTTTTTTAGATTGACAGCTCACGTGATTTTGAAGGGCAATTCAGGAATACTCTGAAATAATTTGATGGATTATCTAATTTCTTCCAGCATAATTCTTAATCATTGTATAACACAAATATATAATATTTTGGACTGATGTACTCTAAGTATCATCTAGTCTTATTTTAATTAAATATTTTATGATACCACTTAATCTTTTTCAATTGTCCTTTCAATTCAAATATAATGAAACTTCAACCCACTCCAATCTCCAACTCTTCAGCCATCCGTACCATTGAAAATCTGATGATAGAATACCCAAATCCCATGCTGATGCCAATATTGTTACCAATATTGTTGAAAAACATATATTGGTCGTTATTTATCTTTTCTGCATGTGTGTGATCATGTATATCAGTGGTACGACATAGCGTGGATGGTGAAGGGGCTTGAAAGTCTGAGTTCAAATCTCCTATATATATATAGCTATAAATGAATCCAATTACATAATATGAAAGAAATGTAAAATCCAAATATATAGAGACGTTTATATAACCATATTTAAATCAGCCTTAAAATCATATACATAGTTCATTAAATGGATTATCTCTAGCCTAAAGAAGGGTTAATAAAAGTTATTAATATAATCTCTAAATATCATTTTAACATTGTAAGAACTGAAATTATTGTAAATATGTAATGACCGAATTTGGCAGTGCTAATTTAATATGTAACGCTTTACAACATTTAATTAAATTTACTATAAATGGTGTTTAATTCATGACTGCAAAATATTACAAATTAATCCTCAACAACTAAGTGCCATTATCATATACTGGCATATAAATATGTCAGGTATTAATTTAAAACATGTATTAAGGAAAAGTTTAATTTAATGCTATATATGGTGTGTACTATTGTATTATTGTGAAACATGTAAATAAATGAAAAGTAAATTAGAGCAGATTGGAAGCCATTGAGATGGGGACATAGAGGAGAATGGAAAACATTATTTGGATGAATAAAGTAACAAATGAAGAAGTTTTGAAAAAAGTAAATGAAAAAAAAGAAGAGCGAGAAAATTATAAATAGAAAGTGTATTAAACATATAAGAAAGTATAGTTTAATAAAAGATATTTTGGAAAGAATGATGAGTGGAAGAAAAAAGAAAGGACAGAAAAGATTGATATTGTTCAATGATATGAGACATGGGAAGAGTTATGTGAAATTGAAGAACTAAACAATGAAGAGAACAAAATGGAAATATTGGTGACATTATTACTCTCTGGATCTGTCCATGAGACAGAATATTATTGTAGATATATAAATTGTGAGCACGCACCCATCTTCTTAGCAGTATTACATGCAGAGAATGTTTTGTGAGTGATATTCTGTCCTGTTTAATTTTTAATATATTGATTGTGTGTAGTGTCTGATACTAGTATGTAGTATTTGTGGAACAAATTTAAATTTATACTGATTTTTTAACGTAAACTGACAGCTGTCAGTTTACTTTAACTCTTCACTTAGGGCAGTTGTTTTAGGTATAGTGCTTTCTAATAAAATTAATTTAAATAGATAACACCACCCATTCAATATTTCTAAAACCTTCCATTAAAATATTGAATTACAATATATGTATATATATATATATATATATATATTATAAAACAATTGATTCATTATAATTAAATCAAAATAATAGACAACTCATTAAATCTCTAAATAAAACTTTCACAAGATGCCACATTTAAAAAGTATTTCACCTGCCAATAAATGTTCTACAGCAATATGATTATCATTAAAAATAAAACCATGAGAAAATATTTTTATAAACTTTCTAAAACATTTTAAACATATATACATCAATAATATATTTTCTTATTCCTTTTTTTTTATTTTTCCTTAACCATTTTTTTTCACAACCAAATAAACAATTACTTATTGTCTTATTTAAATTCTGTATTTACCTATATATATATACCTACATATACACCCATATATATTACAATTTCCAATTACCTAACAGTGACAATTGTAATCTATCATTATCATCATCATTAACAATTATCAGTCCACTGCAGGATGAAGGTCTTTCCAAATTCAATCCATCTTCTCCAATCTTTATCTTTTCTTTTCCACATCACTCCTGCACATTTTCTTATTTCATCCATCAACCTCACGTGATCTCTTTCTGGGTCTTTTACAATCTCTTGGAATCCAGTTTTAATCATCTCTTTTACCAATCTGTCCAGCCCAACTCTAATTTTTTAATTTTTTCAATGAGGTCAGTAACACCTGCTTGTTCTCTTATCCATATATTGCATTTTCGATCTCTCCTTGTTACTCCTAACATACATCTCTCCATACTTCTTTGAGTGGTCTGAAGTCTCTGTATTGCTCTACAATTAAGTGTCCGAGTCTCAGATCCATAAGTAAAAACTGGTAAAACACATTTATTAAAAACCTTCCTTTTCAAACACATACACATATTTCCTTTTAGTATCAAATTATTTCTACCAAAAGCATTCCAACCAACTTTAATTACATGATTAATTTCATCCATTATGTTTCCATCTGTATTAATAATCTGACCAAGGTATTTGCAGCTGTTAACTTCTTCTAACTCATCATAGTCAATCTTTATTTTCATATTTTGAGAAAATCCTTAACATTACTTTAGTCTTTTTAACATTTTCTTTAGTCCTACTTTCATCTGATAACTCCTGCAACATTTCCTGCAGCTGTAAAGCATTATTTTCAAAAACAACTACATCATCTGCAAAATCTAAATGACTTAAATAACCTCCATTTACTTTCACTACTTTAGCTTCAAATGTTAATCCACAAAATACTTCTTGCCGCACTGCTGTAAAAAAATTTGGAGATATGGAGTCACCCTGCCTTACACCTTTCTCAATGTTGACTTTCCTAGTATCATTATGTAATTTAATTGTTGCTGTTGCATTTTTATAAATATTCTTCAAAATATGACAATATTCTGAATCTATACCTTGATGATCCAATGCTTTAATCACTGAAGAAATGTTTATAGAATCAAATGCCTTTTCATAATCTACAACTGCAAAGCATAATGGTAATTCATATTCATTTGTCCTTTCTATAATTTCTCTCAATATCGGAATATGATCTACTGTACAATCCCAATGTTCTTTGTAGACGAGTTGTAATTATTTTGGTAAAAATTTTGTATAAAACTGATAAAAGGTTGATAGGTCTGTAATTTCTAATATCTTCTTTATCACCTTTTTTAAATATTAATACTACCTTCTTCCAATCATCTGGTACATCTTTATAATTTAATATAACTTTGGTAAAAAATTTTCTATTTCTTCACCTGCTTCTTTTAATATATCAATTATAATTCAATCATTACCTGGAGCTTTCCCTTTCTTCATACATTTAATTGCATGTCTCACTTCTTCATTTAAAATTCTGAGCAATTTGGAAGATATAATAGATATAGGAGGTACTTGTTCTTTATTACTATATAATTCTTGACAGAGGTCTTCTACCCATTTCATGATGCCATCCCTCTTTTTAATAATAATTCCATCTTTTTTTCTTGCAGATATAAATTTCCTACCAATACCAAAATGTTGTTTTACACTCCGAGACATTTATTCTTTTCTACAGCTTTCCTTGCTAGTTCACAGTTATACTTTTTTATATCATTTTCAACTCTTTTCCGCACCATTTTACAAAATTCAAGTTATTCAATCCTTTTTAATGCATCATTTTTGTATATCTTTATATTCCTTCTTTTCTTCATAAATTCTCTAGTCTCAGTAGAAATTTTATTGGTCAATTGCTGCTTCTTTCTACCAGCTATCTTTGTTGCAGTTTTTAAAAGTGTATCAGTTATTTTCATATTAATTTCATTCAAATCTGAATCGTGTTCAAAATCTACTAATACTTGAAACCGATTTGTAAGTTCTAATTTAAATTCATTAGAATGTTTCTGAAGATTAGGAATATCAAATGTAAATATTGTTTTTCTTAATAATTTTTGTCTGTCTAGTTTTGCATTAACATGTATCTTACATCTTATTAATTGATGATCACTTCCCTGTGTTAAATTTATTAAAAACATTACAATCTTGAAATATGTATTTTCTGTTAGTCAAAATATAATCCAATTCTGCTGTACCTTCATTTGGATGCTTCCATGTCCATTTCCTTTTAACATTTTACTCAAAAAAAGAATTCATAATATAAAAGTTTTATTCCACAAATCTATGTTTGCTCTCATTTCTATTACCATAACCAAAATTATCTACAGCACTTTCATCTTTCATTTGTTTACCAATTCTAGCATTAAAGTCTCCCATAACAATTTTAAAATGTTGTTTATTCTGATCAAAAGCCTTTTGTACATCCATATAAAAATCTTCTACTACTTCATCACTGTGAGAACTTGTTGGGGCATAAACCTGAATTATCTGCATTTGGTATCTGCTATTAAGTTGTATAACTAATCTTGCCACTCTGTCTGATACACCATCAATCTCCACAATGTTGTTCTTCCACTTTTTATTTATAATGAATCCTACTCCACTTGTATTTCCAATATTTGTGCCTTTATAATAGAGTACATGTCCACTTTTTAAATCAATTGTCTCTTCACTTTTTCTTCTAACTTCACAAAGTCCAATAATGTCCCATTTAATATAAGACAGTTCTTCTTCTAATTCTTGCAATCTTCCTTCACTTAAAAGTGATCTGCAGTTGTAAGTACCTAAATAAAAAGTCGTCATCAAATGGCAGCCTAGGTCCACAATCAGGGGATTCTTAGCATCCTCCACCTTCAACCACCAATCGCTGCCTTGGTTGGTAATTTTACAGCCTCCTGGGATAAGGGCCATGATTTATTTTTGTTTATCATGATTGTATATATCTATTGGGAAAAATATTTATCATTTACACATACATTCATTCTGCCTTATCAGGCAACTGAGAAAACCATGGTGTTTCTTGATCTTAAACTCAGAGGTAAAAAGCCAATAAACTCACCACACTGGCTAATGCATGTTGGTGAGCAACTCATCTATGTTTCATATACTATATAAATAATCACATAGTAATGAGAAGAATGTATGGAGTGGTCATAAGGAATTTCCCCTGCTCGGTTCTTTTAAAGTTTCCAAAAGGAATCAAAGTTTCTCCTTTCAGTTAATAGCAAACTCCTTTCTGTAGCCAATTGTAATATATATGAGTATACATATATGTATAGATAAGTATAGAATTTATATAAGACAATAGGAAACTGTTTATTTGATTATAAAAAAGTGATTAAGGAAAAGTAAAAAGATGAATAAGATATTTTATTGATGTATATATGTTTAAAATGTTCTGAAAAGTTTATAAAAAGTTTTTTTCATGGATTTATTTCTAGTGATGACCACTAGAAAATGTATATTTCTGCAGAACATTTATTGACATGTGATATATTTTTAAAATAAGCCATCTTGAGAAAGATATATTTAGAATGAAAATCAATTTAATGTTTTCAATTAATTTATATATTAATGAATTGTCTATTATTTTGATTTAATTATATTTAATCGATTGTTTTACAATTTGTAAATGAAGACAACATTATGGTCATGAAGTTTATTGAGAAATATCTATAAGAAATGAAATATATAACCCCCAAAATGTAATTATGCATTACTTATCAAATGAAGTTTAAATTAATGTCACAAATTATCTTTAAGCAATTATTCCAGTCAACTACTGAAAAGCTAAAAAAAAATATTTATTTACAGAGATTTCATCACCTGGTTAGTCTTGTCAAATTCTTAATCTAATTTTTTAAGCTTTAATAATAAATAGATTTTTTTCTTTATATATTTACATTATATTTAATGTTTTCATGGTTATATGATGTAAATAAAGTAATTTTTGTGGTAAACCGTATGTTATTTTTGCTTACTTTGGAAAAGTATGAATTGAGAACCATGAGGAGTCGATTGAAATATTAAAAAAACCAACTGGTTTAAATATAGCTGATGAAGCACAATGTATTCCAGCCTTATGGAGGCCACTTATTTTACATCTTTCTTCTAATATAAACTTGAAAACAATTAATGGTGAAACTGAAGAAAATAAACATTTTGTTAATTCACATATTCTGCATGCACAACTACTTCATGTTCAAACTCATTCTTTACCTCACACTCAATCTCGTTACTATTTGAGATCTAACGGTTTTTCTTTGAAAAGTTAACCTTGACAATGGCGGATACTATTTCATTGAAATGTTGAGAAGTAAACAAAAATAACATGATTTAACCCAAAAACTACTTCATTTATATATACATTTATTGTTTACTTTACAGTAGTAAAGATTTTGTTCTATAAATAGTGTTTTGTTACATCTTAGATGCTTATATTATCTTATACATAACTATATTCATATTACTGTTAGGATATTAAATAAAATTAACACTCAGAACTAGAATTAGTAATATTTCTCTTATAATTTTACAAGCCATCGATGATAAATAAGTAGCAATGCAACCTAATATTACATTTCTATGATAATTTCTAGCTAATTAGTTTTTTTATAGAAGTACTATTTTCCACTCAGTAGCCACTTTTTCCTCTAAACATAGTTTGGCATTTCTATCCCATAAGGTTTTGAATTCAAGGCAAATAATTATATAGGTCTGATATCATATCAGTGAATTAATGACAGTCTTTGAATGGAAAACAATGCAAATTCAGTGTTCCCTGCCAACATTTAAAAGCATCTGATTATATTGTCATTATGTGTTTATCGAATGTTTACCATGCATCTAGTGGAGCTTAAAGAGAGATATCATTAGTGTCAATTCATGCAAGCTGGAAAAAAGAGAATTTGAAATTAGTATTACTACAGACTTTTTGCATATGACAAATAATGCTTTAAATAGTTGAGTAATTATAAAATCTTTCATACTTTAAAATAAAATTAAAAGGATAATACAAAATATAAAATTGTAAAAAATGAGAATTAGTACCAAACTAAATGATAAAGAGCTAGATGTTTTCAAAACTACGGTCATGTCTGTCATTTTAATTTTTCAACAGTTGATTTGAAAGAAGGGCTTAATAATATATATATATCAAAATATTCACCTAAAAGAAACAAAAAAGCAATACTTTTCTACCTTTATTTAATATAAAATAAGTAAAGTAATAAATAATATTCCGAGATAAATATAGCATTTTATAACAAAAACGGCTGCTATGTCAAGTTTTATAATTAATTACAATTTTTGTTTTTATTTTGAAAAATAACTATTAAATCAAAAAATGTAGTAAACAAATTTAGTTGAAAACTTTAGCAAGGAATTTATTATTACATTACCAAAAAGTTTGTGATGAAAGCATTTTATTTGTAATTATTAACAATAGTAATTTGAAATTAAAAATAAAAATGCATAAAAAATTAAAAAGTAGACGATATAGAGACTATATACTAATTAGACTATAGCATTCACGCATTGAGTTCATGATTAAGCACAATAAAAACTCAATATCCAATATTCTTTAGTGATAAATAAGGACCTATAAAAAATTCATTATTACAAATAGAAGACAATTGATTGCAGACCATGATGTCCAAAGAAAAACATATGTGTTAATCATAATAGATATCTAGTTCAGCTGTAATTCTTCACAATAGGTATTAGATCAAAATTTATTAAAACAATTTATTTGTTTAACAAATATGTCAAATTGCAATGATTTTTGATTCATGATGAAAAATTTATTGCATATCATTTTGAAGCTGAGCTGCTGCTAATATATGATAGAAACCTCAAAATTAAATTTGACAATAATAGTAGGATTAAACCTGTATCGAGTATCATGATTGTCATACTAGTTCTTAAGTTGACAGAATACTGAAATATTCAAATAGCAGAATAACACTCATACATATTTACACACATTGACTAGAGTATGCAAGTAATGTACATTTGTAGACTTGAAAAAAGTTTATTACATGAAAAAACATTTTAAATAGAATTATAAAAATAAACTCACCATTTCCCCTATCACTGCATGACAAATTTAGATCAGCATTAGTCAGTCGAATTTCATCTTTAAAAACAAAAATAAATAAATTAAGATCTATTTTTTTTTAAAAATAGAAAAATATAAATATAAAATATTGCATGTTATCTTCCATAATGCAGAGTTCAAATAGGTTTCCCATACTTCAGTTCTTTGCTTTAAACAAGCATAACAATCTCCATCATTATATTATATAACATTTCCTAGTCTATGATTGTTTGTCATGTTGAAGATCACCAGAGAGATGAAAAAGCTTATACATCACAATGAATCTGAGAGCTATGCTGGAGGAACTATCTAGAAGGGTCACTCAAGCTGGACAGATCAAAAGAGCATCAGATTAAGTCAGATACAGGACTGCTCCATTTAGGAATCACTACACTGGATCAATTCCTAGTTAGTGTAAAAAAAATATTTTGCTTCAAACCTTTGAAAAATTAAATTTAAGAAAATGATTATGGAAAACAAAACTGACAATAAATATTAGATGCAAGAATGTATAGAATCTTTTACGTAGAAGATTTTTTTTACCAAGGAAATTACAAGGATATATATGGATATTGAAATACTGATATATAAAAAAAGGAAGAGATGTAGTGACTTTATCTATCTAAGAAGCAAAGTAAAAAAAAAAAAAATTAATGGTAAGAACAGGAGTCTCTATGTTTGTGCTTTTAAAAGTAATTGGATGTATAGGAATATATACATCTACAAATGATTCTGGGAATGAGATAAAGGATTATAAAAAATAGAAGAAAAAATATTAAAAAGAAATGAAATTATATTTATTAGAGATTTGAATGTGAAAATTGGTTAGTAAAAAAATGATAAGGGGAGTCAATTGATACAATGGTGTGATCAATTGAATTTTAAAATAATCAATATATTTTTCCAACATTAAAGAACACATAAAGTCATATTGAAACAAACAATAAAAATTTTTTAACTGGGTATTATGTTTATTACAGAAAAAAAAATTCAATTAGTGTTAATATGTCAAAATTTTCAAAAGAGCAGACTATAGTAATGAACACAATTTGTTGCAGGTCAGATGCTGTTGGCCATGAAAAGCTATACTGAAAAAAATGATACAGAATAAGAATTGAAACAACATAAGTGAAAGCTTAACATCAAATTGTTAAATAATAAAGAGAGAATGAAAAAGGAGCATCTGGTGGTAGTTCAGAAGAAATTTATGGATATATAAAAAAAAAAAAATTAAGAATGTAGCATAAGGAGTATTGAGATAGAAACATACAATGAATAGAACTTGAATGATGGAGGATATTACTGAGAAAGTGGGAGAAAAAATGACATCATATGAATGATGGATTGAATGAGAGAAGATGGAAGATGAGAATATTTATAGTATATTAAATTTAATGAATTAAAAAAAAAATTCTGAGAGAAAAAAAAAAGAAGAGTGACAAATAAAATATGCTGAGGTTGGAATAAAACTAAGATTCCAGAATTGATACTTGGAGAATGAAAAAGGACTCAAGAAAAGATAAATATTATATAATAAAAATGACTTTGGATTAAAGGAACAGATTACATAATATAAGCAACTTTTAAATGAAGAGGGTATATGATAAAATATTGCTATATACTGTACATATATAGTTAGAACTTAAAGAAATAATATGTTTAGAGATAAAACATTGATAAGTGTTACCGGATTAGAAAATGATTAATTAAAAGATAAGGAACAAGTATAATTAATTAGTTCTAGAACATTTCACATTATGGAGGAAACATATAAAGAATAAGTATAATTAATTAGTTCTAAAGCATTCCACATTATGGGGAAAACATATAAAAACTCAGAGATAAGCAAATTTGGGGCCTTATTACACACTCATACCACTGCAGCTGATCATTGCTGAAAGAAGATGCAGAATGGCCTGAATATTGGGAAGGACCTAGTGAACTCCACTAATGAAACTACCAAAGTGGACTTAGGGACTATACAAGCTACATCGGTTTTATTATACATTATATATGCTTCGTTCCCATGTATTTCATAAGTAATAATATTGATATGTATAAATTGTAAATATATTAAGCATATTGGTAAAATCTTACTATTAGTTTAGTTATAAAACATTGTTTCTCAATTATTTTTATTTCTCTTACTTTGACCACCTTTACCCCTGATTGTAGTATTCATGGTGGCTGTACACAGCAGAAAACTGGTGCAGTCTTGACAGGATAAAATTTAACTTGTAATTCTTCATTGTAATAGAATTGTGTAATTGGAAATTGAGGGGAAAATTTTTTCTAATTATTAGTTTAAGAATTAAGATGATGACTGGGCCGCAAATGATAATAAACGAGTTTAATGTTAGTAGCCCTGTTGATTGGCCAATTTATCTCAAAAGGATCGAGAAATTTTTTTTTATTAATGGGAATGTCAGTGACCCCATTAAAGTTGCCACGTTATTATGTCATGCTGGGCAACAAGTGATAGAAATCACAAATCGATTATGCAATTATGAAGAACCAGAGAAATTGCTGTAAGAAGTAGTAGTTGGAAAACTAAATAATTATTTTAGTCCAAAGTTCTCTAAGCATGTAGCACAGCTACATTTTAGAAATGGAGGGCAAAATAATGGGGGAAGCATATGAGATTACGATCAATCATTGAGAGAACTCGCTAAGAGCTGTAGTTATGGCGATGCATTAGAAGATGTTCTACTGGGACAATTACTTTTGATGTGCAACAATAGGCTGAGACAACAGTTACTGGTCTAAAAAGACTTGTCATACAATGAATCAATCAAAATCGGAGTAGCCCATGAGATAGTACTTGACCAATCAAGGGAATTTCGAAATTTTACCAATAACAATGAATGTAGTGCATTTATACGAAAAACTTTAAAAATAAATATCAGTCTGCTAGGAATAAGACGAAGGAAATTGTTTGCTACTATTGTGCAAAAAAAGGTCACATGGTACTAAGTGTAGATTTAACAAAGAGCATTGTAGAGCCTGTGGCAAAGTAGCTCATTTAGTGAAAGCATGTAGGTCTAATGGGAAAAAAATCGTAGTGTATCACCCATTTTTTCAAAAGGAAATAAGCAAAAATGTGAGATCTATAAACACCCAGGGTGCTCACTGCAACCAATTTATGATGGCAGTGAAATTATTAAATACAAATTTAAAATTGGAAATTGACAGCAGATTGGGCATATCAATGATCACAGTCAAAGACTGGAGAATGGTAACAAAAAATTGTGTGAACCCACCTATATTAATTAGAACTAGTTTAAAAGAGAAAGATGCTAGTGAGAATATTAGGGAAGATAGAAATAAGCATAGAAATTTAAAAAAAGGTCCATAGGTTACCACTATATACAGTACAGGCGGTCTTAACTCTATTATAGGTAGGGAATGGTTTGATGCACTGGAAATAGAAATATGTAAGATTAAAAAGACCTCTTTTAAATCAGCTCCGCAGGAAACTGATCCAACCATTAACTACACAGACAACTGGAATAAAGTAGTAATAGACAGCAAAAAGATAGCGAGTTGGACAAAAGTGGGGCATGGTTACTCTTTAATAGAATGTATCAGCAAGGGCTGGTCTAGAAGTCAGCCTGAGATATTGCATTTATAAAGCTATAGGGGATTTAGAACAAAGTATCTATAAATAAGGGATGTGTGTTAATGAATGATAGAATATTAATCTAGTAGTGGTTTCATCAAGTGTTGCAGCTTA
The DNA here is from genome assembly GCA_028023455.1 of Epiperipatus broadwayi. Taxonomy (NCBI): domain Eukaryota; kingdom Metazoa; phylum Onychophora; class Udeonychophora; order Euonychophora; family Peripatidae; genus Epiperipatus; species Epiperipatus broadwayi. Next base: position 49,822 of record JAQFVV010006494.1, read on the forward strand.
TTCGTTAAGACCATCCTGGGATCGTATGGGCTAAAGCACTTGCGCGAAGTTATAATTGGTGGCTCGGAATTAATTTTGAGATAGAACAATTCATGAAAATGTGCAAGAATTGCCAAGTGAATGCAAATGTTCCAAGAAAAAAGAAACAATCCTACGTAGATCCCAATGAACCAAGAAGTAAAACGAGTTATTGGAAAGACTGAGAGACTTCCAAAAACTGTAATTTTTGAAGTAGAGGAGGTGTTATATACATACATAGTTAGAACTTAAATAAATAATGTGTTTAGGAATGAAATATTGATAAGCATTACTAGATTAGAAAATAATTAATTTAAAAATAAGAAACAAATATAATTAATTAGTTCTACAACATTCCATATTACAGGGTATATCAATCAAATATATTTTCCACCCAACACGACCTGAACCCCCGAAACCGGACTTCAAATCTAGTTGAACCAAAGAATTATATCAAAGACTAAACTGAATTCGAACCCAATTCACGAGCTCAGATCAAAACTTAATGGATAATACATATTGACGGCACATGAGACTATGCGCCATGAACTAACTCAACGGATGTGACGATTACTGAGACCACTTATCTGACTCTAACTAATGTATTTTAGAATGACTAGGGATATTTCTGAATAAATTCACACATGCATATTTGGGTTGCCAATACAAACAGTGAGAATGAATAGTTAAAACTAATTAATAAACAATCAAACCAAGTATGTATATAAAATATTTAATAATAAGCAAATATTTGTTCAAATATTTATGATGAATATTATAAATTATCTCTAGTCTTTGGAGTGTAAATTACAATATACAATAAATAATGGCAGTTGTACTCATATGCCAATAATTAATACATAAATATTTAAGAAATATATTTATCCATGCCTCGACAAAGTAGACAAGTGTAAATAACGATATCTCTGGCGTTTGTGCAGTGATTTACATATATTATTCATTATTTGGTATTTTATTTGGAAAAGAAAATATGATTCTAATTTTATGTAAGAAGGAAGTGAGATTTATTTTCCACACATCCATAATCAATTCATGAAAAGCATGATAAATACGTAGGATATAACTTCAATACTTAATAAAGAAAATTATTTAAATTATCGATGAATATAAAATTGTTTGATTTTAATGAAATCAATTCATTACGATTTACAAAGCAAAAGAGCGGGCCTTTATTTGAACTAAGAAATAAATGGTACTAACGCATTACGAGCAGCAAAATGAATATGAAATAAAAATGGTTTGTCGGTGATTTAAGAAGTCGGAGGGCGGCTTGTATTCAACAAGTCCTTTCTGCCCTACAAATGATCCATGGAACACGGGGAAAGCCAGGTCGGGACACAGCCGCGAACCTTTGGTGTTCCAATACAGCAACGAGCGAGGGAGGAAGTGATTTTTTCCTATATATTTAAAATATCAAAAAATCACCGAAATGACAAACACAAAAAGCAGGAGGATGGCTCACGTTAGCAACATTTTGAATGGTGATAGTGCTCATCATATTTGATTAATAAAGCCCAAATTATATAATAAATACTTAATGTAATGACCTGATTATATCAGATTAAAATCAAACTTACTTGGAGCAAGTGTGCTTCAATGCAGTTATATAATTATAATAATAATTATCCCTTATATCATGCCCTTCCAGAATACGAATATAAAATACAAGATTTAAATTAGAATATATTTATTTTATTTTCCTTATTAATCTTTAGTAAAACATTAAAAAATATGATCCATATGAATAAATATTTTTATATAACTTAAATAAAATAACCGGGAGCATAGGTTATAAACTGAGCAAATAATACTTCTCAGCCGTTGGTAAATCATATCAAACATTAAATAAATCCTTCAACTCGATAATTAATAGAACAGTATTAATTTAGTTCTAACGGGCAATAATTAATCTATAAAATTTAATGCAATACTATTTTCTTAAGGTGAGTTTAAATGAAAGAGATTATTATGGAGTTGAAAGTATTACTGACATATTATCGCAAATAAATGATATTAATAATCATTCAAATAAATATAATCAAAATTAGTTAAAACGAACCACCGTAGTAGGAGAAAAGAAAGCTAATAATATATTAATTTTAAGACTAGAGATAATAGAATAGAGAATTACTGTAACAAAATTTAACACATTATAAAATGAATAGAGAAATTTAGACAGTATTTAACTTAAATTATGGTTTGAGATAGAGTTCATGAATTGACTAAAAAGGTTGCGGTTTATAAAGTAAAAGGATTACCAGTCCTTCCATGGCTCGCTCATTTTCATAACAACAGAGTCCGGTTGGTTTAGGAGACAACATAGGTGCGCACTTGATTCATATGAATTTCATTTTATGGATTAGTTTCCTTCTGTATTTCGGCAGCTTAAGATTGGCATTGAAAAGTTCTGTTTAGCAGCAACATTTTGAAGATTTGGGGAGAACTTCGGAGTCCAGCAATCAGATCCCCGAAGTTAGCCATGTATCATGTTGAAAATATTATTAAAAATCAAAATTAAAAAGGACGTAGTTTCTGATGGCAATTCCTCTTAATTTAATAGTAATGGCTTTTTATAATGTTTTTGTATTTTTTTCTATGGTTTCCCGCCCATTCTGATCATGAAGCCTTAAGGCTAAAGCTTTTGCATTATTACAAACCAAAATTTTCTCTAATTGATTTTCGATCCATTCCTCCGATAAGACTTAACTTTGAATTCATTTTCTATTTAGAAAATGAATTTATAAAATCTTAACAAACGATTTTAATTTAGAACCATCTTTAAAGTTTTAACTTATCATTTTAACTAATTAATAAATATTCCCTATTGTCTTTGGGAAAGGATGATCTGAAAGCTTATCGAAAGAATGTAACTTTTAATCATATAAATTTGAACAAAATAATAAAATATGAAATAAAACATTCCAATGTAATAAAACTTTATAATGAATATTTATTTAACTATTTATAAATATATACATATAATCCACGTAATTAAAATAGATATTTTTCATGAATATTTTATAATGAGGTAATTAATAACATTAACAAATTTAAACATAATATAATTAACTTCAATAAATACTTAAATAATAACCTGTTTTAACTGAAAATAACGTGTATTGCAGATAGTATAAAGTCTCATTACATTCAGAAATATTCACTATTAGTGACAGGGTTTAAACTAGGTTAAAGGTGGGATCGCATGAAGCTCGGATCGAAATTAGATCTGACCGCTTCAAGGAAAAACATAAAAACCCGGAGATAAGCAGAATCAGGGCCTTATTACACATTTGCATCACTGGAACTGATTGTTGCTGAAGAAGATACAGAATGGCCCGAGTGTACGGAGGAACCCAATGAATTCCACCACTGAAGGTACTAAAATGAACCTAGGGACTATACAAGCCACAACGGCTTTATTATAATTTATGTACGCCTCGTTGGCCATGTATTTTATAAGTAATAATATTGATGTGTATAAATTGTAAATATAACATATTAGTAAAATCTTACAATTAATAACTTGAGGCAATAAAGTCAGTATTTAGTTATAAAACCTTGTTTCCAAATTACTTTTATTTCTATTGGTCTGACCACCTTGGTGCTGTACGCAGCTAATATGAAAGCCACAAAATGGACAATATATGATTTGAGGTTGGGAAAGAGGAGATATTGAGAGCAGTGTAGTATATGAAAAATAGAAGGCGACCAAGAAAAAATAATTTGGAAGTGATAAAATATGGTGGAGAAAAACTGTTAAATTGATTATCATATAGATAAACATTTTTATAGAAGAAAATATATTAGGAGAGCTGCCTGTTGTGAGTCATATATATAACTTCTAAAAATAAATAACAAAAGTTAGTATGTGTTTTAAAACTTTTTAAAAGTTAATTTTTTTTTTTAAAAAAAAAAAGAAAATTATGTGTTAACAAATTAAAAAAATAAAACAAATTTGTAAAAAATGAGAAGTTTGTATCGTTATTTTTTAAATTTTATTTGAAAATGAAAACAATTGTTTGCAAAAATATTAAAAAAATAAATAAAGTGACCACAGACTAAACATAGACACTGGGAGAGTATTCTTTTGTTATAATGGTATGCTATGGGAATTTTGACTTTGTTAGACAACAAGAAAAAAGAAGCACTCTAATAAACCATAGCTGTTTGTTTATCAGTTTATACTGCTAACAAATTAGCAGCTGTGAAAATGATTTTGCATTCTATTTATATTTATTTTATCATGATGGAGTAAAAGTCCAGTTGGGTTGCTGACCTCATCTTTCTAAAAATTTAGCTTTTTTTATAGAACTGTGTGACACCTAAATATAGGAAATAAATGCCTAGTTATCTCTACCATTGTCAGATTTATTTGTGATGCTGTAACATAACTCATTAATTATATAAGACAAAGAAATGAAAAAAGTCATCAGAAAATCACAAGGAAAAATAATGTGCCAAAGAAGATAAGCATGTACATATTAAGCATTTATTTGGTTTTCTTCTCAACAAAGCATGACTAAAAATAAATTGTTGTTGATTGGAAAATCTTCAAGTTTAATACTTTATTCATGAAACTATGATGAAATGTAAATAATGGCAAGAGATCTTAAGATTAAATGGACAATTAGTATTTTAAACATGGAAGGGAAAAAAAAACATTGCATATATGTTGAGCTCAACAGACAAAAAAAATCAAAGAAAAATTTGATAAGATTATTTTAAATGTCTTTATGATAAATAAATATTTGCAAAGGATTCATTTTCCTCTTGCTTTAAAAATTAACATGTTGATATTTTTTTGTTATTATTATTAGGATACAGGCACATCTGATATTAAAAGAATTTAAAACATACATTTTAAATATTATAAAATTTGTTCATTGTAATTATTTATGTCAATTTTCTTAAGATTAAAAAATCAATCAAGTTTAGGGAAAATTAAAACTATATGCTAGATTAATTTTTCAATTCATATTAGTTTTTCTTTTTGCCATATATATATCTCAGTTTCTTGATTATGTAAATATAAAAGAAGTTCTTTATATATTTTTTGTTATTGTTGTTGTAAATAAATTAACTGTTATTATTTAAAAGTATTGTTTCTTATCAATTTCTCATATGACAGACAAATATTTTATATTAATATATAGATTAGATTAACATAAATGTGGGATGAATGATAAACATAAAATATGACTAAATCCGAATTGAGATTTGTATCTGATGTAATCATCATCCACGGCTATGATCAAATATAATTAAATTTTAGTTACAGTCACTCTACCTTGTAAACAGTCACCTGATGGTCAATGATAAGAAGATAATCATTCCCCTAGAATAATATTCATAACAACTAATGGCTAAGCAGTTCTCGTGATTTCATTACAATATATTTATCATTTTTGGAAGAATATATGTTACCAAAAGTATAATGAAGATAATGAAAAAATGATAAGGAATTAGCTGGAGAAATATTTTAAAAGCAATGCAGTTTCATATTAGGAAAGTTATGTAAGGGTCAAATATTTATAATTAGACAATTAATGGAGAACCAAACTAGATATAAAGAAATACATATGATTTTTATCAGCTTGGTGAAAATAGTTAATATTAATGATTCATTAATTTATATAATTAGGAGAATATGTGGGCAAAATAGATATCAAGTAAAGGTGAGTCAGAAAAGGATTATTGCAAAGATGTTGAATGTCATTAATTTTACTGAAATTGTGTAGTTTTAAAGAAACTGTCAAATAATGTGAAAAAATGAATGTAAGATTATATAATGATAATTATTTATTCAACTTATTAAAGATCACCAGATTATTATAGCACAGGATAAGTAAGATATTGTACACATCATGAAAAAATTTATAGAAAAATATACTAAATGAGGGTTAAATATCAATTTTAGAGATATACTGATCACTGATGAAAGAAAAAAATTATGAAGGTGGACAGTTTTCAATATTTGGGATCAAATGTTGGGGAAAAATGCATCATCAAAAAGAAGATCTATAGAACTCAAAAATGAGGTGAGCAACAGAAATGTTTGTGTCAGTTTTTTGGAATAGTAATATATTGATGAAAATAAAAAGATTTATATAATACTTTGGTACAGAGCATATTATTATATGGAATGAAAATTTGAACAATGATAATAAAAATGAAAAAAAAGATTGCTATTAATGAATATGGCTTATTGGAAATCAGCAAGATCAACATTGGAGAAGAGAACAAATCAAAAAAATCAGAAAAGCAAAAAAATGTGATAATTCATTGAAGAAAGAAGATTAAGAATAATATATTCACATTTGAAAAATGAATTAGAATAGATTATTAGAGATGATGATTGATTGTGAAGTGAAGGAAAAAAAACAACTATAAAAACAAATGGAAAGAAGACTTTATTATCAGCATGGGAAGGAATGATATGTCAGAGGTAGATGCTATGGAAAGAAATATAGAGGAAGAAAATTCTGAAGACTGTTGGTTAAGAATACCTTCAGCAGTGAAAAAATTATGAAGTAAAAAATACAATACTATTACATATGCATTCTAAATACAGTTTTTCAAATGTTTGTGTTCACAAATGAGTCAAAATTTCATAAATTCAAAAATTAATTTAAAAATAATCCTAAATCTGGATCAAAATTAATTTAATTTAAAAATAATTCTTACATAATTCTAAATTTATCATTTGCCTTATTCATTTTTTAAATCTGTAGTGTTTCCTTTATTAATTCTTTCATGATTTTGCTAGTTATTTAAACAAATACAGAATCTCACAATGAACTCCAAAATCATGTGATAAAAACAATATTCCCATGAATCAAAGTTACTAATCAAAAATAAAAATATATTCAAACTATAAAATTATTTGACATCAAATTTTCTGCTTATATAAGAAACTTCATAATTAGATTTATAAGTCAAATTTCAAAACTTATTAATATTTAAGCTTAGGTTAATGTGATGTGTGAAGATTCCATTCTAGTTTGGTACAATTTTTTTTTTTACCAATGATGGAAATTTCCTAATAAAAGTAAAAGACAACTGTTTGTTAGCTCAGTGTAATTCTGTATAATGTAAAAAAAATCCAGTCAAAATTTGTGGAAGTTTGATTTGCATTAGTATGTATATGTATTGTTTTAATCAGTGACTTAAATGAGATAGAAATCTTTTTCTATTAGATATTTATATATTAATGAAAATAATACACATCTCTAAAATTTCTTTATATGATAGTAAAATTCAATAAATAATTATTACAAATATATTTAGGAACTATTTATATAAACATATTTTATAATTAAAAAAAATTATCAAAATATTACCTTGTGTTAAATTTTTCTTATCATGTAATTCAGCATATTTCTGAGTTAATGTGTCATACAATATATTAGTTGATAAACCATTAATTCTAAAAAAAAAAAACAACAATTTAAATTCATTGTAAATGTACTAGATTTTTGAAATTAAGCATTGCACATAAATGTTAAGTTTTCTAAGGATGAATGCAGTAATTAGACAACAGAAGCATATTAAGATCAAATGTTTACATTTGATCAAGATCATGACAGTTTGTCATTCTTTGCCATTCCATTAACAAAATTTATTCTTGCATTTAATACTTGTAGCTAAATCATAAATTGTAATGAGTTTGATTGTAATTATCAGACAGCAAATGGACTGATACATAGTTGATAAAACTATTCAAATGAAAATTTAATTCTGAATTACAGCTTTTAACAATGATTATTTACAACAACTGTTCTAACTATTTCTTAAATAAAACATTATTACTTGTTATTTGTTTGTTTGGATATTATATATATTTCAAAAAACTACATTTAAAATTCTTACATTTCAAACATATGGTTATAGATATTCAAAAAACTACCCTAACAATTCCTAATATCATTTTTGATCTAAGAAGTGGTTAGCTATATATTTGTTTTATATTCCATCGACCTAAAGTTAAATTTCAACCTAATAAATCTTGGAAAATTTATTTAAGTATCAAGCACAGAATCCAATTTTTCTTTTAGGTACTTTGTCAATCAATCCCATTTAGATATCCAGTACTGATCAGTAAATGAATATTTAGTTATTATTATCTGGAAAATAAAGATAATGTGGTTAGCCGAGTGTTGATGCGCTGACTGTAAAAATAAGACGTGATTCTAATACAATGTAATCTTTACTATGAGTGATTTTTATGTCATATTCACTTAAATTCTGAAACATAGTTTACCTTTTTTTAAATCAATGAAGTCCAAGTTCAAGTATTAAAATTCTTTGGACTTCATGATCTTGCTGTTGGTCATTTTTAAAGTAAATTGCTGAAAAGTCTTGATCAAGTTAAGATTTGCATAAAACATCATGAATTAAATTAAGAGCTTGAATATAAAATGCACCTAATATCTGACACCAGATAAATAGAGAATTCTCCAAAAATTTATGATTTCCCAAGTACTGATAAAATTTCCAACTCTATCACAGATTTGAACTAAGGACACAATTAGAGTAAGACTACTGACTTTTGCATCAAAATTAGTTTTATTTTGCTAAAGTTTGTCAGAAATCTGTTAGTTCATAGTTATTTAAAGATTAGGCTCTAATGGCTACTAAATTTATTTTTACACATAGTTTAATGAGTATTTATTTCTGTTCACTTAAAAATAAAATCCTTCAATTAAGATCAATAGTGGTCCATTTTATGATTGCAGAAAAAAGATTATATTTTGTCACTTCTAAAAATTAATATTTGCAAATATTTTCATTACCTCAATTTTTCATTATATAAACTATGTTCAGCTTATATTCTCAATTTATTAATTTTTATAAGTTATTGTTGGAAAAAAGTAAATTTTTTTTATTTTAATATTTTTATAATTGTTAGCATTATTAGAGATTTCATCTAATAGTTTAATACTCAGTGAAAGTAGACATTGATATTGCAAATTATGATGAAGTTAAATGATTATCATTAAAGGATAGGGCAAAGCATAAATAAAATAAAAATAAAATCTATTAAATTAATACATGATATTTTTTATTAAAAAAAATAAAACAGATTACTTTGAAATTAATCATTAATGTTTTTTCTGGATTTTGGACTATTATAAGCTATGGATTTTAAGACAGCCATGAGCTTAGAATAAAAAATGTTCTTAACTGGAGTAGTAAAATAAAATAAGGGAATTTTGGCTTTGAATAAGAAATGAAAAAAAAGTTTTTTGAAAAAAAAAAAAAAAATGGTAACAATAAATATATTTTAGTTGTATTTATATATGGCACTATTTCCATCATCCAATATTAAGTATTGAATGTCTTTAAAAAATTTTAACTTTATTTAAATCTTCCAATTACATTTATCTGTTAGTAATAGCACACAACATTTCGAGAGATTATTCTCCTCTCTTCTTCAGGTACTGCTGGCCTAAACAATAACAGTACTAGCATGAAAATTAAACCTGAACCTTTAGATTCTTGAATTTTAAGGTAACATTTTAATCGATGATTAAGTTAGTTAAAGCGTTATCTTAAAATCCAATATTCAAGAATCTAAGGTGCAGGTTCAATTCTCATGCTAGTACTGTTACTGGTCAGGTCAGCAATACCTGAAGAACAGAGGAGATTAATATCTCTTGAAACATTGTGCATACTAATCTATGTGCTATTACTAACAGTTGAATGCAATTGGAAGATTTAGATAAAATAAAATTTTTCTAAAGACATTCAATACTTAATATTAGATGATGAAAATATTCCAATATATAAACACAAATAAATATATGATTTAAAAAAATCATAAAAGAATTATTTATATTTGAAAACCTTAAATAAATAATAATTGCTTGATAAGATTTGATATGTTGGACTATTTCCATCATTTATGAGTGAATGTTGAATGTATAGAAAATTTTAAACTTTATTTAAACTTTTCAAATACAAACAACTTTGTTAGTAAATAACACACAAATAGACAATACAGGTTAGTAATTACACAAAGTTTCGAGTAGTATTATTCTCCACTCTTCTTCAGGTGTTGCTGGCCTATGTGCACAGTGACAATATTCGCTTAGAAGTTGAACTCGCATCTTTAGATTCTTGAATATTGAATTTAAGGCAAACGCTCTACCAACTCAGCTATTCTGTCAAAGGCAACATATAGTAGAAATTTGATATATTTATATATGAGGGTTGGTTCAAATCCTCCTGAGTCCTTCAATTTTTTTAATCTAATTATCTTTATTTTTATTTTTTCCTAAGAGCAAGATTAATTAGAGGCTTCCATACATTGTGTATTGCCACACTGGGTTGACTTATAGGATTATTTACCATTGTGGCTTCGATATGTTGATGATACATTTGTGGTATGGCCACATGGTGAAGTAAAATTACAGTCATTCTGGATGCACCTTAACAATATATCTCCTACAATTAAATTCACGATGGAATCAGAACAAGAACAAAAATTGGCATTCTTGGATGTTCTTGTGACAAGACTCCCTCAGTGCAAAGTAAAAACAACAGTGTATAGGAAACCAACACACACTGGAAAATACTTGGCATATACACCCAATCATACAAGAAGTACTAAACAAGGAATTGTACTATCACTATGGAACAGAGCAAAGGAGCTTTGTTCAGAAACCAGTGATTTGGAAAAAGAAAAGATTCACATAGAACAAATGCTTATGAAGAATGGTTATCCATCAGCAGTCATCATAAAAACCTTCAATAGACAACACAAAGAGACACCAAAAGAGAAAACAGTTATTGATACGGTAGTGTATCCTAGGAATGGCGGACAAATTAAAGAAAATCTGCAGTCAATATAACATTAGAACTGCTTTCCAAAGCCATACCACACTTCGAGGATTGCTTACTTCTACTAAGCCTAAACTGGCAATGCTGAAAAACCCAAACTGCATCTATGAAATACCATGTGACTGTGGAGGGAAATACATTGGTGAGACCTGTCGGCCTGCTGAACAGCGATTGAAGGAGCACAAACTAATGGTTAAAAGAGAAAAAACAGATGTGTCTACCATAGCAGATCATGTATGTACTAATAACCATATGCTTAAGTGGGAAAATACAAAGATATTGGATAAAAAGGAAAAAATGCATAGAAGAAAATTCAAGGAAGCTGCTCATATGACAATGGTAAATAATCCTATAAGTCAACCCAGTGTGGCAATACACAATGTATGGAAGCCTCTAATTAATCTTGCTCTTAGGAAAAAATAAAAATAATTAAATAAAAAATATTAACTTAAAAATGAAGTTAAAAAAGAGAAGTTATAAATAAATATAATAAAAATATGCTAAACGTTTTCGAGGATCCATGCCTCATAATCATAGCTTTCATAAAAATACATAATAAAATATATACAAAGATATATAAAATTAGCACGTGTTACGTGGACCATTTCTTCGATATATCAAAGCAAGTGTCTTTTCTATTTTTAGCATTAATATTTCCATTAATATAGAATGCTTCTTTTATTTTCCTCTTATGATCATTTGATTCAGTGCATAAAATTACAGGATTGGAAGGAATAAAATTGTGTCCAGATTTCATGGAATGCTCCAAAAATACAGAAGATATATTGTTGTTCTTCTGAGCTCTCTTGTAAGTGTACATGTGTTGAGCAAGCCTAGTATTAACAGTAGCTTTAGTTTCACCATAATATACAGCAAGACATTTTTCTTGAGGACATGAAATGGAATAAACTACATGTGGGGTGAATGAACGATCAATATGATCTTTTGAGTTGTTGATCAATCTATTAGAATTAGGAGGAGTTCTAAATCCAATTTTAAACTTATTGAATAATGCTTTAGTTAATTTGTTAGATATTTTGGAAATGTAAGGAATAGTAATTCTAGGAAGTTGAACACATGGTACAACACTATTTATTTTATTATGGAATTTAGAAATATAATTTTTAATAGACCAAAGTTTAAAACCTGCTTTCATCAAATCTTTAATAAAATTATTCAGATTTTCTTTTCTGTCTGCTTCATATTTACAAAGATGCAAATTTCTAAATAAGAAAGAATTTAAACCAGCAAATTTATGTGATGCAGGTGAGTTAGATTTAGGGTGAATACAGCTTCTAATTTCAAAAGGCTTAATTATCATCTTGTAATCTATACAGTTATTATTTCTTGATAATGAAAGGTCAAGATATTTGATTTCTTTATTATTATTTTCATATACAATGCTAAGTGATAAATTAGATAAACTTTGAAGTTCTTCTCGTATATGTAAAATATTATCCATAGAGGAAATAATAAATATATCATCCACATACCGAATATATGTAAAATCAAGAGTGGAATTGTAATATTTCGGTATTATAGAGCTTTCAAATTCATTTAAATAGACATTAGATAAAATGCCACTGACAGGTAAGCCCATTGGCCATCCATCTTTCATAGTATACCACTTGTTTTCAAAGATTGTAAAAATGTGCAAATCAAGCCAAGAAAGAAAAGCAACAATAAATTTAACTCTATCAGAAGGGCAATGTGTCCTCAAAAGTTTTTCATGCACTATTTGAATGGATAATTTTCTATTAATAGATCCATATAATTCTTTCACATCCATAGTAGCCATAGTGGATGTATTCATAAGTTGAATGTTTTTAATTTTAGAAATAAATTGGAAAGAAGAATTGATAGTATATAAGCCAAAATTAATATATTCTATAAGTAATTGATTTACCAATTTGGCTGCTTCAAAATAATGTACTCCACCAAAATCCATCATCAATCTTAAAGGTTCACCAGGCTTATGTAATTTAGAATTGGCAAACATTTGGGGAGGTCTAGTAGAAGAAGGATAAATCTTATAATATTCAGATTTAGTAATACCTTTGTCTTTAAATTTTCGAAGCACATTAATGATAAATTTATCTCTATCTATTTTGATATTAAAGTTGTCGTCTTGTATTAGTTTTAATATCTTAATTTGATCATACATTTTATTTTCATAATCTATATTATTTAGCAAAACAAAACGGTTTCCTTTATCTTCCCTAAGGTAAGTAATATTGTGAGATATAAAATATTGTTTAGTTTTTAAAATATCTTTATCCCATACTTTACTTTCTGTATTAGACAAATTTATATTTAATAATTTAGATAAATCTGAAATAATAGCATCTCTTTGTGGATTATTAATGAGGCTGACTTCAACATCTGCAATTAATTCAAGTTTAGGAGATCTCCAACTACCACCAACATATTTAGGTCCCAAAGATAAAATTTTTTTAATATCATATGGTGGTGTAAATGATGTTTTATTAATTTAATAATTTAGATAAATCTGAAATAATAGCATCTCTTTGTGGATTATTAATGAGGCTGACTTCAACATACTGCAATTAATTCAAGTTTAGGAGATCTCCAACTACCACCAACATATTTAGGTCCCAAAGATAAAATTTGCATCTTTGTAAATATGAAGCAGACAGAAAAGAAAATCTGAATAATTTTATTAAAGATTTGATGAAAGCAGGTTTTAAACTTTGGTCTATTAAAAATTATATTTCTAAATTCCATAATAAAATAAATAGTATTGTACCATGTGTTCAACTTCCTAGAATTACTATTCCTTACATTTCCAAAATATCTAACAAATTAACTAAAGCATTATTCAATAAGTTTAAAATTGGATTTAGAACTCCTCCTAATTCTAATAGATTGATCAACAACTCAAAAGATCATATTGATCGTTCATTCACTCCTCATGTAGTTTATTCCATTTCATGTCCTCAAAAAAATGTCTTGCTGTATATTATGGTGAAACTAAAGCTACTGTTAATACTAGGCTTGCTCAACACATGTACACTTACAAGAGAGCTCAGAAGAACAACAATATATCTTCTGTATTTTTGGAGCATTCCATGAAATCTGGACACAATTTTATTCCTTCCAATCCTGTAATTTTATGCACTGAATCAAATGATCATAAGAGGAAAATAAAAGAAGCATTCTATATTAATGGAAATATTAATGCTATAAATAGAAAAGACACTTGCTTTGATATATCGAAGAAATGGTCCACGTAACACGTGCTAATTTTATATATCTTTGTATATATTTTATTATGTATTTTTATGAAAGCTATGATTATGAGGCATGGATCCTCGAAAACGTTTAGCATATTTTTATTATATTTATTTATAACTTCTCTTTTTTAACTTCATTTTTAAGTTAATATTTTTTATTTATATTTTACGGGAAGTAATTTATTTTAAAAATAATTAAATTAAAAAAAAAAAAAATTGAAGGACTCAGGAGGATTTGAACCAACCCTCATATATAAATATATCAAATTTCTACTATATGTTGCCTTTGATGGAATAGCTCAGTTGGTAGAGCGTTTGCCTTAAATTCAATATTCAAGAATCTAAAGGTACAATTCAACTTCTAAGCGAATATTGTGCCTGTGCATATAGGCCAGCAACACCTGAAGAAGAGTGTAATTACTAATCTGTATTGTCTATTTGTGTGTTATTACTAACAAAATTGTTTGTATTTGAAAAGTTTAAAATTTTCTATACATTCAACATTCACTTATAAATGATAGAAATAGTACAACATATCACATCTTATAACATACCATCATTACAAACCTTCAGACAAATAATTGCTTGATGTCTCAGAAAGTCATCTGACTTTCACAAATGCTGCAATAATTTCATTTATTTAATAAAGTGAATTACTTTTTTATAACTTTTAGCTGATAATCTACCCACAAACATTTATTTCTGGTGTTCAAAACCATATCAATATGCCAAACTGTGCAAAGTAAAACTTTTAAGTGGGCAAAAAGCTTAATAACTATATGAGTTACATCTAATACTTTGAACTTTTATTCATACTTGCTTAATTGTGAGCAACTTCTTTTATTTAACTGAAGATATAAAAACAGATGAAAGTTAGAAAGTGAATTGATTAAAGATAAACCGAAATGCAATAAATTGAAAAGATTTCAGTTTAAAAGTTAATGAATCTATATCTGCCGTAAAAAAAAAAATCATGATAGTCTACAACTTGAAAGAACCATATTTATGTAACTGCAATTAGATCCATGTATGTAATTTTGAAATGTTGTAACAGTGCTTAGACTTTAAATTAGGTCTCATAGATTATTGATAAGATAGTTTAAATTCCAATGTAAAGATAATCATATTTATTTTATGATTGATACAGTGATTAATTTGGATTAATACAATTACAATGGATTATCATTAAAAATTTCGAATGAATAATGAAAAAGTCAGAATTAAAAAAAAAAAACAACTTATTTTATTTGGTTAATTATGCTATCAACTGTAATCAAATGATTTGTCAGTTAAGAAGTATGTTTAAGCACTAGAAGTGACAGAGTTGAACTTTGATCTAGAAATCTTTAGCTTTTGAGTATATAATTTTATTATTCCTCTAAATAATATAACATATATATATATTTTCAAAGTTTCAATTGTCAGTTTTAGTTAGTTTTTATTAATCGGTTTTTTAAATTAAGTTGTAAATATAAAATTTAAATATAAGTTTAAAGTCATTTCTTTATTTCTGAATGGGAGATAAGCAAATGCTAAGTGTATATAAATGAATAGTAAAACAAATTTTTAAATTACTTATTTTCAATTAAATAAAAAAAAAAAAGAATTAGTGGATGAGTTTATATTTTTAAAGCTGGGTGGAAAAACAAATTTTTTATATATAAAAATATACATAAATATTAAAAAATACATGTAAATAATTAAATTGTTAATTTGTATCAATAATCAAAGAATAAACTAAATATATCTGTATTTCAAAATCCACATTATTATTTTACCTATATTGAACACAATCAAATATATCATTGAACTACTGAAACATATAAATATATTGTTATAGTCCTCCCTTCTCTCAGAAGTGGACTATTCCAGATGCCGCCTTATCTGATCGGATTAAGCATTGTTTGCCACAGGCCAATAGGCTGATGTATAGATAAAAGCATAGCCAATGATTATTACAGGCCAATGAGCAAGGATGCTTGCTGAATCCGAAGGTTTTCAATAAGGTCAGGGATCTGGGTATAAATAGTCAGCCTTTTGTGAGGATCAGGGAGGAACGTGTCTAACCTAAACAGATGCTTTGCATTCTCCCAGGGAAACTCGGCTAACCTATACAGCAGCAAGTATTCCATTGATAGCACTACGCTATTTAGATCTATGCAGCTAGGCAAGTTCCACAGAGACTGGATGCTGCTAAGATCACTCTCGGCTCGAGGCAAGCTGCCTTGTACAGCTGGAAGAGTCATAAGGTGTGGCTGGAAGCGGCAGGCAAAACCCAGAGTTTACGTTAAATTCCAATATTCAACTTATAAATATTCATTTGTATACTATATTCATTTGTATACTGTAGTATACAAATGAATATTTATAAGTTGAATATTGGAGTTTAACGTAAACTCTGGGTTTTAGTATACAAATGAATATTTATAAGTTGAATATTGGAGTTTAATGTAAACTCTGGGTTTTGCCTGCCGCTTCCAGCCACACCTTATGGCTTGCCTCATGAGTAAGGTCTATGACTCTTCCAGATGTACAAGACAGCTTGCCTCGAGCCGAGAGTGATCTTAGCAGCATCCGGTCTCTGTGGGACTTGCCTAGCTGCATAGATCTAAATAGCGTAGTGCTATCAATGGGAATACTTGCTGCTGTGTATGTTAGCAAAGTTTCCCTGGGAGAACGCAAAGCGTCTGTTTAGGTTAGACACGTTCTTCCCTGATCCTCACAAAAGGCTGACTATTTATACCCAGATCCCTGACCTTATTGAAAACCTTCGGATTCAGCAAGCATCATTGCTCATTGGCCTGTAATAATCATTGGCTATGCTTTTATCTATAAATCAGCCTGTTGGCCTGTGGCAAACAATACTTAATCCGATCAGGTAAGGCGGCATCTGGAATAGTCCACTTCTGAGAGAAGGGAGGACTATAACATATATGTATACAGATTTGTATTTTTAAAACAATAAAAAAGACTAATAAAAATAAAAATGTACTTCTAATATTATCTTAGTAAATATCTGATCAAAATATGGAGGAAATTTTTTTAATTATGGACTCTAATTTTATGCAATAAAATTAAGATTTCAATTCTTAAATATATTTATTCTAGTGAATACTAAATTTATGATTTAACTCAATGAAATTTTGCTTCATAGTAGTGATGCAAAAAAGAGCTGTCAACATATTTTCGAGAACTGCACACAAAGTCTAAGAGCTTTTTTAGAGTCTAAAAATGCAATAATACAATACATAACAAAGTATTCATGTAGAATTGTGATGAATAAAGTACTTAGTCATTTAATTGCTTGTAAAGCCTCAGTTAAATAGAATTATTCATGCACTAATCTTCTCAATATCATTATACACTTTCTAGATTTGGAGTTTACATGCAAATGAAAATAGATACTTTTGAATGTGAAAAGTGATTGTGAAAAAGCTGCCTAGAAATCTCTGATCAATTTTCAAAGAAGGGGAAACTAAAATATAAGACGCTAATTGTCATATTTTACACATATTATCGAGTTGATAGTTTCTCTTTTGTCTCATTTCAAAGTGTTAGGCAAATTTCCCACTTATTAATTTTAATATGAGCTTGTAGATCTAAAATTTTACTATGATGATTCTCGATAACTAACTTTAATATTTTCTAATTTTAATTATTAGTAAAAGTATTTATAAAATTTAGCATAAATTATATTTTTATATAATACAATAAATGACGATATAAAATTCTGTGGCACATAAAATAATAATAAAGTTCAAATATGATCTGCAAAAAGTCCCAAGGTCTATGGATTCATTCTTCGGGTTAGATGTATCCGGGTTGGAAATTTCTCTTTTACAGTAGCAGTCAGTCTTCAAAATCGAAGTGTGCACTAAAATATTCTGCTCTCTTTTTTGTATTGTTCTATATTCAATTAGCGTGTTTCTTTAATTCTAAAATAACTACTGTATTTGCTAATTTAATTAACAATTATTCCTTCTTTGCAGAGTGGGGTTTATTTTTTTCCTGAAATACTGATTACAGTTATTGTCCAAAATCAATTTTGATAGAATAAGACAGGAGCCTTATTTCTATTATTAAATTATCTAAGTTCGAATCTTTAATCTTTAATTAACTTTTTGATTATTTTTAAAAATCAATTTAAACCGACTTTTTACTTTTATTTTCTTCAAACATTGTAGTATCACAGAAAAATATTGACACTTGGAATCCATCCAAAAAGATGAACCAATGAATAATATGGGGATATACCTGTACGTTTTTCCATATATTGAGAACCAGAAAATAAGAACCTAAATACTTGGAGTCATCAAAGTTAGCATTAATACGATAAAACATACGACAAATTTAATTATAATTAATATGTATACACAATATTACATTTTATTTAACTTATATGCATTTATTAATAAAGGTTAAAATATCAGTCTAAATATTTCTCACCACATGCGTAACACACTGGCATACTTCTTTGAATAGTAATTCAATTCTTTATAGATATATTAAACAACATCCATACTTCCCCATTCTTTTTAAATTCATATAAACATACAATAAAAGACAAATAATCCCCAAGATGCATTTCGTACTGAACTAGTACTCATCAGTTGGTCCAGGTCACTATCTCCCATATATAACTTTATTATATGAAGAGTATTTATCTATCGTTTGACAATGGTAAATAAAAATATAAGAATTTAATAATTCAATTCTGGACTTATGGATAATCATGATTAGCTAATAAGTCATACGAAGATATGCCACATAGCACAATCATAATAATAATATACCAATAACACTATATAGTTTTGAATAGCAATTTGGTATTGCTTTCGATTTAAATCTTAATTTAACAAAAAATAATTACAGCATTTAATTCAAGAGTGATTTCAAAATAATATTTAAAATATTTGATTACATATATATTCGATATATAACGAACAAAATATAATATTTCTCAATTAAATAAGGTATTAGTATTAGACCTACTGTGATGAAACTCAATCTCAACTCTAATTCAGTAAGGCTGCGATATTTTACAACAGGTCTAATACTAAAGTACCTAATCTAATGGCCCTTATTATGAAGTACATACCTATTTGTTTTATTCAGAAAGATTAATTGTCCAAGCAAAACTCTTAGATGTTGATCAGCAGATTCTTTGACATTTGTAGCATCAAAAAACGAAGACTGCCAGAAATTAAGAATGTTACTGTTAATATTTGAGTCCATTCTGCAAATGAAGAATATATATATTTATTATAGTTTATTACCGTTAAATTTATTATTTTTTTTTATAATTACAATTTTGTTTTATTAACTGACATTTTATTTATATTACATATTATATAGAGTACTCACATATTAATTTAAAATTTTTGAAATGAGCGCCAAAATGAAAAAATAAACAAACACACCCATTTATAAAATTTAGAAGGAAATATCGAAATAAATGAACTTATGATAATATATTTTAAATTTGTTAAAAAAATTTTGCAAAAGAAAAAATTCTTAAGAAGAAAACATTTTCTATATCAAAATGTAATATCTAACTTACGTGCAACAACTGCTTGAAATTTGTAAATATATGTTATGATTAATTGGTATTTATGACAAAATATTTATTTTCATTTTATTAAAAATATTAATTTATTTACTTTAAGAAAAAATGTGCGAAATTTAATATGATTCCTTTTATTTTATTGGTTAAAATGAAGAAGAAAAAGAATCCAACAGTTTAATTGGTAGGAAAAAAAACTTTCCTCCGGAAATTTTGTACTAGTGAAATGGCATTGAAAATTAGTCTGCCTTCAATTAAATATGTGTTATTTAAACAAACTTGCTGGAATAATGTACATTTTCAAGGTCGATTACAATCTATAAGATACAGGAAAAAGCCAATATGGGTACCAATTGCTAAAAGTAAATATTGGTATGTACCTAAACGTAAGGAGTTTGATCCTGAAGAAAGCAAAGAATTAAGCATTCGAACTACCCACTACAACACCACAATGAAATCTTTAAGGTAATAAACTTAGTAAAAGAAAATATTTTAGAAATTATTACCAGACAGTTAGCAAGAATGTATTGTGCATATGATTTAATATGTGAATATATAAGTACAAATTTGGATGTGGATCTTTATATTATGTTCAAATATGAGAATTAATACACTCATAAAAATTATAATATTTCGTGTGGGATATATAAATAAAAATATGAAATTAAAACTATCATAAGAGCAAAATTAACGTTTAAGTACAATAAAGTACTATATTTTATAAGATCGAGATAAAAATAATTATTGGAAAAATTCGTTTTACTAACAACATTGCCTCTATAAACAATAGCAAATTCGGTCAAGCGTTGGTGGTAGAATGGTCAGCACATTAACCTTACAAGGAGTTGTCCCGGGTTAGCGGGTTCGCTTCCCTGCCGATGCTATGACACATGGAAAAAAAAACAAAAAACAGTAGCAAATTCTCCCTATAGTAATTTAAATACCATTATAGCAAATTAGTTTGATTAATAATGATAGTGATCTCATTCGTCCAAAGTTTGATGTTCAAAGAAGTAAACTATATGGACGATAAACGATTTCCCAATTTAATTCAAATAACCAAATAAAACTTTAAATGTTTTCTTAATTGAATGGCATTGTTTTGCTTTTAGTTGTCTTTCCAACTGCTGCATTGGCATTTTCAAAGGCAGAAACGAATATTTGGGGAAAATTTTTTTATCCTTAATCATAATAATTTCAATTGTTTGGTGAAATAAAGTACATAGTCTATAAACGAATCAAACTTATGTTGGTACTAGTAGTAATCTAAAATATCAGTTGAATTGAAATTTGGAATAATTTTCAGTATATATATTATTAAGCAATTCAAATTATTAATATTTTGTAATTAATCATTAAATAGACTTAAAGTTTATATGCACATATTAATTATGTAGATTTACTAAATATATAAAATAATGTGATCTATCTATCTGTGCCTTTATAACATGGGAATTAATAGATCAATTTCTATAGGGTTTTTTTTTTTGCATGTGTAGAGCTGCTATGTCTAGGCATGGTCATCCATATATAGTAGTGCCGTTAGGGTTCACGAGCTGCAATAGCATCAATTATATATTGAATAACAAGAGAGAGAGTTACGATTTAAACTAGTAATATAGTTTATTAAACTTGTATTTGCATAAATACAATTAGTAGGGTTATGAAGATGTACAAAATAATAAAAGGTCTGGGCAACCTGTAATGATAATCTAGTCCTGTTAACTCTAGAGACAGGAATCTGACTAATTAATCTGTGGTTTGGGGAGCTTTATATATCCTTTTTTTCATATTGTTCTGGAGTGCTCAACATTCTGATCTTAAAACAACATAACTATGCAGGGAGTAGTTTGAGTGCTCAACATTCATACTGGTGCGATTACCATATATGGTCTAATTCTATTTTAATAATTTTAATTATGTAATAATAAAGTTATTCAAACCTACCCTTACAATATTTGCTACATGCTTGAATACCAAAATAATCTATTATACAAATATAACCATGACTATTAATTATTAATACAATACTATTAACAATATTACATAAATACATTCTGATTGTTATTCATTTAATACATTAATTAATTCAGTTACAATATATTTATATATATATATGATTGTGTAGACTATCTTACCTATTATTACATTATAATATAATGAGCAAATTTCAAGGAAAGTTTTAGGCTATTTCATTTTTGGGCTTTGCTAGAATTAATATTAGGGCTAAAAATTGCTATATCTTACATTGCACACAAATTGTATCTATTAATGTGCATTAGCTCTATTTTCCATGTGATCAACCAAGACTATTCCTAAATATTATTGCCTTTTTCTATCTCCACCTGAGATAATTTACTTTTTTATTTTCATATTACTTTTTTTCTTGAATAAATAAATTGCTTGATTTACAAATTGAATTAAAATTTTCATGGTTTTTTTAAAAAAGAAATAAAAATAACTTATACAATGTTCTGAAAAATTTCTTTTTTAAGAAAAATTTCAAATGTGATTAGTTGTACTTTGGGAATGGATCTCTCTTTTTTTTTTTTTGTCAAATTAGCAATCGGTATAAATTATTTTTAATCTTTTTTGAATTTTATTATTAACTCTTGAGGTAAGCTGAATATACTTTTTTATTGTTGCATTTCTGGATTGACACAGCAAATTTAAATGAAATATTTTTTTATAGTAAGTAGTGATTTAAAATTTTCTTAACATTTATAAAATATTGAACTATGATTTTAAAGATCTTTTCACTTATGTTATTGGTATTAGTAAAATTAGAGTGAAGATTGTTTATTTTAAAATAAAAAATCTGTTCATAACTAATCATTATACTTCATAATTACTTCAGTTTTTAAAAATGTTGAACATATTTCTATGTGTATAAAATAGAATGGGGTTTGTTAGCTTATAATTAAAAAATAATACTTCACTTTGAGGATATATTGTTATATTTCCAAGGGAACGGTGTTTAGAAAATTTGAATTGTAGTATTGATATTTTTATGCAGCTTTGATTGAATTGCTTATGTGATAGCTTGTGTATAATGATGCAAAGTTATCAATATTAATAAAATTGTGAGAGGCACTACAAAAAACAGAAGATACTACATGATTTCAAAATATAAAATAACTTACAAAAAGACAGTTAACTCAAACATATATTTGATTATATCATTTTATTCAACTGTGAATTAAGATGCTTTGATATTGGCTTTTTTTTTTATGAGTTCTTTTTATCATTTATGTATTTTGAACTGTTGGAATCTGTATGATTTATTTCAGGTCAAATATACAATATAATTTTTAGAAATAATGTCAGGATTTTTATCAATAATCTTAATTTGTTAATGTGATTTTGATGTCTACATATTTTGTAATTTTTCTGATCACAGTAATTAGAATACCACATTATTCATTTACTATTAATTATAAAGATATTTATTTTTAACAATTGCTTTATAATAATTAATTGGTTTTTTTATATTATAATAAATTATTAATAAGTGAACTTATAATTATTTAATAATTTTTTTAGCAAAGGAATGTAATGTTTATATAGGAAAAACCAAAATTTGTGTATGAATTTAAAGGTTGCTAGTACAATTCCCATGTTGTTACTGAGGCTACCATCAACTGAAGAACAGTGGAAATAATACTCTTTCACTGTTGTATTTTGTTATTACTAATATTTAAATATATTTGAAAAGGTTGATGTTTAAATTATTCTAAAAGTATTTAACAATTTAACTAGATAAGAAATAGTTCAATATATAATTGCAAATAAGATGCCATTATCACAAACTTTCAGACAAATATATAATGAATGACTTGTTTTTATATATTGGACTGTTTCCATCATCTAATATTATGTATTGAATGTCTTTGAAAAATTAAACTTTATTTAAATTTCCAATTACATTCAACTGTTAGTAATAGTACACAGGTTAGTATATGCACAATGTTTCAAAAGGTATTATTCTCTCTTCTTCAGGTGTTGCTGACTTGACTAATGACAGTACTAGGCTGGGAGTCAAATCTGGACCCTTAGATTCTTGAATATCGAATTTTAAGGTAACGCTCTAACCAACTGGGCCATCCTGCCAAAGGCAACAGTCAGTAGAAATTTCATATACATATCTGTGAGGTTCCTCCTGATTTCTTCACTTTTTCCTAAGAGCAAAATCGATTAGTGGTTTCCATACATTATGTATAGTCACACTAGATTGACTTATGGAATTATTCACCATTCCCTTTTTTTCTTTGTATCTTTTCCTCTCTATTTAATATTTTTGTATTTTCCCAGTTGAACAGATCCTTAGACACATGATTTCTCTTCTCTAATCATCAGTTTGTGTTCTTGCAATTGCGTTTCAGTGGGTAGCTGGTTCTCACCAATATACATTCTTCCACATTCACATGATATTTTATAGATGCAGTTTTTGCTTTTCAGCATTTCAGGTTGAAGCTTTGTTGATGTTAGAATTCCTCATAGTGTAGTATGGCTCTAGAAAGCTGTTCTGATATTATACTGATTGCAGATTTTTCTTAATTTGTCTGCTAATTTTGGTATATATGAATACACTGTAGTACCAATAATTATTTTTTTTTTTGATGGTTCTTTTTGTTATATATTTAAGCTGATAGATAACCATTTTTCATAAGAGTTTGTCCCATATAGATTTTTTTCTTTTTTCAAATAGCTGGTTTCTGAATAAATTTCTTTTGCTCTGTTCCATAGTGATAGTATAATTCATTGTTTTGTGTTTCGGGTGTGATTGGATGTATATACTGTACTATGTGTGGATTTTCAGTAAACTGTAGTTTTGATTTTGCCATGAGGGAGTCATCTAAGAATGATATTTGTTCTTATTCTGACTCTATTGTGAATTTAATTGAAGGGGATATGTTATTGAGGTGTTTCCTGAAAGTTTGTAGTAGTGCTCAACCATGTGGCCATACAACAAATGTATCATCGACATAGTGAAGCCAAACTTTAGTTGGATATGGAGTAGTATATATGGTTGTGGTTTCAAGTTTTTCCATGTAAATATTGCTAATCAGGGGTGAAAAAATGAGAACATAGCTATTCCTTGATTTTGTTGGAAGAAAAATAATATAATGAATGAGCAAACAGTTTAAACTTCGTGGCTAATTGTTCTAAAGTGCAAAGTATTTTGCAATATAATGAATGAAGTTTTTTGTTGGAAATATTGTAGCTAACAATAGTATGCCTTCTGAAATTATGATGATACCAGACAAGACTAATCTATTTTCTGTGTTAAATATGTAACAGTTTATTTTTATTCTCTAAAATTGTTGTTTTTCATTTTTATAATGGTAATGATTCTAACAGTTATATTTTCCAAAGAGGAGAAAAAGAAATGTCAAGATGTAGCAAGCCATTACCATTTGGACTTTTGTGTCTCTATATCAAAAATGGTAATATTTTCACAAAAATCTCAAAATGATCTTTTAAACCTGTTGTAGCATTCACTGAATTTATTAAAAATAAAAACATTAATATAGCTTAGAATTTATATGATATTTGAAAACCCAGGTGGCAGGTTGAGTTCATCTGCTTCATTTATTTGGCTAAAATAAGATTTTATTTTTTTAATTTTATTTAATACATAATTAATCCAGAAAATTTTAACTGAATCTCTTAGCATAGTATTTGTTATTATATTTTTGATTATTTCAATTCAGTTTGTATGTTGAACTAGGTAATAAATTTCCAGTATATTTGAGTATTTTCTATTTGTTAAGTCTGAAATCACAATTTATTTTTTTCTCTAAATGTCTATTACTGATTTACTATTTATATGAGAGAGATTTTTTAAGTTTAATCACTCACTGAAATTTTATGCAAAACAGTTTTTTCTTGAATGGAAAATAGCAGATTTTGAAATAGGGACATTTTCCTTTTCATATTTTTCTATGTGTAAATTATTTATTCATAAGAAGGCTGTACTATATTTAACTTTTTATCATTGTAATTGCTTAATTAAAACTACTTTTAATAATTTATGTTTTACCAAGTAATAATAATTTTAAGTTGATGAGTAATAACTTTTTTTTAGGATAATAAATCTTCCAAGAACAAAAATTGTAGAAAAACATTTTTTTTAAAATTTTTTTAAATGGTAACAGGATTAGAAAGTAGCTTGGCAACAATCATGGTTACTAAAGAAAAATTTCAAAAAAGTCTAGAAGAAATAGATAATTTTATTTATTTATTTAGTGTATATATTTTATTATTTTAAACAGCTTAACTATTAATAAAAGAATCATAAAGATATTTAACAATTCCAACCAGAGATAATTGCTCTATTAAGTCGTTAGTTGTCATTATATCCATAAATTTCAGTCATTGTTTGTTTCATAATTTGTGTTGATCTTATCAGTATAAGTCAGTGCCTGTTAAATTCCATTTATTATATTAATGAATAGTGACCATTAAAGTTCTGAATCTATTAAAGAGACTACGAATATCTGAGATAAAATTCAGCTAGCTTTGCAGTTGGATGAGGGGAAAAAACATTATTTAGAATTTCATAAGAAATCCAGTTTTACTTCATAATTATTTGATTGTTTAAAAAGATTCATGGTTGAGCATCCAGAAAAGGAATCTTGGTTTGGAATAATTCTTAAATGGTGAAATTATATCTTGGATTATTGGTTTAAGTCTGATCTACTTAAGAATTTTTTATAGATTTGCTATGAGACAATTCTGATATTTGATGAACAAATATATAAAAGAATAGGAAGTTAATGCCTGGGAATAGTCTTGAGCAGCGGTCAGCAACTAATGGTCCATGACGTAATTTTAATGATTTGCAAAGAAATTCAGATATTTAAATTCGTTAAAACAGGCAAAACTCACTATATATATTGCCCCACACTAGATGGGGATTTTATGCACAAACCTTCTGGCATCCATTGATTACTCTAGCTTGCTGTGTGTGGCAATATATATAGTGTGTTTGCCTGTTTTAACAAGTTATACACAAGCATAAGAGGTGGTGGTCATGTGATGTGGTGGTCATGTGATATTTAAATTCACTAAGCTTATTTAATAAAATTTTTAAATAAAAAATAAATTTTAATTTAAACTGTATTATTATATGTAAAATAGAACAAGAACATTATATTGCTAATTGATTTGTTATAAAATACTACTGTGACTTGCAAAACATCTACCTCAAAGGCATTTAATTAACCCCTACTCGATCAGCAGCATAGAAAAAGTAACAAAATAAGAATACTGAATTCTGTACAATTGACTAGACATCTAATTTGACTACGGTGCATCCTTGGTAATTGGGTGAACTAAAACTCAAAAATTTTATTAAGAATTTTGAAGTATAACACATCTATAAAAATTATTAAAGAATAGAATACTATTCGTTATTAATCTTAAATAATTTTTGTAGATACGAATTAGAAAATTACACATATAACACATAACAAATATGTATTTATACATTCATTTATTTTTATGAAATAAAATCAACATTATATTAACAAAAAAAAAAACAAAATAAAACATAATTCTTTAACAAATTATAAAATATATAAATACAATCTTAGTTTTACTTTCTTACGAAAACAAATGATTACAAAAATACTAATACAAAAATTATATTAATATAATATTCTAATTTATTTTGTACTTTAAATTCAATATTACAATCATTTAAGTGTTTCTTTATATTTATATCTAATAAGTCTGACTCCATCCACAATGACTTACTTGGGTGAAAAAATGTTCTCAACTATAACAGCTATTAAAAGCAAGTATTGCTCTAGGTTTGAAATAGAAGCTCCTATACGTGTTGCGGTGACATCATTGGAGCCAAGGATTAGTAAAATAATTTTAAACCAAGAGCATCAAATGTCACACTAATTTTTAATATATATTACAATTATTATTATTTTTATATTAAATTTAAAATTATAAATAAATATATATGTATATCATACTCAATGTTCATATTAATTCGTATCTTTAAAAATTATGTTAGTAGTCTGCAATATCTAAAAGGTTGCTGACTGCTCAGAAGTAACAAAGAGAAATAGCATTATGGAAAAAAAAAAAGCTAATTAAATCAATTGTTTGCATTAATTTTTTAATGCTTTATTTTATTTTAATATTTAAAATTATCTTCATAATTAATTCTTTCTTTTTTCTTTGTTAATTTATGAAAAAAGATTGCAAGTGTAGTCAAATTATTGAGAAAACAATCAAATATTGAAAAATTAGTACAAATCATTGATTTCATTTAACAATAATGATTAGCTGATGTCTAGCTAAATATACTTATTTTTTTGATGTTTATTAGCTAAATATACTTGCATTATGAAAATTAATGAGTCCTCATCAGAAATAAATTAATTATTCAAGAATCAATTGGAAGTATCCATTATAGTCTTAAGTGATTGTCTAAAATAGTTGAAATGTCTTAGATATTATAATAATAAACATAAAAATAACATTTTCTGAAATTGCATTGGTCCTTGTTCTGTAAAAAGAATTACTTATTGTCAAAAATAGTAAACAGGAAGTTCACTATAATCAATGTTAAAAATGATGCAAGTGAGAAATTAAATACATGGTCCAAATGAAGTTTAAATAATTTAAAATATATTTATTCATTAAAATTTTACCTGGATTATTAAAAACTATTTTTTTCTAGTATGTATTTCAATACACATGCTTCAATTATATTACTTTATCATGTTAGAATACACTTATAGGGAAATGATAAAAGTTATCAAATTCAGTAGTAATCCATTGCATTTTAAATTTACTTTGTCACATGTTAAATATATTTAAACACATCCTAAAAGTTTATCAATTTTATAATAAAAGTTTATTAAATACAGCCATATTTCTCTTGGTGTATGTGTTTAACTAAATATATATTTAAATTGAAATCCTAAAAGTTTATCAAATTCATTGTTATAAGCGATTTGAATAGTGATTATTCAAATGAGTAATTAAATACATAATTACAAATGCAATTTAATTAATTTAAAATATATTTACAAAATCAAATTTTACTTGTTTTATCAAGAACTATATTTTTCTTTTAAAAAAATTTTCAATTCTGTAATTTTTAATCAATGCTGGCTGCTTTTGGGTTTTTTATGGTATCATTCAAAAGCAATTATGATATAGATTTTCCATTTATTTTTGTATTGCAAATTACATATTTTTTTAAAAACAAAGCAAAAATTTATATGCTAGTAAAATTCTCTACAAAAAAAGGAAAGAAAATCATGCAAGATTCTTCAAAATTGATGCAATATTTGTTGAGTTACAAAGTCATAGACAAACAAACTTTCATATTTATATATTAATATGGATACCCTTCAATTATTAAAATTACTTTCCTATAATTACACTAGATTTCTAACATTTTCTATTCAAAATTGATTTCTCATTTTTACATACTGTATAAACTTTCATTAATTAATCTTGCTTTATAAGATCTCACATTTTCCAAGAACTTTATTTCAAATTTTAAATGCTTAGATTCTTTCATATGTAGATATATTATTAGGATATTTATTAATCAAATTTTCAATTTATTTTTTATCGTTCCTACATATGAAATATTTTTATTATCTCTCACAATAATATAAATGCCTTTCATATTTTCCAATTCCTCTTTTTTTAAACATTTTATAATTTACTCTAAATTTATCTTCTTTTTATATATTTCAAATTACCAAAGTTTTTAAAACAAGTATCATAAAACAAAAATTTACAGCTTACAAAATTCCATGCAAAAAAGAGAAGGAAAGTTATTCAAGATTCATTTCAATTGGTGCAATATCTGTTGAGTTATAAAGTCACAACTTTTGCGTTTGTATATCAATGTAGATTTATTCTTTATTGATAATCTGTATATTATTTCAGGACTATCTTACATTAATAAACAGTACATTTTTGCATTATCCATATAGACATTACTTTGTTACTATACCTTTACATTTGTTTTGAATTTAAGTTTTTGATAAGCTATGGGTGCATTCATAATGGATAATCACATTTTTTCAACACATTGTCTCTTTACTACTAATTCTAGTACTAAGATGAGCAATTTATTTAAAATGTTAGGTAAATAAATTTTAATTATAATATCAATAATTTCTATTTGTTCATATAAAATGCCTCATTGTCATTATTCCTATGGCTTAAGAAAAAAATTTAATTAAGAAACTATTATTGAACTTATTTTTGTATTTAATGTATGTAAGTTTACAAAACAACAATAATTGTATTACAATCTTGTTTTAATTAATTAAGAAGGAAAAATATTTTATTAATCCTCAGCTTATCAATCTCTACATTCGTTAGTGTCTGATATAAATACTGGGTAATTTAACTAGGAAAATAGGATCAGGAGAATGACAGTTGCTAACTATCTTCATGCTGATTGAGTTTGGAGCTCTCGAGAGAAATATATATTAGGTTCTGAGATGACACACAGCCCAATATATATATATAGTAAACTATACCTGAAGTCTGGACATTAAAGAAGCTGAATAAATTGATTACCTGCATTACGTTGTATAACTTGTTAACCAAAACATGTGGGGGGACTAGCTTAGTCGCTTCTGAATGGTGATTTTTAAATATTCAAAATTTCTTTGTCTTTACTTCAAATTTGGAGGAAAACAATATAGACTGTGCATGCATGAGTTAATAATATTCTTTACATCCTTTTGCTATCTAAGATTGTTTATGGCATGGTTTTATACAATAAAATTTGAATTTTTTAGGAATTTTTTATTTAAATAACTAAATTTATTTATTTTTCCCCTCAGTTTTTCAGGTTTTAAAAGGAAAGACCACATTATTAAATTTTTAGCTGGAAAAAAATAGATACTGGTACAGATTGAGCATTAATGATTTTTTTCAAATTTCTAGGCCATTGGATTCCAAAGAAACTTTATTATTTAATAATTCAATTAATATTTGAAATTTATTTTTAGAAGAAACTAATTTCTTTAGCAGCAAACAAATGAAGAAAGGATAAGGATACTATTTTTACAGAAGCTGGTGGTATACCAGGATTTTCATCTCAACAACTTTAGAAAATGCTATTGAATACAATGGATGAGCAAAGTCTACAGGCCTAAAATGTATCATAATGCATGAGTAATATATTTTATATTTTTTTATTTACAATTCATTTATAAAATTTGCAGTAAAATTATTAGTAAAACTAATAAATATGCCAATAAAACAAAATGCTTAATTAAAAAAATTTATCAAGTCACAAATTGTCTATTTTTTTGTAGTGATAACAATAAATTTCTTGTAAGAGACTTGTAGTTCAGCTTAGAGATATTTGAGATATATTCAGGTATAAATCTGCAGCAGCTTTATTTTGCAGACATTATGACCACAATGGGTTTTATAATTTATTATCATGCCTGCATTTCAATAATAATGAAAAAATGCTGGGTAATGGAAGTAAGGACTTTGACTGAATATACAAAATCAGATCTATAAATATGTATAGACTAATGCTACATAAAATTCAAAGCTGCATATCAGATGCATAGAAAAGTAATAATTGATTGGGCAATCACTAAATTTACTTATCATAATACAGTACAACAATATAATTACTCAATAGTAGTACAGTGAGGTTTGAATGATGGGTTTTTGCAGATAGCCTTAATGGGTATGTGCATCATAAAAAAGCATTACATAGATAGAAATATTTCTTATACTAGTCAATGTCTGGGTATCCAAATTGTGCCTTTAATGGTATTATACCATTCAAAAAGATGTGTTGTCTGCCTAATAAAAATTGTATGAAAGTTTTTTGATTATGTTGAGTGATAATCACATAGCAAAATTGCTCAGAGAGGTTGCTTTATTGCTTATCAGCAATACAATTCTTCAAACTCTAGCTTCTTCAAGAATGTTAAGTGATGTGCCAACTCCATCTAATGTCATTCTATGTAATTGCTTTAAATTTTATGATCAGAAGAGAATGAGTCATGAATTATTCTGTTGTGTAAATTATGTGTGCATTTTCATTTATATGTTAATTTTTTTGTTGCATGGTTACAGTGACATTTTATTGTTTGTAAGCAATTATTTTGTAGTAATCACTTGATATTATATTTTAGGCAGATTCTATCTAACAAAATTAAATCTTTTTCACAATTTGAAAGATAAGGCAAACAATAAAAAGAGCATTATTAATAATATTCTTCATTGCACTAAATTTAAATCCTTTTCTGTTTAGCTACACCATAAATTGAATCTGAGCCATTTACAGCCTTAAGAATATTTAGATTAACTTGTTCATCTCTATTACTTTCTAAATTCTTGTGGGATTACTTGGAAAAATGAAAGGTATCAATGTCTATTATTTGATATTTGGATTAGTAAATTTTCATAGGTACGTCATGTTATTTTATTGGAAATTTTATTAGAAATGTAATGAATCTATTAATAAAAAAACATTTTTTAATTTAGTTATTAAAATTTAAAAATTCTGAAGAAACATAAAAATAATTTTAAAAAATGTTAAAATCTCAATTTTTATTTTATTTCAAATGTGTAATGACTACATTCCTTAGTATTTTATCTTTCTGATAACATAAATTCTACGATTTCTGCATAATGCTGAAATGGTGTCTTAAGGCTGCTATGATAGTAAAATACCTAAAAGCCTCCAGGGATAGAAGCTCTCACTAGATGTATTTTTTTTTAATTTTTTTTATCTCATTTATAAAAATTGGTTTTAGAATTAGAAAAGTGTAATAGAATTGCCAAATGTTTTATTTATATTAATGACAAGTAAAAATACAGATTATTATTGAGTCAATATATTTCTATTTTCTAATAATATAATGAAAATAATTTTGTTAGAAGTTAAATAGAATTACAATCAATAATTGATATATTTTATATGAATCTATAACATTAATATATAAAAAAACAAGTTAGCTTTACATATTTTAAAAGTAAAATGATTATTAAAAATTGAAATAATTATTAGTTTTATAATGCATAGTGTTGTGCTTATATGTGTATGTTCAATATCTAATTCATTTACTATTTATATTTTATTAAAATGGTTTAGACTTATAGATTTTTGAAAGTTAATAATGAATAATTGAAATATATTACCAGATATACACGTGTTTGGATATATATATATTGTAACCGGACCCTTACTCATCCGATCATATAGGGATTGAGAGCTCCGAAACAAACATGATATAGCGTAAAGCTTTATTTATTTTCCTACATCGATAGTTGTTCATTATCAACACAAGGGGGCTCCAGACACGATGATTTAATTTACAATTTAATTTCTCGCATCACCTTACGTCATATCAAAACGATTTCGAAGTCTAATTCCCGCCCATAAGCTCCAACTCCCAGCATGGACCAATAAGGGTCACTCAGGGTCGCGATGAAATTGTTTCAAGAATATCATTCTGGTAAAAGAACACAATAATAACCAATGGAGAGAAAGCTTGGTTGATTTACAGATCTGTCCAAATATTGGACCGGGTTATTGGTTATTTGGCGACTAATACGAATGTTTGACTTATGCATCCTTATACAAAATAATTTAGAAGCTTATAATATCATCCCCCCGTATCATACAGTCCAATAGAATTACTCATACTAGCTTTATTGATATTTTTTTTTTATACTTATTCATAATAGGCCCTCCCAACTCTTAAGCCTATCTTAACTACATAGTAAATAAACATCGTGACTTACGGCACGAGGTAACTTAAATAAATAAACAAAACAAAAAAAATAAGAAAGACATTTTAAAAGTAAAATAATTAATTGCATGAATAAATGTTGATTATACTATTAAAAAAAATGTATTTTAATTATAGAGAATGATTTGAGGAATGCTCGACTTGTTTAAAATGAAAAAAAGAATTTATTGATTATATAAAAAAATGAAACATTAATTGATTGCTTTATTTGCACGCACATACACGCATTCTCACACTCGCACAGAAAAGAACATATTATGCATAATAAACATGGATGATATAATATATTTCATTCCTTTACATTTGAAATTAAATGTGTGTTATAATTTAATTGCGAAAGAAAACATTACTTATGATCAAAGTTCATAACAGGAAAAGTCCTAAGATTTAAATATGAGGAACTATATAGCATCTGATTTTTATTTGCGAAAGTTGAGGTTAAAATATTAAGATTCAAATATGAGGGATTACGGATCATTTTATATTTTGATTTACGCAAAGTGAATTTAATTAGTTATGAGATTGCCTTTTAAAGTCTACGAAAAGAATGAATGGGAGCATAAAAGAAATAAAGTGTTTACCTAGGATTTTGCGTAGTCTTCTGCTGCTTCTAACTTGGTGAGGGTTCGAACCTGTTGGATACTGTTTCCATAATAAAGGGTTATTCTTTTTATATAAGTTCAGCATGGTACGTTTGGACGATTCTCATATGTTAAACGGAACAACGTCTTGGACTGATTGGAATACGATGTTTGGATGGCAATGTTGTTGATCATTCATAGCTGTGGAGATGTTATGGCGGCGGAGCGTCGATCAATCACTGAGGGTTTCTTAGCCCATCATGACGATCGACGCTCTAAAGGTTAATTTCACAGTGGTCATATTGGATAGAACGGATAGCAAAAAAAAGAAAGTTCTAGTTATAGCTTCCGGGAGAGTTTAAAAAATTATAAGCGTAAGCAAAAACAAAACAAAGCATGTAAAAACTGTAACAGAGCTCAGGACAAAGACTAAGACTCCTATTTATCTGGGTTGGTTATTATCTTAGGATCCAATCTCCACCCAGAGTTCAATATTCTCTGAGTTGTCGTTGGGGTCCGTGTCCTACGTAATGTTCATTCAATCCATATGCTTGAGGCAATCTTAGGTTTAGGCAATCTCATATTGCAATCTCATTTAAAAAATTTATACTTATTTACACCTTTGATGAATACGTGTGTGCGTGTTTTAAGAGAACAATATAATTTTACATTAGTTTAAAAGTCGAGCATTTAATCTCAAAGTCACCTCTATAAGCTTTTAACTTTCGCTATAGTTATAATTTAAAATAAACCCCTTTTTAATTATCCCCGCGGCATATACATGTAGAAATTGATATTTTAAATGGCATATTAGTAATATTTTATATTTTTATTTTTAGAGGATATTATTATAATGGATTATATGAAAGCCTTAAATTATTTAATCAGAAATATTAACATTTTATTTTATAGTGTATTTTATAAAGCATTGAAAGAAAACTACATTTATTTTTATCATAAACTGCAAGTAAATAAAATATAGAGAATTTACACTGCTTGTGTGTGTGCGTATATACATGTACCGACTTTGTCTCGGTATAATATATATTACATTTAGGATAGCTTATAATTTATAAGTACAATTTATATATATATCTGTAAATTGCAATTAAAGATTTATTGTTTGGTTTTCAATTTAATTAGTAATTGATATCTATGTATAAAAGCAGAATGATGATCTATTTGTATTATTGGAGAATATTTATAAGATTATTAATTTATTGTTATTATTATCAGTTAATTAATAAATTTATTAATCATTGTTAGAGTGAAGGGTTGTCTTTTGATAACCGGTCACAGTCGCTTGATGGCGTTCTGTGCAAAAATAATGAAATATAATGTTAGCGGGCCAATAATTTTTTTCTTTAAACAATTTACGAAACATTATTTTCTCAATTCCATTTTTTTATTACATTATACATTCTTTTTATAATTACTTGATTTAAAATAATATTTTATAAATTACATTTTTAAAATGATACAAAACATTATTTAAATTACATTTTTTAATTACATTATACATTTCAGTGCATAGCACTGGAAACAGCAGGGGCCGGATGGTTGCCAGATCTGAAGGATCCAAATACAAACAATACATTCCAGTGCGTAGTGCTGCAAACAGCAGGCATGGGGCCCGATGATTGCCAGATCCAAAGGATCCGAATACAAACAATATGTCAAAAGATGCATTACTCTGATACAACCAACCTTATGATTTCCAAAACAACATACAACACATGACTTATGTGAAATGGTGCTGGGACATAACCTTTTGCAATTTTTTTCACATTCTACAATCTGTAGGGAAGCATGGTGACAGCCTTACAATTATTACTATGCAATAGTACATCAGGTAAGGTGCAACATCGTTATTTCGAATGCACATTAAAACAGTTATGGTCAGTTGAATTCCATACACCCTCACATCGTACAGTAGCGATTTTCGAAGTGTTTTTTATTTTCATCAGTGGGCCATAATATTGGTGTGTAATACTATCTATGCCTGCTAACAGCTAATATGAACAGAATTGTTCTATCTGCCATAAATTTGGCCACATAAATGGCATATTTTTGTGCTTTTGCTCAGAAATAATGCCATCAAGCGGCTATGACTGGTTATCAAAAGACAACAGAGTGAGGTTATTTAAATACTAAATTGAGTATTTGTTTTTACTCTTGTTCACATATTTTCAACACAGTCTTTGGACTATATATGTGTGGTCATGTATATGATTTTAGAGTACTGAAGATTATGTAAAGACCACACATGTTACTATGTTTCATAATGATGATCACTATTTTATGTATGGTCATTACACTCATGGTAACAGATAACTGTGAACATTGATTATGATCACTATATAATGATTATAGTATTTAATAATCCTAATGTATTTTTAAAGCATATAACAATATGCTTAATTTGGTTTTATTTATCACTTACATATTTGCATGCAGCAAGAAGTATTGATACTTGCTTTTTTTTATATTTTGTCTCATGATTGGCATTGGTGTGATGGTGATTAAACTTTCATTTTATAGTGTATGCCTTTTAAATCCAGTTTTGAAGAATGACTAATTGATTATTTGTTGCTGATGCTATCCTTGTTTCTGATGATGATCTGTTGATTCTTTATTTTTATTTTTTTATTGCATTGTGTTAAAAATAGTCGATTATTTCTTTGTGATTATATTGCCAGATTTTTATAATATATTCTAACCTAGTCTGTTTGCATCTTCACTTCCTGGCAATATTATATCAAATGAAATGGGTTAGCTCAGTTACAGATTACGTTTGGTTCAATGGAAATAATTAATAAATAAAATATCCTGCATTAAAATTAAATGTTCCACTAGCTCAAATTTAAAATAAGAATAAGGTTCAGTTTATAAAATAAATAAATAAATATTTAATATTTATAAGACTTGGAAGTGAAAATACAGGTGACAAGAAAGATTACATTGAGCCAATATCCCATAGGATACTACCTCAATGGCATAAGAACACTATCCCCCCTATGATTATCTCAAATAATAAACTTATAGTATTCTTACGACTTTAATAAATCCTACTCATTAAGATTAAACTAATAATTAAATCTTAATCTTCTATTTATAATAATTTAGCTTAATAAAATCTCAGGTTCATAAATTTATTCTAAGTTAATTAAAAATTACGGTAGTAAAATATGAGAAGGGATTTTATGTCATACTCTACTACACTTAACCTAATAATAATAATATTCTTCATTGTATGAACTAATTCTGTATATCTTTTCTTTTCACTATAATTTATTACCATAATAAAATACTAAAATACTATCATATAATTTTTTATTTCCATATAATAATGTAAGAAAATGTGATAGCATTTATAATTTGATAAATAAAAGTGTGTGGCAACAGATAGCATATCATTAAATGTACCATTATAGTAACTAATTTATGACCATAAGATAATGTAAAATATGATTACGTAATTAATTGAATACCAAGAAAATATTCGAATTCTTAAAATAATTCTTTATTTATCTTTGTGCAAAATTATATGTTCGTTTCTATTATTCTGGGTGTATTGTGTGGTCTCATGCTCTGTAGTGGGAGAAATAAACAATCTAGACACAAATTTTTGAAAAAACAAAATTAACAAAGTTTATTATTAACAATAAAATAAAATAAACAATTTATTTACAATATTTACATTGGATATCCTCACTTTACACCGTTTTACATTTTTTTATTACTTAGTTATTAAAAAACAATTTAGAATTATTTTATGTCTTCATTCTGGCTTAAAACAATAATAATAAAATAATACCATTTTATTTATCTCTTTCTAATTAAACTTATGATAAATTATATTTATTTATTTTTATTAAAATATATTCTATCCTTAAATATTATTTAATTATACCTTTCTTTCTGAAAAAACATCCATAGAAAATACTATGGAAAACATAAAAAGTAACATTATCGTGAGTATGGATTTTCTTAAAAATTAACAATTTTCATCTTGCAATGTCAAAGATGTTACATAAAATATATATCTAATAATTTATTACCAGATTTTGTGGATATCGTTGTTTACTACATTATGTTTATTAAATATAACATTCCCATTTATCATTACTTTAATACTATATAGTTGTAATTACTGATATATTCCCTATTATTTAATAATTTCAAAATTATACCTATGCTTATTATTTATATCGTTTTACTTTATAACATTTTTTTTTTTTTTAAATATGCAATATTTATTTTAAACAAAATAAAGCATTTAAAAGTTATTTAACATTTTAAAGAACAACTTTATTTTATATACTTTATTCCTGAAATTTTATTTTATTTCTAAAATAAATCCCAAAAAAACATATCCTATGATTCTTTTTTCCCTTTTAGGATTCATTGGATCTTCAATTCCAATTTATACACATTCAACTTCTTCTAAGTAAATGAACTTATCTCATTCAAACAATAGCATATCTTAAACTCTAAATTATCTATTATTTCTTTTCAAATATATCATACTGAACAATGTAGTTATATTGGAAATCTAAATAGCGAATAGATGTGTAGGTTTAGGGAAGAAAACTCGAATATAACTCATAGCATATATCAAAAAATATCATGGCACAGTATATCTATAAGAAATAGAGGCCTGACCTATTTTGTCCAAAGTCCTCCAATACTATTAGTGGGGTCAAGCTATTCCTTCAGCTTTATTAAAACATCAATACTTAAAGAAAAATAGACACTGTCCAAAATAAATATATCAGTTACAGGGCACTGTTAACTGTACTGAATATCCACGAAGATTATAAAATATTATTTATATTCCCTCATCATATCCTATTATAACATCATCTCCTGGGCTCATGTTCACCATATTACTACCAGGTCACTATCCTATTCTTATTTCCTAAAGATTTATCACAACTTACATCGACAAAATAACTATCTTGCATATTCAAAACAATAAATAAAATTCATTTATAATTAGAGCAATCTCACTGATCCACAAGAAAAGTTTGCTTACTTCCTTATTCTATATTCTAAAACGTATACAAACTAATCAGATAATACTTTGAACATCCAATAATATGAAAGTTTTTTAAAAGAATCACATAAATATTTATTATCATGTTGGGTTATATTACTAGTATAAAATTATAGTATGCATATTCCCAAAATAAATCTTAATCTCATAATGCTTAAAGTGTTGTACAAAATGCGTTTACATATAATTAAAACATTTATACTTCCATTCATTATTATTCATAGGCAATCTAAAAAAGAAATCAGAAATATACATCATAAAAATATCAATATTCATTAACTATTACCAAGTGATATTAGCTTGTTATCACCTATGCAGTCTTCGGTTTTCCATCAATTAGATACATTGCATACATGAAAAAAATACATCCATACCTTTATTTAAAATGTTCTTATTTAAATTATTAAATTATTATATTATAGGATTTTAATATTATCAATAGATTAATGTTCATGTTCCTAATCTTATAAACTAGAAAATTTACATTTAAAATAAATAGTAATAAATGAAAATCATATTTACATAACTTCAGCTGAAAAACTAAGGTTCTTTTTAAGTCCGAATATTTCCATTTTCTTTGTCAAAAGTTTTTTTTTTTTATAATGTTCTCTTCAAAAGTAATTCTACAATCTCCCTCATTGCTATGATGATGAACAAGACAATAAGTTTCCTGCAGAAGTGTCATCTGAACTTCCGGTACGAAAATCTCAGGTTTAAAAAAAAAAAGAATAATAAAAATATTACGACGTCTTAAAATCTTGAAAAATTAAATAGAATAATAATCAATCCATCCTGGAAAAGTTACAGAATAATAGTTTATGACTTCTATAGTCCAGAATGATGATTATTAAAATTATAATACTAAAAAATAATCCCGTGAAGCTTCTATACTATAGTATTCCATATCGGCTTAGCTTGAATTATCTGGATAAATTATTTGTGCACTATAAAATTTTTATAATTCCATACTTTATTTATTAACATGTTCATTTTTTTATAGATTTCTTCTTCAAGGAAATTTATTATTATTTATTACATATTCAGAGGTTTTTCTTGTCTTAAATTATCAACTTTTAAAACAATTTTATATACGCGTATTAACCCTTTATATTGTTCAGGTTTTAATAACACGCTTTTTCTAGAACATCTTCCGTGAGTCTTTTCTTAAAATAATTTCTTGTAAATATTTTAAATGTTTCCTTCAAAAAGGACATAACATTTACTCTTATAACATGATATTTCCATAAATTTATTATAAAGTATACTTGTCCTATTGTCTATTAATACTGGACAAGATTATCTTGCTATATAAAATAATGCGTCTTTGCTTTTAAATCGGCAAACAGTTTTCCCAATGAGTTTCCCCATACAATGTCCATAGAATTAATTTATTCATTTGAATAGTCCTCTTGTTCAATATTATTGAAACTACATTAATAAATATACTCATTTTTAAAGTATTATAAGTTGAATATGTTTTACTTATTGGTATATCCATTTTATTATTGCGAAGTTATAATTTAGATTTTGACGAATACTACTGATAATGGACTTTTAAAATTAGCAACGCATATTAAATGAAGTTATTATTAATATTTTTTATTGTACACACTCTTTTTGCAAATACTTGTAAAATAATAATAACCTATTAGCTTTTGCAAATAAAATTATACGAGAGCATTAAAAAATTGACTAAATAATAAAATTAAAATTACTATCATCTTGATAGCTTCTGATATGACTCTGCTACCTTAATACATTTTTTAATCACCACTTAATCACCCCGTGCAATCCGTATTTATATTCTAGAAAATACATCATTCTATTGGTTGATTCTTACTTTTGGTTTGATACCAAATTTGCATAATGTTACAAACTTACACAATTAAATTTCAAAATAAAAATATGACGTATTAAAACTTTATAATTATTATTTAAATATTACTTTTAAATCAATTATTACTTTACTAAATTATTTAAGTATTTAAAAAGACTTTTTTTAAAACACTATTTGATAAATTATCCCACTTTTAATATTTAATTTATCTAGTTTATTTTAAAACAATATTTAACTTTTATTAGCTGTATTCGTCTTATAACATTATTTGAAACATTTTATACGATAGTTAACTTAATATTTAATATTTGCTTTTATGATAGGTAATAATTCTATCCAATTCTATAATGCAATTTTACAATATTTTGAACTTTACCAATAAATACTAGCAAGCAAGTGTGTATAACCATATATTATTATACAAATCACATGACTAATATAACTAAGACAGACTGTCCGATTTTCTGTCTGGGAATAAATAAATTGCTACACTTACATTAAATAAAATAATACAATTATACAAAATTTGGAAGAATAATTTGGAAAATATAGAATTAAATACAACTTTCACTACATAAAACTTACTTTTAAAATATACGATATTAATTATAATTATTAAATATGATTTATAAAAATAAATATAACATTTATTTAACTATAAGTTTTAAACTATTAAAATTGAACTTTTAAATATACTTTTAAATATTTATAGCTGTGTTATTTATTATGGCCAGCTTTTGCAACCATATGTAATAATATTTTTAGCTTTATTTAACTATTCTTAAGTAATTCATTATAATTTTTTACATTACATATTTTCATTTAGCTTTAAATTGTACTTTAAGATATTATTAACAAAATATAACTAACATATTATGAGAACATATTCTAAAATTTAAAATTTTTAGTAATTTACTGTGATGAGCTATTTCTGACCTATAGAAAAGGGCACAATATATATAGCTAACTGTAATATTATCTTCTAATATATTATTTTATAATATTAGGATATTTTAATATTCTTATTTATATATCATAAGATTCAGCTCTTTAATATAACAAATGTTAAGTAATCATAAGATACTTCTATATATAGACACATTAATATCAAAAATTAGAATAATTTACTATGAACTTTTGTAAAATGTGCCTTGAATAATGAAGTTATTAAATATCTTTCATATCTTAAATATGTGATGCTATTTACATATAAGGAAATATATATTTATAAAACTAGATATTTATTTAATAAGATTATAGTTTGGTGCAATGGTAAACTATCAGATTTTGGAATGTAAACTGACAATTTTAAATATTTTTTTTTGCTAAAACATAAGTTCTGAGTAAGATTGTTGAATAATTGAAACTGTCAGTTTATATTTGAAAAATATCAAAAAAATTGTGTGAACATGGACTTAATTTTTCATTTATTTTTTTTAAAATTAATTTTGTATAAGATAAAAACCCTTGTCAGATTTTTAATTAAGATTAAGCCTGAGATTGAGATTTGCACTGGGCAAAACCTCTAATGAAAGATGATGCGGGAGGTAAGAGTGAATATAAATAACCCTGGGATTTCAGACTAATTATTATTCAGCTATTCATTTTATTCTGTGTGTTGAGTAGTTAGTATTCAGCTATTCACTTTTATTCTACTTGTGATGTATATTGGTTCAGCTTTTGGTATGTTTCCAGTGATACCTGTTCTAATTGCCATGCTGCTTAAATTCCCATCCATGTCTTTATATCATCATTGCCGATACTATATTTTTGCTGTTCTCCTTAGGAAATTCTGCTGAAATTATATTATTATCTTCCAATTGCTAAATAAGATGGTCTTTGCAGAATGTCAAAACTAGATGCCATGATAAACATGCTGTGCTAAACCAACCCAAAGATGAACCCCAAGTTGTTCCTTCAATATCGTGTCGTAAAAGCCTGAACAAAAACTGATCCCTAGGATTGCCTCCAGTCTCCTGAACATATAAATGGAAAACAAAATCTTAGAATCTTTCAAGTGACATAAACTGTGTGTGCTGCTGAAGGACATCCGCTGAACCTAGTATTATGCCTCCAGGCAAAACATTTTCATGTCCTAACCAGGATTTAAATCTTATTAAAGTTTCAGCTTAGTTTTAAAAGAAATTTAGCTTTATTATATTCTGAAATATATATATATATATAGCTTTATACAAAATTAGAAACCATAAATTAGATCCTGTACAAGCTTGGTTAGCATTCACAAGTGTTGTCTCATATGCAATAAATCATGTTATATGCAATAAACCTCCTTCAAGATTGCTTGCCTTGGCTGATGACCTCCATAAGCAAATTATTAATGTGAACAATTCTGAAGTTGGACAGAACTATCAGAAAGCACTGAGAAAATAAGCTCCAAAATTGCATGTGTCAAACTGCAGGAATATTTATCAATTAAAAAAGTAAACTATACCTTAGAAAGCCACATACATAGTCAAGAAATTATATACAGTGGGCATTAGGTCAATCACCAGTAATAAAAGTGCCTATGGCAATAAAAATTAACAGACCAGTAGTCTCAGGAAATAATATGTTAGTTCCATTATACGAATACTTAAAAATGAGCTCCAAAATTGCAACTGGTTCAATCCTGAGGTACAATTCCTTGGAGAACTAGAAAAAGAAATAGAATTCAAACCAAATGAAGTCATTCAAAAACTGGCTATAACATCAGACTCAAAAGATCTTGGGATTTATGGAATTCCTAGATTTGTATTCAACCACCTATGTCAGCACACTGCAAAATACTTATCTGATCTAGCAAACTATTTATCTAAAGGTGTGTATCAGATATATGATCTATATCCCATATCATTAGTACTTTTTATTAAAAAACAAGAAATACATGAATTTGAAAATTTGCATCCTGAATCCATGAGTCCTCTTGGAATAAAAATTTTAGAAGCAATACTAAAAGATAAATTAAACGCATATCTCTTACCCAAATTAGAAAAGCTCAATTTGCAAAAAAAAAGGGTCTTCTACAGGACAAGCAGCCTTTTTGTTCAAGACTGTCATAGATTCTGTAAGGAATAATAAGTATAGTTTTCTGGTGGTTCAACTGAATATTAAATCTGCTTTTGATATGATTCCAATTGATTTGCTAATTGAGATTTTAACAGATGCAGGCATACCTAAAGCACTACTTTATTTACTCACAAATTT
Source organism: Epiperipatus broadwayi (assembly GCA_028023455.1). Taxonomy (NCBI): domain Eukaryota; kingdom Metazoa; phylum Onychophora; class Udeonychophora; order Euonychophora; family Peripatidae; genus Epiperipatus; species Epiperipatus broadwayi. The sequence goes on from JAQFVV010006494.1 coordinate 93,988, forward strand.
ATTATTAGATAGGCAGATCCATGTCACATTAAATGGAGAATATTCTCAACTATTTACTCCCCATAGATCAATTCCACATTAATAATAATAATAACAATAACAACAATAATAATAATATGTGGTACTGCTGCACTAATGGAAAAAAGAGTACTAACTTTGTAACAAAAACAGTAAACAACAAAAGGATAACAATCCCAAGTAATAAGAGTGAGTTTATTTCATAATATAAAATAATTAATTCTCATTTCACAAAAAAAAAAAAAAAAATTTGATACAGGGAAAAAAACATGCACCGCAGACAAATAATGAAACAAATAGTGCCAAAACAATTTATAAGAAGGCAAAGATACATAATATGACCAAAACCTACATGAATGCTGCAAAGTCAATTGGATAAACAGATAGCATAGAAAATGACTCAAATGCATCCGAGATAGCTAGATTCAGAAGGGCGAATCTAAAAGATATTGACGGCCTTGGCCTTAGAAACAATGAGAACATAGAACCCCCTCTGCAGATTGGATTCCAGAGTAATTGCAAGCACTTAATATTAACTTTAACAACACAATTTTCAAAAAATTATTTAATACATTTAAGAAATTTTTTTTACTCAAATCAATTGTATTATCGACAACTGACAAAAATCTGACTTTATATAAATTCCCCAGAGAACTACTATATGAAGCATTAAGTATGTATCTAATATGGGATACCGTATTATGTATTGGAGACCATCCTAACTCATGTTATTTGGCAATAGAATTCTTTGATGAACATCAAAGAACAAGATTTCAAGCACAAGTCAAAATGTTAGGAAATTATGCATTGATAGAATTAGACAAGAATTATCAAAACTACGTCACAGGCACAATAAGAAATACATACTTCAGATATAACATACAAGATTTCCAACACATGATAGAACCATTCTGTAAAGTAGTATATTTAAATCTGATATACCTGAAAGACACACCCATGCTAGTATACAGCAACAGTTTTGAATTTAAAATAAAATTAAAAGATAAAGTAATCCCAGAAAGCATTCCAACTCAAATTATTGACCAGGAGGCAGTGCTGTCACTTTATATAAGAGGACTGAAACCACAATGCTATTCATATGGACAGCATGGCCATCTGGCAACACACTGCAACACAATCCAAATCACCCAAAACTGGGCCACTACCAAACAACATGATATAATACAACCACAGAAACAAATAATGGAAATGCATCAAAATGAAGAAGAGATAAATAGGAACCAAAAAAACCCAACACACCAATGGCTAGAAAACAATAGGGATGAAAACACAACTAGAAACATTGAGGTGCTGGATGTATCAATCCAAAAGCCAAACAAAAATCAAACATCCAATGAAGATATGAAGCAAATAACATTAAATTACCCACCAAGAGAGACTAATAAAACCATCAATAGCACCAGGGAAAAAAATGAAAACAAAAATAAAAACATATAATAATAGCATGGATAATACAAATACACAAATCAAACCAAAGCATATGCTAATAACAAAAAAACATACATCAACCAACATAACAGAAGCAATTACTCCATATCTACTTCAAATAAAAGAAACAATACCAGAGGCAAAAAGATGAGCAGGTCGACCACCAAAGAAAAACACACAGACAAAAAAGGCTAAGACAGAAAAGCTCAATTCAGAAGACAATACCAAATTATACATACCACTCAATCGATACAACTGATGAAGAAATGGAATTAAACTGTGAAGATGCTCAAGAACAACTACTGATACCAAATCAACACAGAGATGACCCCATCTATATTACATAATCTTGATGACCACAGGAACAAATAATGGAAATGCACCAAAATGTAGAAGGGATAAACAAGAACCAAAAAAACCCAACATACCAACGGCTAGAAAACAATAGGGATGAAAACACAACTAGAAACATTGAGATGCTGGATGTATCAATCCAAAAGCCAAATAAAAATCAAACATCCAATGAAAACATGAAGCAAACAACATTAATTGACCCACCAAGAGAAATAAAATCATCAATAGCACCAGGTGAAAAAATGAAAACAAAGAAAAAAACATATAATAATAACATGGTAATACAAATACACAAATCGAAACAAAGCACATGCTAATAACAAAAAAACAATACATCAACCGACATAACAGAAGCAATTACTCCATGTTTACTTCAAATAAAAGAAACAATACCAGAGGCAAAAAGATGACCAGGTCGACCACCAAAGAAAAACACACAACTGACATAACAGAAGCAATTACTCCATGTTTACTTCAAATAAAAGAAACAATAGCAGAGGCAAAAAGATGACCAGGTTGACCACCAAAGAAAAACGCAGACAAGAAAGGCTTAGACAGAAAAGCTCAATCCAGAAGACAATACCAAACATACCTTCCACTCAATCGATACAACTGATGAAATGGAATTAAACTATGAAGACGCTCAAGAACAACCACTGATACCAAATCACAAAGAGATGACCCCATCTAGATTACATAATCTTGATGAAAGTCAAAATAGCAGCACATAACATAAGAGATTTAACTCAACCACTAAGATCAACAAGTTAAAGCAATGGATCAAAAATACATAACCACACACTGAGATTAATAATAACTAAAGTCTATGCTGGGTCTCAAACAAGGAGGGTTTCTGTGTGGGTTCCAGAGACTCAACCCCTTCTGCAGGCACCAGACTCTTCATTACAGTGAATTGCCCATTTGCTTCATTCAAAATAATATTTATAGACTCAACTTGTTAATAACAACCTTCCAACATAAAATTATAACATTCAATGTAATTTTCATATATACCCCCACATCACAATATAATTAATATTAATTCACTACTTGCCACCACTTCAAATGCAACCATACTAATAGGAGACTACAATATGACATACAAAAAAATTTACAGAATGATGGCTACACAGAATATCAATACCAATGATGAGGGCTTTCTGCCAAATGATGCAGTGACTTTCCATAATGGCCGTCATTTTTCACTCATTGATCTTTGTTTCTATTCGCCAATACTGCACCATCTAATCACAATAAAACAAACACCATCTACTTTTTCAGATCATTCAGTGCAAATAATAATAATCAACTTCACACAAATACAAATATCAATACTTCCATTAACAAGAATAATAAGAGTATTACTCCAAGCAACCACTTCGGAATTTCTATTTTCAGAGACCTATATTATGTTAAATAAAATCCAAAAAAATGCATCTTAATCCTATACAAAAATACCTGGCATACATAAATATATTTTCTTCCAATATCAACTACATAACAATGAAACACTCACCGCCTTCCAAGCTACTTGCACTTGCGAACGAGGTCCATACCCGAATAATTATGATTGAGCCATCGCAGTATTCCCAGCAACATATATGCTCACACATGCACATAACAATATGTGTGACATCCTTAAAAAACTACTTTAAAAAAATAAAAAAGCAGAATGTTTAAAAAAATCAAAAAAGCAGAATGTTTCACACAGCAACACATCTGAACCAGACAGTGCATAAGATGGGCAATGGGAAACCCATCCAACATCAAAGTCCCAATGGTAATACAGGCAAATGGGGTAACATATGCGGGTCATAATATGATACTATCTATCTATGAATGCTTCAAACAGAAACTACAAGCAAGATAACCACTCAAATATCCCTTTGATCTATTTGGTGCAATGGAGACAGAAACCCCATTTAACACAAATGATTTTGTAACAAAACTGACAAACATTCCAAACACATCATCCAGGAAACCTGGGCATTCCCATGTTTGTTTTCAGACATCAATCAATTTACAGCACAATATCTCTCTGACTTAGCAAATCATTTATCACAGAAGATTCAACCCATGGAAGGAGTATATCCAATTGCAATAGTATCCTTCAACAAAAAACAAAAGCTACCCTCCTCTAAGTGACCTTTGCCCAATATTCATGAGTCCACTGCCAATCAAAATCTTAGAAAAAATAATCAAAGAAAGAATAGAGCCTCTCATAATGCTACTAATCTCAAATACACAATTCACCAAAAGAAACTCATCAACAATCCAAGTAGCACTAATTTTTAAGGCAATTCTAAACTCAGTAAGAGACAAAAATAGTATGGGACAATAGCAGTCCAACTTGATTTTGAAGTAGCTTTTGATTCAATAGATACCCCCATACTTACGGATATACTTGCAAACACCATAATACCAAAAACTCAATTATACCTAATAGCAAATCTGCTACTAAACTGTGAAATATGTATATTGGTGATTATTTATCTTTTCAACATATGTGTTCGAGGGTATCAGTGATATGAGACAGTGCGGAGAGTGGTGGATCGTGTAAAAGTCTATGCTCATATACCTTATATAAAAATCTTTGAATAAAATTTCTCCTTCCAATTCTTTCCTGCCATATGAGTTTCACTAATTTTTTTTAAATATATATTAGAAAGAGAGAAAAAGGCAGAACAAGTAATGGTCGTTTTTTAAAAAAAAAAAATTCAATGTTTCTTTTTTTAATTTATACTTGGAAATATAAAAAGAAAATGACATTCAAGTATATATATTAAATGTTCAGTTTTATGCATTTTGTAAGAAAGATCTAATCCTGTCTTGTATTTTTTATACTTTCTTAAAGTCAATCTGGATTTTACCAATATATATCTATTTGTCTAAAACAGATATAGCTTAAGCGTTTATAATTTGATTAAATATAAGAGAGGGTACAGTACAGTTATATATGTGTAAATTAAAAATAATGTTTAATTAATATACCTATCTTTTTATATATTTTAATGTTAGAAAGGGTGCAAGGTAATTATTTCTAATAGTAGATATTCTCTCAGTCTCAGAAAGATTTTGAAGTCATATTATTTCATATACGTATATTTTACATAAGGTTTTAAAGTTTAACGGTCAGTTGACCGCATTTTCTCTTATCTTGTGCTACTCGGTGATTTGTGTGAGGGTCTCGGCACATATCCATAGCTCCTGTCATCTTTGATTCATAGGCTAACACCACTTCGAGATTGCCATTGATGATACAGTGGATCTCAACCCTTTTTCAAATATTACTACTGGACACAAGTACATATACTCCGTCCTGAGCTCGGATCACGCTGTAGGTGAATGGGCTCCATCTCTCTAACTCTTGTGTTAGAACCGGGGGTGCTATCAAGACCTCAAGTTAGCCATAAGTATGAAAAAACTTTGTGCCTTCGAGACTTGCTTCTAATCGCATACAATTAAATCACCAAGGACCACAGTAATGTTTAATTTCATTATAGATAAAACCTTAGCTTTGTAATATGCTCAAAATATTGCTGAGTAAGTCTGAGAAGTGTCCACTGGGGGGGATTTTCTTTACTTTGTTGTTTAAATGCAGGCTATATTTGAATATGGCCTCAATCTATTTGACTAGTTTTTTTTAATCAATTGTCATTTTTTTTGTAATTTTACCCTAGAGTTATGTTTTCCTGTATCCCTCCTTTAAAGTAAAGCACCCAGTTATTGACTAAGTTCAATATTGTTCTGTAATTATCGTACTATTGTTTAATTATATTAAGTGGATCTTTCTAATGCATATCGATACATATCCATGTCTGTAAATGCAAGAAAATCTGCAACATTTCTTTTTTTAATTATTTCTTCAAATTGTCATTTCTTTTAATTGAACAATAAACTTTCATTCACTAATCTCATCAATATCTTGTCTGTGTCAATATATAATCTAAACCAGATTTTTCTTTGTTAAAATTTCCCTTTAGGATCTCATCTCTCCTTGACCACCGGGCATACATGAAGAAGAAATTCTAGTGAGGTTTGGGAAGTAAGTTGCTTAGTAGTAATCTGGAGGAGTAGGTGAGGTTCGAACCCCCTCTACCTACATCTCTAGGTTAGGTTAAAGCAGCTCTATTTTTCATACCATTACAATATATATTTTTTAAATTTAAATCTATATTTCCTTGAGCATGCATATAAATTTCGGAGCTCGTAACATCAGAGGCTTGAATTCTAAACAGAAAATCTTTCATTTAATTAAATGGTTGTGATGTAGTCCAGCCACACATACTCAGCTTGTCAGAGACAAAAATATATTGTAACTTAGTTACAGATCCCCCAATTATCTACACTGTCAAGGATTCTCAATGTTTTCTAAAACATCTCATGCCATCTGCAGGCATGGGTATTGTAATACCTAAAGCTTATCCATTCCGATCATTTAAGGTTCTATACCTTGATGCACATATACTAATTATCTTTTCATCACAAAGCTTTTGTTTTAAATATTATATTTGCATGTGTCTCCAGGGTTTACAATAGTAAATAGATTAATATTAACAGTTAATTCAATCCTAGCTTCATCTCCCTATCTATGTCTGCTACTGGATGATTTTAACATGCCCTACAGTAAATTTGTATCTAAATGGCTATATAAGTTTGCTTTCCCCCATGAGTGAAGAAGGATTTCTACCAAATGATTCTGTATCATTCTATAATGGTAGACACTCTTCACTAATAGATCTAGTATTCTATTCACCGATATTGCATCATCTAATTAGGCCTAAAAATTCAACATTATCTGACCATTTAGCATTGTTTGTAGTCCTAGATCTGGATCTCACATGTAGAAAAGTACTGTCAGTTGGAAAGACAATAAGAGTATCACTCCCTAGTAGGACTAATGAATTTTTATTTTCACAAATCTATATAGAACTTTTTAAAATGGATTAAATGAAGTTAGACTGCACAAACCTGGTTGGCATTTGTAAATATTCTTTCTTTTAACATTGATCACTTAACCCGAACATCCACACCTCCTAATAAATTATTAGCATTTGCAGATGACATTTATAAAAAAAAATTATTCATTACCAGGCCACCACTGAAAACAACTGCAGTAAAGTAGCTGCCCTAAAAAACTTTTACAACAATACCTATGAAACTCTGAAGGAATATATACTAATTTTTTAAAAAAGGCTTTTTCTGGATCATATGCATTCATTCTCTAGACATTTTATTTGCTGGGAAATAGTCGTCTCCCCCCCCCCCCAAATACCTAGAGCAATTAGAATCAATAATGAAATAATTACTGGCGACAGCATGCTAACTCCATTATATGAGTTTTTAAAAAATAGTCTGCAAAACAAAATTTTTTGTCCTATCACTTTATTTCTGGAAAACAGAGAGGATGATGATATCTTTACAATAAATGATTTCACCAAAAAATTGCTAATGTCCCAGATACCTGTCACCCAGGTATTCATGGAATTCCAAAATTTGTCTATGAACACCTAAACTTTTTTTTTACTACAACTTACTTAAGGAATCTAGCCAATTTGATTGTTTCCAATCTTAAGACATCTGAAGATACCAGTACAGTTAAAAATATATGATCTATATCCATGAGTCCACTCGGCATCAAGATTCTTGAATCAGTGATCAAGGATAAACTTGAATTGTTTATCTTACCAACAATAGCCAAAATGCAATTTGCAAAGATGGGTGCCAGCTGCAATTATTTTTTAAGTCTGTCATGGAGACTGTTAGAAAAAGAAAAAAAAAATAGTCCTATTGCCATTCAATTGAATATTAAAAAAGCATTTGATTCAATTTCAATAGACCAACTTATAAACCTCTTAATAATGTTGTCTGTCCCCAAATCATTAATGTATACACTTGCCAATCCATTGATAAATAGAGAAGTCCATGTGTCAATAAATAGAAAATACCAGGGTTTAAATCTCATTGCTCTATCCCTTAGGGTTCCCCACTTAGTGCCTTACTGTTTATAGTGTACATAAGTCCCCTCCTTAAAATGATTGTAGAATGGATACCTGGTATATTTGTACCACAATTTAAAAGTAACATTTCATATATTACTTATATGGATGATATCATTTTTTTTATCATCACAAAAACATGTTCCCAAATTATTACAAATTTTAGACCATTATTCATAGGAATACAAACTAGAATTCAATTTAAACAAGGCATTTAGTTGGCAGATATAGACAGGCAAACTAATACAATCTAACTTTAAAGGAAACCCTGTCTCATTCCTCGGGTTTTCCTTCCATCTTAGTAGTATTGGAATGAGAACAAAAATACAGAATTCTCTTAAAGAAAAAATTATTTGCTCCCTTTTAAAGTCATGTCTTTCAGTTTATTCTAAAGTCACATTGTTTAATATGCTCATTATGACAAGAATTACTTCTTTTAACCCTATAATCATTTACACTAAAGTCTTCACTTTGCATGTTTACTCCATGCTTAAAAAACTTTTGTGGGACAGACGCATTGTCTCCATCTCTATTAAAAAATTATAAAATCCATTAATTCATAATGGGCTAGGACTATACTCATTAAATCTATTTCCATCTCTATTAAAAAATTATAAAATCCATTAATTCATAATTGGCTAGGCCTATACTCATTAAATCTATTTAAAATACAGAAAACATTTAATCTGATTACCTCTCTGTCAAATCTATTTAATTATGTTGCTACATCATTAAAGATTACACCAATGGATGGACCTCCCACCGATACTGGTTATTGGGCTGAACTAATAAAACCACTATTGAGCATAGATAAACTAACCTTCTGTCACCCTACAAATAAATATAAATATTGTCAAACATATCTGTTAATAAATCAACCAACACTAAATAGTCAAAGCAAGCCCACTTTGGGCCTAAACAATCGGCATCTTGTTAAAAGATTTAGATTCTGGAAGCTTGAGCCAAAATATTTTGATTTTCTAATAAATCTTAACTTGGGATCATTACCAACATTTTATTTGTTGTAAGTATAGAAGAAATTGTATTAACATAGATGCTTTTTGCCCCCTCTGTAAAAAAGATTTTAAAGATCAAGAGCATATATTCTATGATTGTAAGTGTTATGATAATATATGTGTTGCCCTTCCCAACCTATTTAACAATTCTTTATTTAATATTGCGTACCTTTTTAAAATCTAAACAACAGGAATTTTTGCTAGGATTAGAGGTAGTACATTAATCTTTTATGCATTATGGTGTACTAGATGCTTTTTTATATGTAATAATAATCCTAGAAGACATCCTAATACATTTTGGATTAAACTGGAGATTATTAGGGAAAGAGACAGAAACTTGCCCCCTATGACTTTTTTTAAGATACCTGGTCCTTAATGCGTCAACAACTGAGACAGTGCTAAGATATAACCTTTTTGCAACAAAAACCTTATTTATATATGTATATAATCTTAAATGCCTTTGAAAAAAAAAAGTAGATGCTAAAAATATATATAACATTATGTAACTTGTATTAATTTAACCCTTTTTTTTTCTTTTAATATATATAATCATAGTTAATTTTTACATAACTTTTTATGTACTTCTTAATCAGTTATATGTAACCATATCGACGTAAACTTGTGGTATAACCTATGATATTTGTAAATATGTAGCCGTTTTGAAATCCAATAAGTTCCTTTGAAACATAATAATAATAATAATAATAATAATAATAATAATAATAATAATAATAATAATAATAATAATAATAATAATAATAATAATAATAATAATAATAATAATAATAATAATAATAATAATAATAATAATAATAATAATAATAATAATAATAATAATAATAATAATAATAATAATAATAATAATAATAATAATAATAATAATAATAATAATAATAATAATAATAATAATAATAATAATAATAATAATAATAATAATAATAATAATAATAATAATAATAATAATAATAATAATAATAATAATAATAATAATAATAATAATAATAATAATAATAATAATAATAATAATAATAATAATAATAATAATAATAATAATAATAATAATAATAATAATAATAATAATAATAATAATAATAATAATAATAATAATAATAATAATAATAATAATAATAATAATAATAATAATAATAATAATAATAATAATAATAATAATAATAATAATAATAATAATAATAATAATAATAATAATAATAATAATAATAATAATAATAATAATAATAATAATAATAATAATAATAATAATAATAATAATAATAATAATAATTCAATTCAATTCAATTCAATTTATATACCGTACAAAACTACAGCATTAAGCCAATTACAGAATTGCACTATAATAACTATACAATAATATACATAAATAATATACATAAATGAGTAAAAATGACGAAAATAATATAATTATATGCCATACTTTTTTACAAGATAAGTAACAAATTTTTTAAAGTCTAAAGAAAAAATATTTTCATTAATAAAATCATGATTATAGGTATTAGGCAAACGAAGCAAAGGTGAAAATTTTAATATGTTAGAGCGACAAACCTTAATATAAAATAAAGTAAATGTACGTGTTTTAGGTAAACAATTATTAAGCATAATATTTGAAATTTTGTTAGTTAATATAATTTTTTGATTCACAAGATTATATAAAATTTTAAGATCTCTCATTTTTCTTCTAATGGATAGGGATAGATAATGGTCTTTTAATTTAATGTACTTAGAAAATTTGTCATAAACCAATTGAATTTTGATAATATCTCGTTTGGAACTGGGATTCCAAGCGACAGATCCATATTCTAAAATTGGCAAAACCAAAGAGAGAAACAATTTATATTTTGTAAAACTACTAAATTGTCTACCATGCTATAAAATTGCACCCATAATTTTAAAAGCCTTATTTACTACATTTTCAATATGATGATGAAATGATCCATTGCTTGCAAAAATAATTCCAAGGTCTTTCTGAGTATCAACAAACTTTATATTATGATCTTCAATATAATAAGGACAAATTATCATTTCAGATTTTTTGGAATAAGAAACTGTTGAACACTTATCCATATTAATATCCATTTTATTATCTCTACACCATTTCACAAAACTATTGATATCTTTTTGTAATAATATGCAATCATTAATTGAGTTTATATTCCTAAAAATTTTACAATCATCTGCATAACATAAAATATCGAAAATTCTAAACTCTCTCCCAAATCATCAATATAAATGTTAAACAATAATGGTGCAAGGATACTGCCCTGAGGTACTCCTATATTACAATAATATGGATTAGAAGAATTATTCTTAAACTTTACATAAGCTGTTCTCTTCTTAATAAAAGATTCAAACCATGCAACTAAATTATAGGAAAAACCTAATTTATACATTTTGAAAAGCAACCTGGAATGATCCACTTTATCAAATGCCTTGGATAAATCAAAATAAACAACATCTAAACGACATTGATTCTCAAAGGCATTAGCAATGTGATCAGTTATTGTTAAAAGATTAGTTTCAGTTGATCTTCCAGGTAAAAAACCATGTTGCACAGGAACCAAAATCTTATTTATGTCATTAACAATTTTCTTATAAACACATCTTTCAAATATGCGTGCAACTGTATGAAGCACAGAAATTGGTCTATAATTATTAACATTATCTTTTGAACCATTTTTAAAAATAGGTATAACTTTGGCAAGTTTTAGAGAGTTAGGAAAAATACAATTTTTAATGGAACAATTAAGAATATAACATAAAGGAGCAGCAATATATTCTACACAACCTTTATAAATGAAAAGAAGGTATATTGTCATAACCTATACTTGAATGTATTTTGAGTTCTTTGACAGCTGATATAATATCACTATTGTTGATACAATCGATAGAAATGCTATCATTAAAACATCCCTTGATCAAATTAAACCCAGACAGTTGAGAATTACCAAATAATTCAGAAAAGTGAACTGAAAAGTCATCAGCACATAAAGATGAATTATAATCCATTTGAGATTTTCTTTTGGTAATGCCAGAAGTTTTAATAAAAGACCAAAATTCTTTAGGATTATCTGACAAATTGAGCTCCATATTTTTAATATAGTTTTGAAAATCAATTTTCTGAATAGCTTTAACCAATCTTCTATAATTAATAAAATTATTGTAAAAAAGTATATTTAGTGTTTTAATGTACTGCTTATGATGATACAATTTCCTTCTAATAATTTTTTTAAGTTTATCTGAGAACCAATAATAATAATAATAATAATAATAATAATAATAATAATAATAATAATAATAATAATAATAATAATAATAATAATAATAATAATAATAATAATAATAATAATAATAATAATAATAATAATAATAATAATAATAATAATAATAATAATAATAATAATAATAATAATAATAATAATAATAATAATAATAATAATAATAATAATAATAATAATAATAATAATAATAATAATAATAATAATAATAATAATAATAATAATAATAATAATAATAATAATAATAATAATAATAATAATAATAATAATAATAATAATAATAATAATAATAATAATAATAATAATAATAATAATAATAATAATAATAATAATAATAATAATAATAATAATAATAATAATAATAATAATAATAATAATAATAATAATAATAATAATAATAATAATAATAATAATAATAATAATAATAATAATAATAATAATAATAATAATAATAATAATAATAATAATAATAATAATAATAATAATAATAATAATAATAATAATAATAATAATAATAATAATAATAATAATAATAATAATAATAATAATAATAATAATAATAATAATAATAATAATAATAATAATAATAATAATAATAATAATAATAATAATAATAATAATAATAATAATAATAATAATAATAATAATAATAATAATAATAATAATAATAATAATAATAATAATAATAATAATAATAATAATAATAATAATAATAATAATAATAATAATAATAATAATAATAATAATAATAATAATAATAATAATAATAATAATAATAGTAGAGAAGACAAATGCATTAACAGCTCTAATACATAGGCTAAGTGGCTATTTTGTACTAAAAATTATTTTTTGCATCATAAAAACACCAACAGCAAAACGTGAACTGGGTTTTCTTTCAACAAAAAGTAAATAAGATTGTTTTTTGGCCTAAGATTAATCCAAAATTCTTAAACAAACATGGTATCATATCAAAAAGATGGAGATACAATTAACAACACAAACAGTGATAGAATGAATTCTACCACTAGTGCAAAAACTTATGCGAAGGCTGCAGAAATAAATCAGCAGACATATAGCATTAAAAAAGTGTAACACTGCCACAGACTGATAGATTTAGGACACTAAATCAGGCTGACATCAATAATTTAGACTTAACAGAAAATAATAATGAACAGCCCTCCCCAGCAATATAGAGTCAGAACAAGTTACAAGAAATTAATGTTAATTTTAACAGTACAATCCCTAAAAAACTATTTGCAACATTTGCAAAATTTTTCTCACCTAAATCACTAATATTAGCAATCACAGATAACAACTTATCCCTTTACAAATTCCCCAGAGAGCTTTTATATAAAGAGTTGACCAAAAAAGTAATATGGGATATGGTTTCTAGTATCGGAGACCATCCCAATTCCCGATATATCGCTGTTCAATTCTTTGATGAACACTAACGGTCAAGGTTCTAAACTCAATTTGAAACCTTGGGTAGCTATTCATTTGTATATGTAGATCAAAACCTACAAAATTACTCTACTGTTAATAATAAAAAATGCTTATTTTGGTTATAATGTACAAGACTCAAATTAATACAACCATTCAGAAAAGCTATATATATATAAAAACAAATGTACTTATCTGACACCTCTATCCCAGATTTCAGCAACAATTTTCAATTTAAAGTAAATCTAGATAACAACATAAACCCAGAAAATGTCTCCATGCAAATAGTGGATCAAGATGCCCTACTTACAATCTACATAAAAGGGTTAAGGCCAAAGTGCTTTGCTTGTGGAGAGCGTGGACACCTAGCAATCGGCTGCAACACACAAAAAAAAAACATTGAAAGCTAAACAAACATGGAAGATCAACCAAGCCAAGCTCAAGGGAGTATTGATCAAGCAAAGAAGGTGGATAACAAGGAAGAGAACAACAGTCAAAAATTCTCAACAAAGACACAACTGAATGACAAAAGAACCAAACATACATCAGGAATAGCTGATTTTCCAGATGTTTCAATCAAAACAATGAGTAGGATTCAAACCCTAACCAACAATGAAACAATAACGCAGAAGATTCAAGAAGCCACATCAGAAAAACAGCCCCAAATATAATTCAACTCAGTAAAAACACTGATAAGAGAAATTCACTGAAAGACCAAATAACCTCATTAAATAGTAATAATGAAGAAAATATATCTGTGTCAACACAAACAACAAGAACAAAAAATAAAATTGCAACAGAGATCTTGCAAGCCACCACCCCAAACTTGCTATAAACTTTGCAGGCCAATATAGACCAGAAAAGAAACCAGGCCGCCCACCAAAAAGAAGCAGACTCCCCCAAAAAAGCCAAAACATTAGAACACAGTTACACCAGCTACACATCGGAACTAATGGAAGCAACAGATGAAAAATTTGAAGCACAGTATGAGGACACATTGGAGCAACCACCAATAGCAAGTCTGACTTCTGAGGGTGAACATACAAACAATACCCAGCCTTAATGAAAATAAAAATTGCAGCAATCAATGTTAGAGGTCTAAATTCGACCTCCAAATTAACAAGCGAAGGTACTGGATCAAAAATATATGACTGAACGACTTTTGCTTAAGACAAAACCTTATGCTGGATATCAGATTGACCCTGCTAAACAACTGACTAGAGAGGGATTCTGTGCATGCTTGAGGGACTCTTCCTCTTCCTCAGCTGGCACCGGTCTCCTAATAGCCAGAAATTCACCCTTCACAACATTTAAAATAATTCACATAGATATGAACTTATTAATTGCAACCTTCACTCACAAAAGCATAGCAATTAATATAATTTTTGTCTACATGCCCTTCCAAAACAACAGAATAGATACCATAATTGCAAACATTAATTTAAGACTAGTACCACAGCAAATCCATCTGTTCTAAATGGAGATCTTAATATAACCTACCAAGACTTCACACAACATTGGCTTAATAAAATAGACATGCCATTAATAAGTAGCCAAGGGTTTTTACCACATGATGCCATCTCTTTCCCCAATGGTCGCTTCTCTTTGCTAATTGATCTTAGCTTTTATTCCCCAATGCTCCACCATCTAATTACAATAAAATTAACTCCCACAGCATTCTCACATCATTCAGCTCAGATAATTACAATCAACTGTGTTCAGATTCAAACATTACCCCATCCACTCACAAGAACAATAAGAGTTCTGCTCTCAACAGCCACCACTGAATTCATTTTCTCCAAGATGTATATAATGCTAAACAAAATCAAATATATGAACTTTGACCCAGTACAACAATATCTTGTGTTTATAGGTATACTGTCCTTTAACATCAACCATATTGCCAGAAAGCAACGTCCATCTTTGAAACTTCTATCTCTAGCAGACCAGCTACAGCAGAGAATAATCATGATCAACCCATCACACTATTACGCATGCATACAATAATGCTTGTGATGTGCTTAAAAGCTATTTGAAAATAAAAAATAAGTAAAATATGCCTTCTCAAGCCTCATACTTGGACCAGAGATTACATAAGGTGGGTCCTCGGAAACAAGTCGAATATAAATGTGCCAATGGCGATATAGACAAATAATATAACATATGCATGCCAAAATATGATCATGCCACTCTTTGAATTTTTCAAACAAAAATTGCAGGCACAAGAATCACCTACAATAACACATGATATGTTTTGCCTGCCTGAGACTGAAACCCCATTCGCCACAGATCTTTTCATAGCTAAACTCATTAATATTCCAGATGCTTGTCACCCAAGAAGTCTGGAATCCCACTATTTATATTAAAACACCTAAGCAAATTTATAGCAAAATATTTTAAGTTATTTGGCTATCTATTTGGTGCAGCAAATCCGGACCATGCACTACTGACCTTAGACCAATATCTGGTGCAGCAAATCCGGACCATGCACTACTGACCTTAGACCAATATCTATGGGACCATTCCGATTAAGATCATTGAAAAAATCATTAAAGATGAAATTGAACCATAAATATTGCCACTCATTTCTGAAGCACAGTATGCAAAGAAAGATTCTTCAACAACGGAGGCAGACTTATTATTCAAAACAAATTTTGACAACAGTTAAACAGTAAAAAAAAGGTTGTTTTACAATAGCGTGTTGAAACTGCCGGAGGGCGTTATTTCTATGCTAGTGCACAGAAATATGCCGTTTAGGTGGCCTCCGCCGCTATTGAACGTTCATATTTCTATCGCATAAGCCTACAAATAGTCCGTTCGATACAGGGGAGGGTACCGGCTGACTGTGTTTATTTCTATGCTAATGCACAGAAACGTGACATTTAGCCAATCTTGCCGCAGAAGCTATCGTGTCAGCTTACAGCTCAGATTCGGGCTAAGCATTTCGGACTAGCGATCATATTTCACTTTTGTTTACAGTATTGTCTGAGGGTGGCTGGAATTACGATTGTCAAAACTATTTTAATATTCATTAAGACCACCTCCCCCTCTATCTCGCATGTTTTAGGAAAGTCTACTAACAATTATCAGCAGAGTCTCGTGCTTCCCTAGCCCCCATTTCCTGCTGAAAAAATGGGCCAAGTGTAGTTAAAAGCACGATTCCCATCAAATCACGCTCTAAGTCACGTTTCGTGTGACAACAACTGCGAGCTGATTAATCGAATAGCTGAAATAGGACAACTTGTTTTCCGAATGTCAAAGAAAGAACAAGGATTCTTCTCTGACTGCTGGAACTGGCGGTTTATCAAACAAAACACCTTGAAGCTGCATGCCTGCTGTGTTTCTTTTATTTTTGCCTGAAGAGCCCAAAAAGTTGCTTTTAATTGCCGTATAGATTGATGTTTTTTGGGGGGAATTACCGTCAAAACTTGGTCAATCTTCGAGGTGTTAGCGTTCCGTTCTGTTAGCAATTGCAAACACCCTTTCCCCCCCTCTCCCAAAGTTGGACTTTGGCTTGTAAATATTACTGTTAAACGGACAATAGATTTATTTATCAAAATAAAAACAAAACCGAAAAAAAAAAAAAGAAGAAATAGTTGAATTGGCTGATTTTTTGTTTGTCATACAATACCGAACCGAAAATAAAAAGGGTTTAATGAGAAGAATCAAAACAAACAAAAAATCGGTTAACTACTTTTTAAAAATCATTTTTAATTGATCCATTTTTTTTTTTTTTTGGTTTTTGTTTTGTTTGTGGTAGCCAAAATAGATTTGATAGCCGCCGTACTTTTATTTTAAATGTGATAAACAACAACAACCAAAAAAAAAACAAAAAAATACGTAGACAGTAAAAAAAAAAAAAAAAACCTCATCCCCTTTGAAAATATAAATAATGAAAAGAATCAAAAGCAAAAAAAATTAAGTACTTTTTTTTGTAAATTCATTTATTTGTAATTTTTTTGTTTATGCATTTGTTTATTTTTTTTTTTTTGGTCATGTTTAAAAAAAAATTTGATTTGATATTACTTTTATAAATGTGATAAACAAAAAAAAAAAAAACCAAAGCCAACAAAAAAAAAAAAGAAAACAAACCCGGCCCCGGCAACATTATATTTATCTTTGTTTACAAACCGAGCCCGCCCTCTGGCGGTTTCAACACGCTATTGTAAAACAACCAAAAAAAATATTGACCCATAGTAGTACAGCTTGATATAGAGGCTGCCTTTGATTCGGTAAACATACCTAAACTTCTAGAAATGCTCAAAAATACTCAAATCCCTAGAACACACCTATACATAATAGCCAACCTACTTTTAAATAGATTCATGTAACACTAAATAGAAGAAACTCCTCATCTTTGATCCCAACTCAATCAATATCCCAAGGATCCTCCCTTAGCTATTTGCTGTTTATATTATACATCAACCCTTCCATTAATAGCATACAGCAGACGTTTGGTGGAATTGAAACACCTAGCACAGCACACTGTGTGCCTTGCATACATGGATGATGTTACTATCTTCCTGATATCCAAAAAGCAAATGCCACAGCTGCAAAAGATACTGCAAGAGTATTCATAGAAACATAAATTAAGGGTTAATCCAGCAAAAACCACAGCTTGGTCACTATTCACTGACAAGTCATGAACATCAAACTACAACTCAAAGCTCACCCTTTTCATTGGGTTCCCACTTCATATGGGAATCATGGGAATGAGATGTCACATTCAAAGTAAGCTTAAAGAAGAAGCCAAAAGAATAGTAGACTTTATCCAAGACATAATCTGTCACTATACACAAAAGTACAGCTAATTAATCAATTCATTACAACAAAAATAGTTTATTATGTGCCAGTTGTCTCTTTCTCCAAAGCGTTTATCTCAAAAATTAAAGCCATATATAATAAACTACTCTGATCTTAAAAAACCATAGTGATCTCAACTAAAAAACTCAACAAACAAACCTCTTATCAAAAACAGCCTTGTTTTGCATAACATTAACATCTTCCACTTGCAAAGCTGAGAAACCTAATAGTCACCACAATTGCAAAATTCCCTAGACTCAAACAACTGGTCGAGGTCACTCCAACAGATAGGCCACTTCCAAAAGGCTCTTTCCTTGCTACCATTATCTATTAGTACAGAACCACAGTACATAATCCGGATCATTTTCTACATAAGTTTATACAGGTACATCTATGATTTAGTGGAGACTCAAACTGAGCTGAGTGCTTCCCTTTCTATGTTAGATATTAACAACAAAAAATTGCTCAAGGAATTTAGAAACGGGTCTTTGAGCCCAAGTATTTTGACTTCATAATCAAAATGAATCTTGCTGCCATGCTGATGGCACATTTTCTATATCATAAGAGACTATATCCATTGATCCCTTTGTGAGCTGTGTCAGATAAAATTTATTTAATTAGATTGCATTTAATTTATGAGCTCCGATATGCTTACATCCATCATAAAAAAAAAAATATAAATATTATTATTTAACTATAATAATATAAATGAAGATTGGAAAATTATCAATTAATTGATAAATAGATATATATCAAAGTTATAATAAATATTACTAATTGAAACAAGTCTATTTTAAATTCTATTTCCTTTAGCGTTTGTAATATATATATATATATGTTAAGAAGAGATTAAAAAAATTAATACATATTTAAAGGGAAATAGTCACAGCATATTAATATTAACTTTAATATTTGCTATAAATATTATTATTATTTCTTTTGTAATAGCCTTTTAATTTAAATACAAATTTGTTCTACCAAAGCATTAGAATTTTGATTTTATACTTTACTAAAATATAGGTTCAAAGTTTTTTAAAAAATTGAACCATAAGACAGTTTTAAGATTTAAGGCTTTATTGGATGTTATTTTTCTTAAATTATTCTCCAGATAAAATGATAGTATGACTAGATTATGCATTCAAGAATAAATAGATAGAAGTCGTGAAAGACGACAAGGAGTATTAATTCTATATCCTCAACGTTAGTCCTGGTTGAAATGAAGCACTTTTAAAATTAGCATCTGCAGGAGGCTACATAATTTCAGGTTTATTGGTTAGTGCGCTAATTGGATTTTTACTTCATTAATGAGATTTTCAGCTATTGCATAGTTTTTCATCTTAGTTATAATGAAAATTCACAAGTTAACTCTGTCCTAATTAACTTAATTTTATAATGCTGTTACACAGAGTTATTAGTTTGTTAAAATGATCCAAAAATCCTTCACAATGAGGTTATTAAAGTTTACTTAAAATAAGATTTTTTTTTTGCTAAGATATAACAAAAAAAAAAAATCTAGCATCTCTCTCCATTTTTGTCCAGGCACTTTTATTTATTACAAACTAATCTTTTAAAAAATTACATTTTTTTAAAATATATATATATATCTTGCTGATATAAATAAAAATGAAAGAATAAATAGGTTGTGACTGTGAGAAAAAAAAAAAAAATTCTTTCCTTCTTTCTTTTTTTATATATCTATTTAGTGTGTGCATGAAAATCTTTTAAGGTTGTACTAGCTTTATTTCTAAAAGTTATCTGAACCAGTATAAATTAATTTTAGTTCTATGCATATGTATTTATTCATTTTAATTATGATTTCACTTTTTTATTATTAGTGAGACCTGTCTTTATTCATAGCCTTATATAAACATTATATGGCAATAAATACTGACTGATATTGCAAATATTTTAGATTCCATGATCATTTATGGCTAATCAGCTTTTATTCAGACA
Source organism: Epiperipatus broadwayi (assembly GCA_028023455.1). Lineage (NCBI taxonomy): Eukaryota > Metazoa > Onychophora > Udeonychophora > Euonychophora > Peripatidae > Epiperipatus > Epiperipatus broadwayi. The sequence goes on from JAQFVV010006494.1 coordinate 114,310, forward strand.
GAGCAAGCTGGCAAACATAGAGATGCATCTATTCAATAATCATATCAATTATTTTGCTTAATGAGTCTACTGACCTATAAGTTCATAGTATATAAGTTATTCTCTTTTTTATATCTAATAAGAATTGATAAATAGTTTTTCGGAGGAATATCTCACCACAATCATTACTCAGCAGATTGTTATCTGCTTATTGGATTTTTTTAAATGGATTTTCTTTTCTTGTATAATTCTCAAGCTAAAAATAGTTATACATTTGCTGACCAATATTTAAATAATTAGATGAATTGGCTATGACTAATTATAAAAATTTCAGGTGAATAATTCATATTTGTACTATCTATCAAACTGAAGTAATATAAGTTTAATCATTTACAATATATGGAAAATAAATACAAATTCCGACAGTGAAAAACATATATATATACACATTTGCAAATATCCTAATGTACACATATAAGAAAGTCTTTCACCCATCTCACCATTTTTTTATTGCTACAAGTTTTTTCTATATACTATTTGTAAAAAAAATGACATTAATAATATTAACAATTTTCATGCAACCTAATTTTTCCTACCCATCTTCATCTGTTTACATATATTGCTAAGCATATGAAATCATTAAGATGGCAGCTGCCTTAGTTTACTTCAAGCTTCCACTGAATAGCTTTCATGCAGCTGCACTTAGACCACTTTGATGCTGTTGGGAAAAAAAACCTATCTTTTGTACTGATTTAAATAGAAAAATATTTTAAATGCCTAAAATAATAATAAGTTGCTTTGTATTGGCAGAAAAGAAAAGAGGGTATGGTGAACTGTTTCTTTTTCCTTCAAATCTAATTATAGTCACTTGAGTTATATGTATAAATAAATAATTTTTTTTTTAAAAAAAAATGTTTCCAAGTCTAATTTTTTTGTGTTTCAATGGTAAAAGTTTTGTCTTTCAAGTGATTTAAAAATATTATGTGTTAATAATTTACAATTTTAATAAATATGTAAGGGAGAGGAGAATTTTTTTCTATATATATTTTTTTCCAATCTTCTTTTTCATTTTTATAAAATATACAAGTTAAAATCAGCAATACCATTCTTGCCAATGATACATTTTTTTGTTTGTTTTCCTATTCATTGTTGTTCTTACTTTCTATTTACAATATATATATTATTGAATAGTGGGTTTATAAAATAATAATGTGAAAGTTAAATTATTTATTTAAATTAGTATCAATACTTATGCGTTTATAACGCTCATTAAAGAAATTATATGTTATTAAATTTATTTAAAGCTTAGCGCTTTCAAAGCTCTATGGCTTCATAATCATAGCTGTGCAAAATAAAAATAAAACGGTTGATAGTGATGAGGGGGAGTATTCAAATTTATGTTAATTAGATGTTTCAGTATACTATTTAAAATATTGTATGACTTAGTTTGTCCATCTTTTGGAAATGGCAAAACAAGTGTCCTTTCTATTAATTGATTGGTTGTTATTATTTATGAAATATGCCTCCTTTATTTTGCGCCTATGGTCATTACTCTCTTTACACACTATTCTGGGATTGGTGGGTTCAAATCTGTGTCCAGTAGCTTTTTTTCATGTTCCACGAATGCTGATGTAGACTCGTTGTTGTTCATTGCCCTTTTATACATATATATGTTCTGGGATGCTCTCTTTGTAATGGTAGCTTTTGTTTCCCCATAATATGAGGCTCTGCATCTGGCCTGAGGGCATTGTATCTGGTACACCACTTGAGATGTTAGTTTGGGATCAAATTTATCTTTTGAATTGTTTATTAGTCTATTAGTGTTGGCTAAAGTGCGGAAACCAATAATAAATTCTTTTGATAATGTTTTAGTTAGATGTTTGGAAATATTGGGTATGTATGGTATAGTTATTCTTGGGTTATTATTTCCGGTTCTGCCTTGCTGGTTTATTTTTGCTTGGAACCGTGCTATTCTTTTAGTTATGTGTCTATATTTGTAGCCAACAGATGTTAATTCTTTAATGTATTCTTAATATGTTATCTCTTTTGTCTGAATTACATTTACATAAGTAATCATTTCTATGAAGAAACGAATTCAGTCCAGCATATTTATGTGAGTTGGGAACTATTGCACTCTGATGCATGTATCCTCTAATTTCTAGGGGTTTGATGGTCATGCGGTACATTAATTGTTTATCTTCTCTTTGTATGTCTAGGTCCAGATATTTTAGATGGTGTTGAACATTTTCCCATGTGGTATTTAGTGTGAGTTTAGACATCAGCTGTAATTCTTTAGTGATGTTTAAGATTGTACTCCTTTTAGCAGCAATAAACATGTCGTCCACATATCTAAGATATATCATTGTGGGGTTATCTGCTTGTATAATTGGTATTACATGTTTCTCATGGTAGTTTAAGAAGATGCTGGACATTATGCCACTAATGGCTAGGCCCATTGGCCAGCCCTGTTTCATTTTATACCATTTTTCTTCAAAAATAGTGTGAATATTTTCATTTATCCATTCCAAAAAAGCCACAATAAAGTTAAATTTACCATTTGGGCATTGTTTATTAATTAACCCTTAAACCGCTAATTATATTATTGGTTGTATGAGGTAAAAATCAAATCTTTTAATTGGCCAACTCACAAACTGAAGACAAAGCCTATTGTTAAAACATATTCGCCTATAATATTAAATTCAACTCAGATACGTTTATAAAAAGTATATTACTAATTTTTCAGGTTATGAAGAGAACGAAAGTTTTTTCAAAAATAAATTGCTATTTATTTATTCTAAAATATTCAATTTCGGCAACATAAAAGCTATAATATAAACAAAAAGGTCGACTTTTACGTTATAGAAAAGTAAATATTTCTTTTTACTAAATCTTAAATATTTTTACTAAAATCTTCAATATTTTTTGAAAATAATTTTGTTTTTTTAGTATTCTCTCTGAAAATAATTTGTAATTTCTCAAAATATTCTTTTATAATAATTTAAATCATATTCGAAATGAAAATCTCAGCGTTTTTCTTTATTTTCTTTGATCAGGCGGTTTCTTTGTTCTTTCCAGCCAATCAGAATGTCTTTTTCGGCTGAGAGCATGCTAAGAACCAATCACAAGTAATGTTCTTTCTTTGATTAGGTTTAAATGCGTTTTTTTTTTTATTTTTTACTTGTAAAATAATTTGGAAGAGGGCACCATCTTACAGAACTTTTAAAAACCTATTCAATACCTGTCTAACGAATATTTTAGCATAAGAACTGGCAGAGTTAGAGTGATGTCAGATGTCGATGAGGAGCTTCGTAAGAGGCGGGAAAAGGGTTAATTCTGTTTTGACTATGTCTATTGAGTGCTTTCTGTCCACTGATCCATATAGCTCTTTCACATCTAGAGCTGCTATTTCACACTCTTGATCTATTTGTATATCTCGTATTTTGTCCACTAACTCAAATGACGATGTAATAGCATAATCACCAAATCCTATAGTGTCAATCAACCAGTGGTTAATTAGTTTTGCAGTTTCTTGGTAGTGCACTCCACCAAAGTCTAACATAAGGCGAAGTGGTGTTCCTTCCTTGTGAATTTTGACATTTCCAAACATTCTGGGAGGTGTGATGGAAGATGGGTATATATGGTAATATTCTGCTCTGGTCATGCCTTTGTCCTTGTGAATCCTGAGTATTGTGGAGATGAATTTATCTCTATTTAGTCTCAAGTTGAAATTTGCCTCTTCTTCAAACCTCAAGTTCAGAATTTGGTTCGACATTTTCTCGTGGTATTCTTCATTGTTCATAATGACAAACCTGTTTCCTTTATCTTCTTTTATGCATTTCAAGTTGTTGGATTCCAAAAATTGTCTGGTTTTAACAATACTATTTCTCTATTCATTATTTTTTGCCCTCATGTGTTTATTTCTAATGGTTTTTGTTATTTGAGAGATTATATCCTCTCTGTTGGTGTTATTAATTAAACTTGCTTCTGTATCAGCTAGAAGTTTTAGTTTAGGAAGCTTCCATAGGCCACCTACGAATCTTGGCCCAAGTGTTAACACTTTCTTCACCTCTGCTGACGGATTAATATTAGTTTTGTTGATAAATGTTTCATTAGTTGTTTATATTAAGATTTATATGTTGTTTCTTTGCGAGGAACATTATTTTACATTCAAATTGCATGGCATGTTTTCTTTCCTCTCGTTCGCATTTATTTTGTATCCATTGTGGTATAGCTATATACTGGAGATGCGCCGCCATCTTTTCCTATTTTTCTTTAGCGCACTCTTGCAACTTTTTATTATACAGCTGAGCAGCTGATTACGTAAGTTATATAAAATCTTGTCGTAGTTATATATTGATCGATTGATTTTAATTAGGCAGCAGTTAGGAAAAATGTTAAATTGTTTGCATTTACTTAAAAATTCGAGCCTCTGTTGTAATTTTCTCGTCGTAATTCCGGTTTGTAAAATATATCTCTCTTGAAATCTATTCATATTTCTGTAAAAAAATTGTTTATAAACTTAGTAATGGATGTAGACATGTTTTTTTTGCTTAAGATTTTACAATTCTTTATGAAAAAAAGATAGAATAATTATACAACATGCATGCTTAATATTTAGGAATAATTGCATGTAAATTATACTACTTAAATATTCACCTTACCTGATTTGAATTTTAATCATAGTAATTAATTACTTTGGTTTATAATTGGATTTTATAGCTGACTCTGAATTTTCCATTATTTATATATTCCATATGTTAGCATATGCATCTGTAACTTTATTAGCAGTTAAACTTTTTTTATTATTGACTAATTCATACAAATATAACTATTTTGAAGAAATATTTGAAAACCAAGCACTCTTCACAAACCTGGGAGCTTAATAGAGGATTTGAAAATCTGAGCTCAAATTTCCTATACTATTTTGAATAGTAAAAACAAGCAGCAGTTTGTAATTAAATCTAGCTTTTATTTTTATTTCTAAAATTGTAAATACAATTTCTATTAGGAACATTGTTAAACACTTTTAGAACTATTTATTGTAATTTTAAATAATCAGTGGGTATTAGATCCATGCTTTGTTTTGACTTGCACTAAAATCCCGCCCATATATTCCCACATTTAACTTCCATCAATTTTCATCTTTGTTTAAAATATATATTTAATAAAAAAAAAACAAGTTATCCAAAAAGTCTATTGAAATAAAATATTTATTTGTAAATATGAAATAAAAGGAAATACTTTAATAATATTTTTAATTTTAATGTGAACATAATATAATTAACAAGTTGATTACCTCTAAATTAAAATATTTAAATTGGAATTCACAATTAACAAAAAAAAGTAATTACTTATTGTTCATAGTGTAAAAATGAGTAAACATTTTAAAAATATTCCTTTGTAGGGTAAAGACCTTTCCAACAAGTCTTTATAGAGAAATAATGACAGGGAAAAGGATTATCGGATTTACTAACTTCTAGTTTTAGCAGATTTTCACTCTAGCTTTATTTTCTATCTAAGAATAACTAGATATATATATTTTTCTGTACGATTGAAACTAACGTCTTTCTAAATTTATTTATATATATTTCAAGGTGTGTTTATTTTTTAATTACATATTTTTATGTGAAATTTTTTTAATGACTACTTTTACTTTAGTCAGTGTTTAAACCATATTGGAATATGGACTGTGATTCTTCAATTTTTTCATATATGATAGGGTAATCAAATAATGAATATTTTATGCTTTGTGATTAAAACTGACATCTCTCCAATTTTATTTACTGATATATATATGTAATAAACCTTTTTGATTAAAAGAGCAATTAATCAAAAAATAAATACATATTAATTTCAGCCCTTATATTGAAAGAATAATAATAAATTTGTTTATATTTTATTTTTGATTATAGGCATTAAAGTTAACTTTTTAATGTTATCAAATAAATCTGAAAAGCCTTTGTTTAATACTGTAAATATTTATTTAAGATTTAAAACAATTTATTTTTTGATTGCTAAATAATTTATTAGTAAGATTTTGTTATTTTAATATCAACAGCAACAATCAAGTATGACCATTCTAACACCAAGGAACACCCCCCCCCCCACTAGAGAAGAGTTTTTTGATGACTAAACAAACCAATTTGTGTACATATAAAACATGCTGATCCATAATTCTGTTTGATATTTTGCAATGTTATTTTTTAACTCCTGCAGCAAACTTTACTTTTTGTACAACTTCAATATCTTGATTAATTATAGCTCTCCATTGTTTTTTATCCTTGTTATATCTTCCTAATGCAGCAAATTTTTCTTTCTGAAATAGTTCAACATTTTGTCTAATTGTAGCTCTTTATTATGTTTTATCCTTGGCATATTTTCTCAATAAAACAGTAAATATCTTTGAGATAACTTGTAGTCCAGTATTTACCTTGCTATGGCATCATTAGCCTGAAGGCATACCACTCTAACCATCCGATTTTTATGATAATGTCATCTAGTGATTTGCTGACAAATGTAATCGCTAAAATTTTGCTGCATATCATGTGGTGATGTTATGTCAAAGATCGCTAGATTAGAATAGGATGCCAATCCAAATTAACAATTTTATTATTTAATAGTTGTTGAATTTAACCTGAATATTAGATTCTTCCAAAGGATGAACATCAAGTTTCTTATAAATTTGATTGAATAAACACTATTTTTAATATAACCATCATTTTAATCTTGAAATATAATAATATATAACACATTCAATAAGTCCTTGTAATATGATTCTTCTCTTGGATTCTGACTCTCAACTATAATGTTTATTACATTTCATTGTTTTGAGAGTTGATGCATGTATGTTATTTTATTTGGATTTCCAAATGTTTGTGATAGTCCAACTGAATGTTGTGCAAAAATTCAATAGTAACAGATCATTTGAGTTTATTGCAGCAACACCATATATTTATGTTAACTTTTGATCAAAATTTATTGTTTGTACCAACACATTCATTAAAATCTTTAAAAAGATAAATTTCGTCTTTTAATGGCATTACTTATAATAATGCTATCCAGTGAAAAATGAAAGCTTTCCTTTTCAGATTAAATATTGGAGCATATGCACTAATAAAATAAGCACTAGTACTATTTCCAAATAACAGTTTTAATACCATTAGTCTTTAATTGGATATTGATGAATTCCAAGAATAACTGATATTAAATTAGATTTTATAGAAAATGCCTATTTCATTTGAAATTGTGACATCTCCTTCATTACAAGTGGTACTTTCCATTCATTTCATTCATTCTGTGCATTTATCTTTAGAAAAGAAACCAAGATTTAAAATATTGATCTTATTATTACTACTGTCTCTTTCTTTATCATCAATTCTAATATTACAATTATTTCTATCACTTTAACAAGTAATCTGCCAGGCATAACAATTTGCCGAGACAGTGTGAGATATGCCATTTTTAGACTACCTTTTTTAGGCCCCTTCAATTTTTATAGTTTGGCAAGATAAGTTCCTAAATAAGTTGCTTATACAAACAATCGTCAAACTGAAATTCCTGTTCTAAATCCAGTTCTAAAATGACTCCTTAGTGATTATATTATTTCAAGAGATCACAATTAAAAATTTTTAAGCGGCTAAACCTGTTCCTGCCAAAAAGAAAGTGAAAAAGGAATTGGAATCACAATTGTTATGTAAGAAGCTCATGGTAGCCAGGTTTCACACTAACTTATGGAAAAACAAAAGACTCTGAAAACAATATCTAGCTTTTGAAGAACCAGCATTTTATCTTACAATGCAGAAAAAATGCTCTTGCTTGGGCATTATTTATTGATTATTTACAGTTAATTATAATATGAAAGTCTTTACTATCTATCATTTATGAATCCTATAAGTAGACTGTTATGCATCTTAAGTCATACAACATAGTAACATGTGTGTGCATGTATGTATATACAAAGTTGAAATGAAAAGTAGAAATAAACAAAAAAAAATTGTAGATATTTTCTTATATTATGCTGGAATAACAGTTAAGGATTAAATAATTTTTTAATTTAAAACAAATTATTATAAATTAAATATTTAAAAAGATCTAAATCATATTTTATTAATTCTGATTTTGAAATAAAAGTTATAAAATTCCACTATTTTGATTAGATTAATTTTTAAAAAAAATTAAAGCTTGTATAACATCTGTTGATAAATATCCTACAAAGAATTGTTCCAAAAGAATTAAAGGAAATTGTAAAAAGTCATTAACTTTTTTCAATCAAAGTAAAGAAAATTTGCTTTTAATTACTGTTTTTTCCACCCTGACTATAGAGATTTACAGTTTTTTTAGTTATACAGAGTTACTATGAAGATAACCTGAAGGTGCAGAGGACACATCAGTTGTTGCTCCTAATCTCACAATGGTAGTTTGGATTCACATGGAAGTAAAGGGCCTGCATTTTTGTGTTTCATAGCCCATGATATGTACTAACTGGCTGGTTTGTCTGAATTCAACAAATGATAGAGACTAAATGAAGTTGATTGAATGACAAAATTTACTGGGTTATACTTTTCCCTAAGATGACAATAAGCCAGTCTACTGTTTAGAAGGGATCAGCTTATTCAGAAAGTCCATCAGCTTGTTGAAGAATTAGTTTATTTACTATTTCATCTATATGCAGTGAAGCACAGATAAAAGTACTGCATCATATATAAAGTATAGCTGGTGAGTAGTGTTATATATTGTGAACGATAGTATTTTAAATAATTTCTTGAAAATTAACAAATTTTAAAAGTAAATGACTTTTGTCAACTAACAATAAAAGGAAAGAAAATGATAAATGTCATTTGTGTCTAGATTATATGTTCCCGATATTGTTTATTAAAAGAAAGTGGAAAACTCCAAGAATCTTTTTTTTTTAAATATTGAAAATGAGGCCATAAGGATCTGAATTTTAAATGCAACTTTCTAAACAATAATAGTTTTTTTTTTTTAAAAAAAACTTTTACTTACAAAAAAAAAATAAGAAGCTAATTAATAGCTTTAATTTGTTTCATACTATTTTATATATATATACATACATGTGAATTTTATATTTTCAACATGGAATTAATTATGAAAAATTTATTAAAATAAGTATTTAAAATATATGATATAACTGTCAGTACGCATACATTTCCATGGGTGCCCATATATATGTGAAAACAGTCATTATTTATGTATCATTAAAATGTGATAGCTTATTTTTTTATTATTATATGACAATTCCCATATATTATAGCACATCTGTGTGCTTATTTATATAGATGCATGTCAGGTAGACATGATAATTCAAATATGTTTATTTTATATTATACAGGCACATCTATATGCTGATATATAGGTTTTATGTAAACCTATTGCAACATATATGTAAATTACAATCTTTTTGGTATTAAAGTCAGAAGGCTTAACTAATATGTGTAACTGTATTTTACTGACCGTAATTTCATTTTAATTTAATTGTTATTAATAAATTGATATTTTATTGTTATTCCAGTGAATTTACTCAATCTTTCATAGTTTTAGAATATTATATATTTGTATTATATTTCTTGATTACAATACCAATTATAAAGCTTTTGCTCTCTGAGCTGGATTTGAGCATAATAGTCTGTTATATAAAAAAAGGTTTATGTTTAGTATTATGGACATCCACATGATGATGATCCTGGTTGGTGCAAAAGGGCATATCCTGTAATGGCCTTGGTGGTAGTAGTGTGATAGCTGCTAGTGGCAGTTGATTCATTGAAATTTTGTTTTTTTAAAATTGCAGGAAATCTATAAGGATGATGTTTATAAAAATCCCGGCATTCTCTGCTGTTTGAATTGCTTTTTAAAATGCTATATCTCATGTTAAAATTGGACAAAATTAGTATTTTTTATTAATGGGCTCATTTTTTTTTCTTTTCTGCTCAATTTACTAGAGTGCATGAAGAAGACAAATACACAATTTTTTTATCGGCAAGACTCTGTAGGAAAATGGATTAAAGATATCTCAATTCATCCCGATAAAAAGGTAATATCATAAGTATTCAATTTTTTTTTTCATAGCATTTTAAATTTTCCTATTATTTGCATGAATTATTTGATAAATTATAATTTATTAATGTGTTTACATTTATATTAGTATGTGTATGTGTAGTATATAAATTATACTTCTATTCAAATATAGCGTACTGGTTTATCTACAATGTAATTTTGGGGCTTATAAGTATTCAATTTTTATTTTTTTATTTTCATAGTATTTTAAATTTTTCTATTATTTGCATAGTATTATTTTAATTTTTTTTATAATTTCTTAATATGTTATTAATGTGTTTATATTTGTATTATTATGTGTAGAACATAAATTATACTTGTATTCAAATAAGTGGTTTATGTACAATGTAATTTTGGGGCTTTCATCCAAGTTTGAGGCAACCTTATTTTATAGACATAGTGATTCTCAAATGGTTTAATAATTTATTAGAGTGTTTATATTTATATTAGTGTGCTTGTGTTTGCACTTGTCTGTCTGTGTTTTTATAGTAAGTAATGATTTTTATATATAAAATTAAGGTATTATAGAACAGTGCAATGTAAATTTTAAGACCAGTTAGCAGATGTGCAGAAAGGTTGCAGTTGATAACACAATCACAAAATTTACTGGGTATAGTACCATGTGAAAATATAAACTCTTAAAACCAATAAAGAGAGGTTTCAAGTGGTGTGTGTGGTGATAGCCACAATGGTTATGTATACCAAATGGAATTGTATGCAGGCAAAGAATCAAATCCTGATTCTTACCTATGCCTTGGTATTCATGCTGTGGAGACAGTAGTTTTGTCACATCTTGCATCACATTATCTTCAAGTCTATAGGTAGAAAATGAACTATATGTAAAAAAATTATATCTCTGTGGGACAATAAATATAAAAAGATAGCATCATTGGTGTGCACAAAGAATGTAAACATTACTGGGTTACACAAAAAATATAAAATGAAGAGATAAAATCATTTTATCATTGATACAGACAGTAGCCTTCAATTTCTAGTTTTGGATAGACAAGAAGCCAATTGCTATGATGACAAATGCATATTCACCATTTGGAAATGATTTATTTTGTATCTTTTATTAGGATGAATTTTTTTCTTATAGACTCCTTGAGATTTGTTAACTTTTGGCGTACAAGATAAAAATGAAGAATTCTTATGTGACTATTTTTGGAGATTCTGAAGCTATGGATTATTTCAGGTAAGAAGTATTATATATGATTTGAAGAGAATTTTTTGAGGAATACAAAGAAATTATCAACGAAGATGTAATTTGAACTTAATTAATGACAATTGAATTTTTTTTTCCTTATTTTTTTTAATAGTAATCACTATTGTCTTAGCCTTATTGTTTTCCTTAGTTTTTCTATTTTCTGTCAATATATAGAATTTTGCTCCAACATTATTAAAACTGAAATTATTGTGAAAATTGTGTCTCAAGTCAATTTTTTAAAAATTCAATATGGTGCCTATTTCCTTGATATAGTTGAAGTCCATGCATTACCTTTCACTTTAATTATTTATTTAGAAATTAAGTTTATAGTTGGCCAGTACATTAATAGTACTAAATTTCCAGAGAGCATTGATGATGATCAGCATGTTTAATATCCCAGCATTATTAGTTTTTAATTGTTATATTCTTATGGATTAGCACTTAAGTTTATGCATCCAAATTAATGTTTAAATAATATGCCCCAAGTGAGCAAGGGCTAAATAATTAGCCTGGTCCCATTTCAAATTCAAACTTGATTGTTGATTTATTTTTATTGTTGATCCTTCATGATGATGAATGATTATTAATTACTTATAGTCAATGCTGATTTTTGATCTCTCATCTCTCATGCTTATTATATTATTTGTAAATTTAAATTTTGTAGTAATTGGGATTGATGATGATGGGTGCAGGTTCACCCTAGTTTCTCTGTACCATTACAATATTGTATTAATCAAATAATGTGTATGTATATTGTTGGTATGCCTATTAAAAGTTTTTTTTTTAGGAATTGACTAGTCTACAATTATTCTATAAACTCTCTTGCCATTTATACTAACCTTATATTCAAATCTGATATGTTCAAAGATCTGTATAGATCAAATGTTAGATATAAACATAATCATCATGACAATGAGTGTCTTCAAGCTGAATGCATATTTCAAGTAGTATTGTGAGATGATATACCAGAAGAGTTTCTTGGCCCTCACATTTAGTGACATTGAACTCTCAGTAGTAATATCAACGACCGTATTATTCGCTTGATGGGCTTTTGCTTCTCAAAAACAGTTAAATATACCATTTCTGAGACACCCAATAATGCCTTGTAGAGTGTTATGTTAATTTCTCGCAATTCACTTTCATACTATTACCGAACAGGATACTATTAACGAATATTTTTTAAAAATTTTATCTTTATATATTCTCTGATAGGCAGTTTCTTATTAAATAGTTCACAAAGTAAAACTGCAGTTCTAATGATAATCAACTTTTGAAGTATAACAAAATCTCTTTTTTACACTCTTTTTCAATTTCTTTCTCAACACCTGTTTTTTCAAATAAGGATTTTGAACAGGGATTTATCATTGAATATCTTATTTAAATTTTATGTTAGTCATTATAAATATATGCTCACATTGATGTCTCATATATTTTAAGTTTTACAATTATAATTTTAGTACACTCACTGACATATATGTACATGTATTCAATATCATACATTTCTCTTGTATATACATATGTGTTATTTTATTAAATATGTTAATAAAAAGTGTTAGGTATTTTATCCTAATTTTATAATGAAATGTTAAATAAATATGGATTTAAATTCTATAGTATTTGATGGGTTTTTTTTAGTGCCTTTATCATTAACATGTTTTATTAAAATCTATCTTGACCTCTCTTTGGTTTGTCTAATTATTATTATTATTTCTCTTTTTTTTTCATAATTATTATTCTCTCAAACACATTCTGCATTAAAGTAATGTAATATATATATATGTAACGGGAGAAAGATATTTGAGATTCGCATGTACTGATCACGGGGGCGCCACTAATCCGAAAATAGGAACGACATTTATTTTAAGGGTGGACAGGACATGCGAATCTAAATGCACCAAACTAAACTCAGGGAGGAACAAGATATCTTAAACATTGTTTAGACAGTTGAGAAATCAAAGCACAAAGACAAACGTCAGCCAAATTAAGTTTAAACAATTTATTAATTTTATTAAAAGTTGGGCAATAGAATGAGGACATCTAGCCACGAATACAAAAGTGGCTTATAGTTACATACGCATACTTACCAGAGAGTGCACAAGAGTACGACAAACATGAAGGCATTAAACATTTTGGCAGCAAAATTCTCTCACTTAAAATATAAGAAATGGTTAGGGTAATATCTTCTTGCTGGCCAGTTGTAAAATTACAAAAACAAACAACAACTCTAGCTTCCTAAATCAGAGATAATAAAACAGTTACTGTCCCGCCGGAAATCAACGAAACCAGCGTGAACGTTCGAGCAGTAATATTCTAATTACTGTCGTTAAAGCGCCGCAGGACTGCTGCGCGTAATACTACATTCAAAGTAAACGTGGTTGATCTCACACACAAGACAGCAAAAGATATTTGATTACAATCTTACGTAATCCAGAAAGAAATGACTACTTTCAGACAACCCGAAGAAATAACTTGACAAATAGCCAGCAAAAAGATTTTGTTGCTTGCACAAAAAGCGCAAACGAAACATGTTTAAAGATTCTTTATTGTACAACTAAGGGCAGGTGAATAAATAAAGACTACGAAAACTGCCAATGCGTTTTGTAATAGTTAACGAAATAATCAGGTATAAAATACAATCTCCTAATGCATCCTCTGATAAACGAAAATTGCAAACAAAACAATTAATACCATTTTAAAACATATTTATCATTAGATTGAGCGAAGATTTAATTAAATGCAATTTATTTACCCTGGCTAGAATAGGAAAAAGTTTAGCTTACGGTAAGGCAGAGTCCTAGTGATTTAGTGACGAATGCGCACTTTTGATAATAGTTCATCTTTTAGGTCCTTTGACAGCGGCAAGGTAGAGGCAGTGTTTATTTTCGAGATTCATGGCATGACTGAAGAAGAGCTGGTAGGTGTGGGTCCATCCTTTGTTTTAAATTAGCCAGACATTCTAATGATGGCAGAACTCACAGCGATGGATTTTGACATCCTGCACAGCAACGAAGTTTATCAATAATTATTTAAGTTTTTAGCAGGTCATAATCCAAGTGTCCTCTTTCTATACTGAATCTCCTCTATATCTAAATTGGCGGGCTATCCTTCTCTCGCTACATTTCCTGCGCAAAACTTTCATTAGTGTCCATTCTATATTCCAGGCAGGGCAAATATTAATTTCCCGCTCAATCTAATTTAGGACTTCCAACCAGGGATAATTGAAACAAAAACGACAAATACAAAACTAAATCTCCGCTTTTTAGAATTAACTTTAAAAATAATTACAATAAAAGCAACAGGAATATATAATTAGCAAGCTTGCCTGTTTTTAATCAAATTGATTAAAACATACGGTGAAAGTAAACTATTTTACAATCAATTTTATAAACATTAAATAATCTATTTTAAAATATAAATGTGTATGTGTTTTAAATAATAATAAAAATTTTAGCATTAGACATTTAATGAAAATGAAGTTGTTTTCCCTTTTTAATTTTAGTAATAAAACCATTGAATCGGAAATCAATCCGGCTCAATATATATATTAAGATAGATCATCTATGTGTATAATTTAAAAAAATAGAAGTTGACAAATATGAGTTTGTTTGCTTTTCACAAATTAAATTTACATTTTTGTCATTAAATTTAGGTTTTCATAATTATTATTCTCTCAAACACATTTAGCATTAAAGTAATGTAATATATATATTGAGATAGATCATCTATATCAATGTATAATTTAAAAATAGAAGTTGGCAAATATGAGATGATGGGAATTTTTATATTGGATTATTTAACTTTTATTTAAATATTCCAAATACATTCAACTGTTAGTAATAGCACATTACACAGGTTAGTATATGCTCAACATTTCGAGCGGTATTATTCTCCCCTCATCTTCAGTTGTTGCTGGCCTGACCAGTGACATTATTGGCATGGTATTCAAACCTGGATCCTTAGATTATTGAGTATTGAATTTTAAGATAATGCTCTAACATACTCAAGAATCTAAGGGTCCAGGTTCGAATCCCCTACTAGTATTATCACTGGTCAGGCCAGCAACACCTGAAGAAGAGGGAGAATAATACCTCTCAAAATGTTGTGCAAATACTAATCTGTTTGATGTGCTATTACTAACAGTTGAATGTATTTGGAATATTTAAATAAAAGTTAAAAATTTTCTAAAGATATTTAATACTTATATTAGATGATGGAAATAGTCCAATATAAAATACAACTGGAACATCTTCATCACAAACCTTCAGGAAAACACAATGAGTTTATTTGATTTTAACAAATTAAATGTACATTTTTTTCTTTAAATTTAAGTTTTTATTATAGATGCACCCACACATTAATAAAGGTCTGTGTTTAAAATAAAGTTGAATCAATTTTAAATTTAGTTTTAAAAAGAAAAAAAAAAACTACTTTATTTCAACTAAATAAATTTGTTTTAAAAGTTATGTTCTAGAAACAAAGTTTAATTAAATATTAAGAAAATTTTGCTAAAATAGTTTATCTCATTATTGAGAGAAATTCATTGAAAACTGATTTTTTTTATATATTTTGCAAATGTTTTAAAATATTTCAACATATATGTAGGGATTACGTAGTTAGTTGTTATCTGTAAACATGTTGTTTACTTATCTAAGGAATTTTGAAATGTGGGTAATTAGAAATGATTATAGGCTTAGTTAATTACACCAGAAAAATATGTTTTGCAAAATTTGGTAACTGTATAAAAAGGATAGATTCAGAAAATAATTTTATCTGCTCATCATTTACCAGGATCTTATTCTGCCCACATTGACATGCAGTTGAACAAATCAAGATGTACAGCTAGAAACCATTAAAGAACTTCATTCCAGGGCATGGATTTCATTACCAGGATATCAAACTCCGATTGCTGTAATTAAATCCAATGCTGTGACAACCAGCTTTATATATATTAAATTGCAATTAAATAAGATACATTTCTCAACAGTGAAAGTGAACACATTTTAAACAAACTTTATCTGCAAGCATAAAACCTGTTTGTGACTAATACTTGAAAACTATCACTGGAAAAGATTTTACTAATGAACTATCAAAGGTTTTTTTTTTCATCTTGTCTATAGGAAAACATACATATGTAAATATAATTTTATCTTTACAGAGAAACAGTCTTCTGTCAGCTATATCTTGAACTTATAGTTATTTACTTTATGAGTGATTTGATAAACTTAAAATTCTTAGTGACCACAAGCCAGTGATATTTAGAGATGATTTTATATTCTATTTATCTTACATATTAAATTAGTTTTAATATTTATACTTTATAATACTTAATTCAGTGTATTAGATATATTGTGATATGCTCTTGAATATTTTTTCATTTTAAAGATGTAGACACTATTGAAAATGTCCATTATCTTTGGAAAGTTTTTTAAAATGTAGTCATGTACAATAGTCTATGTCTTTAAATATTCCAAGATAAAAGAAAAATAAGTTTAGTTTTTCAAGTTTTTTTCTTTTCATCCTGAAGAGTTTTAATAATGGAAGTGATTTTAATAATCAAAATTTAGTTTATTAAATTGATCTTTCTCCTAAAGAAAATTTTTTTTAAAAGAATATAAGAAAGATTTTAGATTTTAAATAGTTGGAATTTTATTTAACAGTAGTTATCTCTCTAAAGCTATTCAAAAATCAGTTAAACAATGCATTTCAAAATTAATGGAAGATAGGTATATGTTCTAATACTGATGTGTATGCATATATAAATCATTTAGTAAGTTAATTTTATTGTGTTTAGAAACTTGTAGGCAGTTTGCTATTTTTCTTTTGTTTGTTTCACATATGCATCTGAACCTTAGGATTAGAATATATGGATATTCATTTTATATCGCAATCCTGTAGATATTTTATCCACCATTTTTTGAATTTGTATGTATTATTTACCTCCCCAATGTAATTTCTCCTTGAAATACTTGCGCAGAAGATTTTGTTTTTGCTCCAGGTTTAGAGATAGTTCCCAGTGAATTTGATGAGGTTGTTTATTTTGTTTTACTTTTAATGTGACATAGGGTTTAATGTATATTGTATTTTAAAGCTGATTTTGTAACCTTTTGCATTATGAATATTTAATGTTAATTTAATCTTTTTATTATTGTCTATTCTTTTAAGTTTGTAGAAAAATAAAGATACGTATCTTAACTGAGCTAATACAGAATCGGATAAACAATAGGGTTACTTAGTAATAGTCTTCAGAGGTGATGTTGAATTAATAACATTCAAATTACTTTACCAAATGTTATGATATTTCAGAAATGCTCTCTGTGAATATAAGTCTGGACTTCAAACAGTTGGCTTTGAAATTGAGCCATTTATTCACAGAGGAGTTGCTGAAATATAATATTTGGGTGGGTGATTTGGAAATCTTCTATTTAATTTTCAACTAGTGATATGCACTGGAATACTGAATTATTAATTTAAGATGTTGTGTTAATACATATATGCCAACATAAAATATGGGTACTGAAACAGTAATCCTTTTATCCCTCACCATTTCATGTTCACCCTGAGTACCAACTCTATCTGTGCTAAGTTCAAACCTAATTAAAATATTTAAAATAGATATATAATGGTATTATCGTGGGTATATGTGTGACATTATATATGTACATATGGATAAACACTTTAAATACACATTACAGCGGATAAATTTTGGTTTGCTATTAAAAAATGTTATATTATGGATTTACTATTATAAAGTCAATTTATTAACTTATTTTGTTATAAATTCATATGTAGGTGTATAATCCAACCTATATTGTAGTACATATATAGGATGGCATAATTCAATTTTTATTAAGTCTTTTAGTTTTATTAATTAAAATCGAATAGTTATAAACAAAATTTGCATTAAACTGCTGCACCTGTGGTAAAAATAAAGAAAAGTCAATTTAAGTTTTATAATTGCGGTACTCTAAATTGTTTACAACAAAACAGTTATATAGTAAAATCACTGGACCAGCACTATTGAACAGCCAGGGGGAAATTTATAATGCCTTGAAAATTCAAACAAAAGTTTTAAAATTAACTTGTACAATGTAATGTAATTCCTTAAGTTAATGGGTTTTTAGGTGAATAAATTCTCCATGAGTAAGTGCTTGAATTTAAGAGGTATAAATAGGCCATATTTTAAGCTTGTGAAGAGGAGAATCCAATTTTTGTAATAGTGTTTGCTAATATACTCCACACCAACCTGTTTTTCAACATGTCTGGCTAGGAAAGGCGAATTTGTGCAGTATCTCCATGGGAGAATAGTGGGGTTTACTGCCATCTTATGCCTTAACCACTGGAGCACTGCAAGGAGAAATTCTGCAGCCATAGCCTAATGCAAGAAGAAAGAGAAGACACCAGATGTCTGCCCAAGAAAGACTATCACCAAGCCTGAAGTCCAAGTGGCTACATTTCTAGTTGAAATAAATAACCAGTAATATGAATCCAAAACCGCAGAGCTCTGTATTAATTGCTATTTAATTTTAAAACTCTAAATCTAAAACTAGCTAAAATGTAAATTAACTTGTGAACGTTCAAATTAATGTTACTATAAATCTTATCTAAATTAATTAATCTTTTTAAAATATGTAACTTGTTTACCCACCTTATAACTCTTATTTAAAACAAATTAATAACTTTTATAACTTTTTCTTTATAATTATTTTTAAATGTATTTGATATTGATTATATGCCAATGTTTCAAAACAGTGAGCCTTTAATTTTATTAAAACTTTAGAGAAAATATAATTAAGATTATCTTCATACAGTTATTCCTTAATATCGCCATGTAAGTGCACTGTTTTAGTTTTGTAACCATTAAGAAGAAGAAAAAAATTAAATACATATTTAAAAGGAAAACAAAATGTTAAAGTCATTCACAGAAAATTAATATTACTTTTTGCATAAATATTATTATTATTATTTTTGTAAAGGCCTTTTATTTTAAATAAAGTTAATCTACAATGCATCAGAATTCTGATTTTACACCTTAACTGATTAAAAATATAGGTTCAAACCCTTTTTAAAACAGCACTGATTTATAGAATAATCACTATCAGCAAAGTTTAGGGCTTCATTTGTGGTACTCTTCTGCCAGTAAGAATGATGGTATGACTGGATTATGGATACTTTGACAAAAATCATGTGAAAGTTGACAGGTACTGCCTGTTCTAGATCCCCATCATGAGTGCATGTAGGAATGAGATATTTTTAAGATTGGCATCTTCAAGAGATTACATAATTCCAGGTTTAGTTGGCCAGTATACTAATTAGATTTTTCTTATCCCAGCATAGTGAGATTTTTTAACTATTGCATGGTTTTCCATATTAGCTGTGTTAATAATTCTCGAGTTAGCTCTGACATTCTAATCAGCTTGACTTTCTGGATTTCTGTTTAACAAAGTTTTCTCTGGATGAAGTAATCAAAAATCATTGATTATGTTATAGCTTTCTTAAATCAAGAAAGCTTTCTCTCTAAACATAATAACAATAACAACAAAAAATTACTGGTGTCTTTCACAACTTTTTTATGCAAATGCTATTCAAGATAATACGTAATAAATCCAGATATCTTTTTCTATTATCGCAAATTAATTTAGGTAAAAAATATTACATTTTTTCTTTTTTTTTGTGACTTTTAGAAGGGAAAAAAATTTCCGACCTGAGTACTTTTGCGTATATTATTTCCTTCTGTCTTTATTTTTTATATACTTATTTTAGTGTGTGGGTGATAAACTATTATAGTCAGGCTAGCTTTATTTCTAAAAGGAGTATGAACCAGTACAATATATATACTCATTTGATATAATCAGAAATTTACATGATTATTTTTGTAGAAAGATGTTTGAAAAAGAATTAGAAGAGAAAACAAAGGAGGAAGATAAAATTGTAATCCAGAAATCACAAATAAAAGAAGAAGAGTTTGCAAAAGCTTTGGAACTTAATCAGTTGGAAAATAAAAGAATGGCTTTAATTAGGTAAGTGATTGCTGTAATATACAGAAAAATTATTATTAAGGATGCATAGAAATATATTTATAAATTTATAAATAAATATTTGAAAATACAGTACTCAAAAGTTTATAAAAAATATATGTACAACCGTCACTTAGAAGCACATTCAACTAATTTGTAGCTTTGTCAAATATCACTTTTAAAATGTCAGCTTTCCCATAATTCAATGATGTCAACTTTCCCATAATTCTGTGATCTTAATGTTTACTGCTTGCCTATTAATTAAATCTTGCTTATATTTATATATTAACATTGCCTCTTTAATTTTCCTTTTATTATTATTTCTTTCAGTTTCCAATATTTTTACGTTGTTATAATTAAAATCGAAACCATATATACATGATTTATTATGGTCATAAAAGACAGAAGCTGATCAAGTATCATTATTTTTAAAATTTTGTTTTGTGTTTTGAATCCTTTTAAATAATAATAAGTGCTCTTTTGTTCTTTTTTCCAATGTGCACCTCGGTTCACCTATATATCCACTGCCACACCTACATGTCCATTTGTAAATGATACAATTTTTATTTATCAATAAAGTTTTATCTTTTGAATTGTTTATTAATTTATTTAATGTAGGTGGTGCATAAAATGCAATATCACATATTCCTTTATAAATTTTCTTAATGAAACTTGCCTGTTGATTCGAAATATATGGTATTGATATCCACAGTTTTTTTTATCAGAAGAATTAACATTATTATTAATATTTTTATATTTAGAAGTAAAATTTTTAACAGTATAATAAACACAATGATAATTGTATCCAACATTTAACAATTCATTATAATAAATTTCAATATTTTTAGTTTTATCTGATGCATATTTACAAAGGTTATCATTTCTAAATAAAAAGGACTTCAAGCCTGCCATTTTATGTGACATTGGTACTTTTGATTCATATGGAATATATCCTCTTTTTGCTATTGGTTTAAGAGTCATATAGTAATCCAGTTTATCCTTGTTTCTAGTTATCTTGAGATCTAAAAATTGAACACTCATTGAATTTCAATCTGTTTTAATCCACTTTAAGTCCTTTATATTATTTAATTTATTAAACAAATCATTAATAGCATTTGAGCAATAGTAAAGGAAGAAAGTTTAAAACACATAATTTATGTTTGGCTTTTTTTCACTTAATTCTTATAATTATTGGTAGTGGATAGGAAAATAAATAAATAAAAGATCTTCATTATTCATTCATTTTCTCAATTCATTAACAATAATCAAATTATCTAAACAAGAAACTGTCACAGACAGTTTACAAATGTATGTACAACTTTTTCATTTATAATGATTAAAATTTTGATAAAAAATAATGACTGAAGAATCTGTAAAGGTATTCTTATTATCATTATTATTTTAGAAGTTGTAAAGAGGATGAATTAGACTTTGTTGGTTATCTATTTTTGTGGACAATTTTTTTTCACTGTGTACTAAAAGGTTTTTAAAAATTTGTAACAGCTTTATTCTTATAGTTGATAAAGATAATCCTTCACAAAACCTGTTTTAATTTTAGCCAAAATCTTTAATATATTCTCATTGATAATAATTTCATGTTTCACTAATGATTAAATAAAATATTTATGCATGTATAATAATGGATTTAATGTATATAGATAACATATATGAAATTGAACTTTATGAGATTTACTTTCAAATTTATATATATATTTGTAATTATTATATTGGACTATTTTCATCAATTAGAATTAATTGTAAAGGTGTTTAAAAGACTTCAAACTTTATTTAATCTTTTCAAATACATTTAACTTTTAGTAATAGTATACAGGTTAATATATAATACCACATTTTGAGTGGTATTCTTTTCTCTTCTTCAGATGTTGCTGACCTGACTAATGATAGTATTAGCGTCGGAATTGGACCTGGGATCTTTAGATTCATGAATACTGAATTTAAAATGATGCTTTAACCAATTAGATTATTCTGTCAAGCCAATAGTTAGTAGAAATTTTATATACTTATCTATGAGTTCCTCCTAATTTTTAGTTTTTTTTTAAGGACAAAGTTAATGAGCGATTTTCAAATATTTAACTTATGAGATTATTTGCCATTCAAATTTTCTTATTGTTACTTTTTTCCTCTTTGTCCAATATTCTTGTTTTTTTCTCAGTTGAACATATTTTCATTTGTTCATGCATAGTCTGACACTTTATATACATGTTTTTTTTTCTTTTAATCATTATTTCATGTTCTTTTAATCATTTTTTAATGAGTTGTCTGTTTTTATTGATATATTTTTTCACATTGATATGATATTTAATAATGCAGTTTTTGTTTTTCAGCAATTCCACTTTGGATTTTGTAGAGGTTAGGATTTCTTGTAGTGTATTATGGCTTTGGAAGGCTGTTCTAATATTATACTGAATTTGCTTTAAAAAAAAAATGGAGAAATCATGAAGAGTCTTATATATAAGCATATAAAATTTCTATTGAATATTTCCTGTGACAAAATAGCTTAGTTTGTTACATTAAATCATTTTAAATTCAGTATTTATGAGTATAAGGGTCCAGGTTCTATTCCCATGCTAATACAGTCACTGGTTAGGCCAGAAACACTTGAGGACGATAGATGAGGACTACCACTCAAAATGTTGTTTTGTATTCTAATTTTTATGCTACTTCTAACTGTTGAATATATTTGAAAAGGTTATTATAATAAAGTTTGAATTTTTCTAAAAACATTTAACTTATAATTCTACATGATGGAAATGGATTCCAACATATAATTATAAATAAAATGCCATCACCATAAACTTTCAGATAAATACTGCTCCTGACATTATAGCAAACTTTGGACAATTTGAAAAACTATGTCAAAAATTGGCCAAAATACAAAATCTATTAACTTTCCTATGTAAATCAGAAGGAGTTGTCTCTAAAGACTTGCAACTAAAATCTTCAATTCATTCTCACCGAGCTAAGAATAAATGCTTAAAAGGTTTTCAAATATCCAATCTTATATTCCATTAGTAATATAGAATATTTAATAAAAAAATAAACTGACAGAGACTTCACAAGAATTTTTCACTCAGTAAGAAAATTATATTCTAAATTACATGAAAAACTAAAGAATACCAATTCGGAATTTGGAACTAAAGAATATCAAAAGAAGAAATTTGTAAACCTATATGGGCATATCAAAAATCATATTGTAGCAAATAACCTAATAGCTTTATCAGCTAAAAATTGTAACTTAGTTCTAAACAACTAACAGATGCTTAAATTTTTATTCTGGAGAAAGAATTAAACTTTGCCATCATACTATCTAATATTTCTTTACTAGATAAAATAGCAGCAATTGAGAAAATCATTCAAAAATTAGCTCTATAAAAAGAATCATAATTGCACTGGAATAAAAAGAATATTTGAGAGATATCAACAACTGACATCAAACAATATTTGTGATTGGGAGGGAAATTATTAAATCTCTCAAACTGGACATATCCATAATCATTCTTCTGATGATGAAAATAAGCTTCAGTTGTAATGGATACTATTGATTATAACAAAATAAGAGAACTCCTCATGACATGCCAATACAAAAAAATCAGATACTAACTTAAAAAAAACAAAGTTACAAGCATTATTCATAAAGCATTACAGATATTTCATTGATTCAGAAAAAAATAAACTAACTTTGTATTTTGGCAAAATATCCCATCTTTATAGTCTAACTAAAATCCACAAAGACTGTTCCATTAATTTTATCTTGTCAAGATTTCTGCTCAAGGTTCTACACAGTTCTTTATCAGGGATTTTAAGCACTTTGTAAAATTAGTCAAAAACATGAAAATTGAAAACTGATATATTGGTAAGCTTTGATGTGGAAAGCTTATTTATAAGTATACTCTATGATGAAGCTTTATCTATTGTTAGATAAACAATAAATGAAGATAATATCTTACAAAACGAAGCAATTCTTTCTATTGACAGTATAAGGAATTTAACATTACTATGACAATAACACTTTCAATACAGTAGAGAATTCTTCCAACAAAAGCTTTTGGCTATGGATTTGCTTTTATTATCTTTGATCAGCAACATTTATATGGAAGAACTTGAAGTCACAGCCATAAATACTCTTTCTCTCCATCTCAAATCTGACTTCACTTCATTGATGATACATTTGTAACGTGGCCAAATGGTGAAGGATTATTACAAACATTTTGGACATACATCAATAACGTGTTGCCTTCAATTAAATTCACAATAGAATAAGAATGAATAAAATTTGGAATTTTTAAATATTTTTATGATAAGTCTCCCTAGTATTGAACTCAAAACTATGGTCTATAGAAAGTGCACATACACAGAAAAATATTTAGCATATACATTCATTTATAAGAGAAACCCATAAATTGGAATTATACTATCACTGTGGAACAGAGCAAAAGGAGTTTCTCCAAAAACCAAGGTCTTGAAAAAAATGAAAATCTAATATAGAATACTTTCATGAAGAATGATTTTCCATCAGTTATGATTAAGAAAATCTTAAATGGATAACAAAAATAAACACCAGAGGAAAAATTAGTTAAAGGCACTGTAGTATATTCATATATAGCAAGATTAGCAGACAAATCAAAGAAATAGTATATTGCAAGTAATTTCAACTTCTATAAAAACCAAAATGTTGAAAATCAAAAATTATATTTATGAAATACCATGTGAATGTGGAAGGATATATATCAGTGAAATCAGCTAATCCGTTGAAAAATGATTAGATTGAAGAAAAAATGCTATTTAAAGTAGTAGACCATGTATGTACCAATAAATATATGTTTGGAAAAAGACAATAATATTGAACAGAAAGGGAAAAGTAAAATGAAGAAAATTCAATTCTACCAGTTACAATCAACAAAATTGTAGCTTAAGTTGTACATAATGCAATGATTTTTTAAATTTATTTTCAATTATAGTCTAATTTATTAAACAAAGAAATATAAAGAACATTTTTCTTTTAAATAACAAAAACATATATCTCCAATAATTGGCCCCCGAATTTGAAATATTTTTCAATTACAGTTTATTATCAAATGTCATACATCCTTATAAAACTTGTGGCATAATCAAACAAATAGCTTAAATGATAAGGTTTAACATTAGTCATATACAAATGCGCAACTAGTCATAATCTTGAAGATATGTATTCAATATACATAACATTATTTAAGAAAAAACTTTGTTTATATCTTTCACACCAACTATGATCATCACAGAGTTAAAGAAGCTGCTCACATGATAATAGTAAATAACTCTATATTTAGAAATCACTCAGTAATCTTGCCCTTAAGAAAAAATGGAGAAATCAGGAAGATTTTTGTACATAAGTCTATAAAATTTTTGCTTAATGTTATCTTTGACAGAGTATTGGTTAGAGCATCATTTTAAATTCAGCATTCATAAATTCCAGATTTGATTCTCATACTAATATTGTCATTGATTAAGCTAACAAAGAATAATAATAATCTGTTATCTGTATGTTAGTACTAATTGTTGAATATACATAAAAAGTTTAATAAAATTTGAATTTTTTTTAAAGGCATTATTAGAATCAAATTTCTAATGTTAATTGAAAACCAGACAATTATTGTCTTAACCTGTTTCATTCTAATATTTTTATTTTTGTAATGATGTTGTTTAATTCATTTATATATTGTGATTTAATTAGCTACATGTTTATGAAATGCAAGATAATAAATATATTTACAAACAAAGCATCTAGTTAGTTTTATGTGTGACCTATATGATAAATGTGTCTAGCTCTCTAAATAGTTAGAAATCAGTTTTTCAAACAGTTGAAGTAAACTAGTAAAAGAAGAGAGGCATGGAGTGCAGCAGCAGGTTAGAATATACATCTGCTTCTAGATAAGGTTTCTTTCTCCCTGTTTTGAGTCATTTGCTTTATTATTACTTTATGATGTAAATATTAATCATCCAAAAATCATCATCTCAATTGTGAATGAAAATTGCATAGAATTATTTTCTGTCATGAGCTTAAAAGTTGTTAAATTTCTATAAAATTATTATTGACCAATTTAAATTGCAAGCTATGAAATTTTTTGTGGGGAATTACTTGTTGAATTTAAATTTAAAAAAAAAGGTTAAATATAATTCAACAAATAAAATCATTATTTTGATTTTAAATGCTGCCATCTATGGAAAGTTAATGGCATGAAAGATTTACTGTCATTTATTTTGGATTTTAAAATATTACGAGCAGAAATTGACACAAAGAACAAATATTATTTATTTAAAACTTAAGTAAGATAGAGCTTTTTATTTTCTATACTTTATTTAGCATATTAATAAAATAATTTTTATTTATAATTGCAATTGTTTTAAAGTATTTCTATCATAATCACATTTCTAATTTTTCCCTTTTTCTTTGTATACATTTGTATGTGTAATTAAGTTAGTTGCATTATTTATATATTGCCAGTCAATTCACTTGAATTGTAGCATGTGCATGAAACAGTTATTGTTTCCATAAAAAATAAAAATTGGTAATAGAGATTATAAAGATAATTAGATTTTTTTTTTTATTTATTGTTATTAGAGCTGCAGTTCAATTGCTTGCCACTCTTGTATTTTCATTATCTAAATTTAGCAATCCAAAATTAAAAGTGGTAATGAATAATTATTTAATTTGCATCATCATTATCACTGCAGCATTTGATTTCATTTATAATACTTCAGGTTTGGAAGATATCAGTTTTATCATTACTTAAAATGTATCATGCACAATGATCAGAGTTGATATCTCTTCAAATTTATTTACATTATATAAAATGGTAACCCTACTTGGAATGTAAGTTAACCAATTATGCACATATAGCTTTGTTTGTTATATAAAATTGACTATCAATGCATAGGATTAATAATTTGATGGTTGCACTAGCCACCATACTACACACATCTTGTTTCTACTGCAATATATTGTAATAGTAGAGGCAAATAAATTTTATAGAACTTAACAGAATATGTATGACTTATGAACATATATAAAAAAATATATTTATATTAGAATACGAATAATAAAACACCTAATCAATAAATCCAAATTTATTCATTTACTCTAATTTATAAATATGTCTAATTTATGAGAACTATGTAAATCTTCCTACCTTCATTATGTTAGCCTATTGCAAAAAGAATATTGAAAATATAAATCATAAACAAACCTAATTGTTATGTTAATAATAATAATAATAACATAACATATGATGAAATTAAAATATAACTCATTTGACTAGCTAATAACAACAGAGAACTATCAATTCCAAAATTGAATGAGTAGATGAATGCATAAAAATAACCACCAAATAATTAAATGATAGAACTTTATTACAGAAATATATACAAATAAATAATAATAATAACAATTGCTTGACAAATAAAAAGAAAAATTAAACAGCAACAACAAAATAAATAACTAAACAAATATGATATAAGAAAGGAGCATTATTTGCAAGTTCATTTAAACAATTCTTTGGAAATCTGGGTTGTGATCAGGGTAACTTTTTTATATTTTGTTGTTTCATAAATATATTGTGTTGATGTGTATTCATTATTTTTTGCACTCTAAAAAAATATCCTTTTTTTTTTTTTATAGACAATCTCTTCTGTTTTTATTATTTAAAAAATATGTTAATTTTTTTTCTTTATGTTCCATCAACAGTAAGTAGTAACAACTCATTTTAATAGAAAGAAAAACAGTCGTAGGGATTTAATTTTTTAATTAAAATTTTTATAATAGAACTTGTGGCTACATATTGTTTGTTTAAAAAAATTCATAGGTATTAAAAATTAGTGATAGTTTAAACATTCACATGCACATATATAAATGTAAATTTGTTGCAATGGCAGAAAACTTCTTTTATATACATATATAAATAGTTTTATTTATTATTTTGTTATCTAGAGAAGCAGGTCTCCAGCTCACTTTTGAAAAACTCAAAGAAAAAGCTTTACAACATATTCAACAAGTTATTAAAAAAGATGAAGAAGA
Source organism: Epiperipatus broadwayi (assembly GCA_028023455.1). Taxonomy (NCBI): domain Eukaryota; kingdom Metazoa; phylum Onychophora; class Udeonychophora; order Euonychophora; family Peripatidae; genus Epiperipatus; species Epiperipatus broadwayi. Next base: position 142,652 of record JAQFVV010006494.1, read on the forward strand.
CTTGGTTGAGCGGGAAGAACTTGTGAGGCTAATAAAAGTAAGAGCATTATTTTATATTTGTTATTGTGGAATGAGATTTTTTTATCAATTTTTTTATTGCTTATCAAGTCAAACTCTGATGAAAATAGGTGTCACTAGATTTAACTTATGGTAACGATGCATTATGTGTTAGTAAAGGGGTATTAGATTATTTAGAAAAAGTGTAAAAAAAAGTAGGAAGACATGTATTAGATAGTCAAGGTTTTATATGAGAGATGCAAAAAGGAAAATGAAAATATTCAGTAGACTGCAATTTATGGATAATAAGAGAATAGTCAAAATAGTATTTAATTGGGTTATGAGTAAAGTATAGGCAACAAGATGAGTGAGAAAGGTAGTATGGCATGCAGAAGATTTTAATAAAGAATTTATGTCAGTATACTTATATAAAAGGTGGGATGATTGTGTTAGAAGAATTGTTGAGTGTTATAGTGATAAGGAATGGGATAGATGAATAGATTCATTAATAAAAAATAGGAGTTGGAGAGATGGAGAACTAGCATGGAGAGTAAAAAGAGTTTAAATATATATAGAAGTAAACAAGATATTGGGTGCAAGTTAATTATTATAATAGTAAGGAAAATAGTTTACTGTTTAAGGCTCTAACAGGAACTTTAGGAACAAGGGAATTTACACATAAATAGATAAATATGAATGAGTTAGTCTGTAAGTTAGGTAAGGAAGGTAGAGAAAATATTAGATATTTCTTAATTGCATGTAAATGCCTTCAAGCAGAAAGAGTGCAAATAATGAAGTTGTGAGAGAATAAATATAAACAAAGTGAGTATACAGAAAGTAGGTTTTTGGTTTTTATGCTGGGTTTGGGAGAAAGATAAGGGGGTTTAGATATAAAGGCCATAGAGTTGACAAAGATTATGTTGTGGAAATGGGACAGAACAGAGTAGTGAAGAATATGGGAAAAAACATGAGTGGGGAATGGAAAGGGATGGTAAGGTGGCTAACAGGCTTCTGTGGGCATTGTGGTTGCGAGATTCCTGGCTCTGAACAAGGAGAAGCCACAGTGCATAATGTGGATTCATATGAGAGAGTTGTATATTAGTGGTAATTGGCGTTTAGGGTATCTAGGTGGAAATATATAAATTGGGGGAAAGAGCTGTGGGGGTTGTAGAAGTGGTTAGTTTGAATGGTGTGTAATGGAGGAGGCTGGGATGTAAGATGATTATTTAAAGAAAAATTTCTGTTGCTGGAGAATATTTTCTTAGTGAGTGGATGGGAAAAGAGAATTGGAGTGCAGAGAGATAGATTTAATTGGATTTGGAAAGATCGAGAAAAATATTGCTAATGTTTGGAAAGTGATTCAATTTACTGACATCTTAAATATAAAAGAAAAAAATATTTTGTGTGTGTAATTACTGCAAGGAGGCTTTAAAAGTAAGTCATATGTAAGATTAGTTGGATTTTAGGAGGTTTGCTATTAAAACATTTTTCAATTTAAGTAAGAGAGTGATTAGATGGATTTTAGGAGTTTTGCTATTAAAAAATTTTTCAATTTAAGTAAGAGAGTGATTTATTTGAGAAAGAGTGTAATGTTTGAGGTGTTATTGATCGCCTTTTAAAAAAAAAAGTTTTTTTTTCCTTTTGTATAAAGAGATTTAAAGAGTAATAGAAAAAATCATAAATTTAACTATAGAATAGGGGAATTGAAAAAAGGAAATATAGATTGCATGTGTCTCTCACAATGTATGTATAATGGTCAGAATGAAATTAGGCATGCCTTGGTAAAGTGTATGATATGTTATTTGAAATGCTTAAATAAGACTACGAAGGATATAAAAGATATATGGTTGTGTAGATCATGTATAAATGTGATAAAAGAGGTGAAAAAATGGTTTTTTTAAGTGTAGATAATTTAAAGAAAAAGTCAGGAGAAATAGAAGAAAATGTAGATAAGGATGATAAAATAAAGTATATATTTAGTGGAGTGATAAGAAATGTGGATGACAAAATAAATAGTGCAATGAAGATAGTTAGGCAAAGAATAAGTAAGATAGTAGAAGAGATAAAGGATGTAGAAATAAAATTAAAAGCATTAGACATGAAGTGTGAGCGGATTAAGAAATTAATGAATAGAAACAATAAGGAAAAAGTAGATAAGGAAATCCAAAGATGGAAGAGAATGTTGCAGATGAAATAGGGAAACTATGAGATAGTCTTGATAGGGTAGCTAATTAGAGGATGTGGAGACGTAATTGCAAGAGAAAATAGAAATAAGTATGTAAGAGTATGTTAGCCTGGATTTAGAATTAAGGATGTTACAGATAAGGCAAAGAAACAGTGAGTAGAGATTGTATTTTTATATTGAACTATTTCCATCATCTAGTATGTGTATTGAATGTCTTTAGAAAAATTTAATTTTATTTAAATATTCCAAATACATTCAACTGTTAGTAATAGCACATCAAACAGGTTAGTATATGCACAATGTTTCGAAAGGTATTATTCTCCCCTCTTCTTCAGATGTTGCTGGCTTGATCAGTGACAGTACTAGCATGGCCAGCAATACCTGAAGAAGAGGGGAGAATAATACTTCTCAAAACATTGTGCATATACTAACCTGTTTGATGTGCTATTACTAACAATTGAATGTATTTGGAATATTTAAATTTTCTGAAGACATTCAATATACATATTAGATGATGGAAATAGTCCAATATAAAAATACAACTAGAACACTATCATTACAAACCTTCTGGAAAACAGTGAGTAGAGATATTTATGTTATGGTAGGGACAAATAATTTGTCAGAGCCATCAGAGAGAGTAATGGATGAGTAAGGTACTTGCTAATTAGGGGATGTGGAGATGTAATTGCAAGAGAAAATAGAAATAGGTATGTAAGAATATGTTTGCCTGGATTTAGAATTAGGGACAAATAATTTGTCAGAGCCATTGGAGAGAGTAATGAATGAGTACAAAGAATTGATTAGTAATTTGAATAAGGTTAAAAGAAGAGTAGGAGTAGTTGGATTATTACCAAGATTCGACAATAGGTATATGTTAGATAGGGCATGTACTGAACAAATTATGCGAGAGAAATAATGTTATGTTTGTCAATGTGTGGGATTTTTTTTATTAGTAAGAAGGAGTTATAAAGATGGACTGCACTTAACAAAGCAAGGGAATGAAACATTAAGGGGTTTGATTTATGAAAAATATTATAGTTTGGGAAACTTATAAATATGTAGGGTTTTAAATTACAGTATTATCAAAAAGATTAAGAATGAACGGGATGTAAGAAATAAACAAAGGGTAGCTGATTCACATATAAAGGTAGATGTAGAGAGTGAATGGGTCTGTGAAACTAATAATAAACAAGCTATTTACAAATGTAATAAAAAAGAAAGAATCAAAAGAATTTATAAAAAAGTAGTAAGAAAAGAAGAAATTGTTAAAATTGGATATTTGAATATTCAAGGTAGTTGGAGACCAGAAAAGTGGATAGAATTAAACAAAGCAGTTAAAAATGAAGAACTTGAGGTATTAGCAGTAGTGGAAGCACATCTAAGTAAAGAAGAATTTACATTCAAAGATTTGGTGTGCAGGATATAAATATAAAAGAAAAAGGGATGGTGAGGAGTTATGTCAAAAAAATATTTAACTACTGTAAAGTGTCAAGAACATTTCTGGCTTGAGATATTTAGAAAGACAATAATGGATGGTGGTTATAGTGTATATAGCCACTGGAGATAGTCAAACTATAATGGAGTGGAACTATAGCATATATGAATGCTTAGTTAAGGATATACAGTTTTTCAAAAAAAAGGGGGAAGAAAATAATAGTTATAGGGGAAATTAATGGACATATTGAAGAAATTGATGACATGGATAACAAGAATGGATAGCTTTTGAAAAAACTTTTGTCAGAAAGTGAATTTGAGCACTGGAAATTTATCAAATATTTATGAGGAGCAATACACATGGTCTAGAAATAATATATTTCACACAATAGATTATGTATTAGTAGAGAATGAGGTAATTAATAAAGTACAGAAAATTAAAGTATTTGACAATGAAGAGAGAGTATGTAATAGTGATCACAATTTTTTAATAATAGAAATGGTTAAAAGTAGAAATGATAGTGAAAGATGTGGATGGAAAATGAATGATAAGAATTAGTTAGAAGAATATAAAATAAAAGTAAAAAGAATCATGGAAGAGTTTGTTGGGAATGAATATAAGAACTGGGGTGGTGAAGTAGAAAAAGTGGCAAATAGGATTTTAAGTGAGAATATTCAGAATAATAAAAGTACTAAACATCACATGATAACTGTTTCTTATGCTTGTTCATAACTGTTATTAAACAGGCAAAACTCTCCATAGAGTAGTGCCACCCAGTGCAAGCCAGAGTAATCAATGGATGCCAGAAGGTTTGTGCATAAAATTCCTATCTAGTACCTACTCATCCAATATCCCCAGATTAGTTTCTGGCTTATGGCCTTCATCAGTGAGGAGTCTTGGATCTGAGAGCACTGCACCTAAATCTTAGGATCTAATGCAACCCTCCAGCAGGTTCTGGGGATATTGGATGAGTAGGCACTAGATAGGAATTTTATGCACAAGCCTTCTAGCATCCATTGATTACTCTGGCTTGCACTGAGTGGCACTGCTATATGGAGAGTTTTGCCTGTTTAATAAGAATAAAAGTTTAGTAAGAATAAAAGTAATAAAAAAAATATGAATTAGTAAAAGTGTAAATGAGAGGGGGAAAAACATACAGAGAATATAAATGTGCTATTAAAAACAAGGAAAGGGAAAACGATGTTAATATTAAATGGGAAAACTATTTTTTTAATAAAAGAAGTTGGCTAAAATAGATCATTTTAGAGAGAGAATGAAATTAAATAGTAAATTATTGGAAGATACTTGGAAGAGATGGGAGTAAAAAAATTTGGAAATATATTAAATCAAGGAATGTAGGGGAGAGAGAAGTAATATTACTTAATGGTGAAGAAAAAGAGAGTATCTCTAGAGAAGAATTAGAGAGAATTTTAATTAAGTATGTAATGGATATATAAGAGATGTTAGATGTAAAGGATAGAGTGATAACAATCATAAAAGCACATAATAATGAAAATATTAGTTTAACAGAAAATGAATTGAATGAGGCTGGGAAAAAATTGAAAAGTGGAAAGGCAAGAGTTTTAGATGGATGGACAGCAGAGATGGTGATAAATTTGGGAAATAGGGCAAAATTAAGTCTATTATCATGTTTTAATAAGATGGCACAGAAGACAGAATTTCCAGATAGGTGGGCATAATATAAGAGTAAGGCTATTATTTAAAGGAAAAGGTAAGAACCATAGAAAGTTAAACAATTATAGAACACTAATTGTAACATCAGTGTTACATAAAGTTTTTGCATATGTGGTGGCTGGAAGGGTGGGAAAATGGATGGAAGAAAATAATATAGTGGGAGAAATGCAAGGGGTTTTAGAATGGATAGGCATATAGAAGATAATTTACTTGTAGTTACACAACTTATAGATATGAGTAGAAATACAGGTATATAGTTAAATAGGATCTTTATAGATATAGAGAAGGCATATGATAGAATAAATAGAAATAGATTATGGGTAAGTTTAATAAATTTGGGAATGAATGGAGCTTTAATGGATCTTATTAAGAGATTATATGAAAATAATTACTATATGGATCAGTTAGGAAATATAGAATCAGAATTAGAAATGGAGTGGGACTAAGACAAGAATGCCCTGTGTCACCTATTTTGTTTTTGTTATAATTGAGAGCTATGGAGAGAGCAATAAAAAGACTAGGAAAAGGGGTAGAGATACCATTAATAGATGGCAAGGGAGTGTGTATATTATAAGATCTTTATTTGCTGATGATATCTTTTTGTGTACAGAAAATAGAGAAGATATGGAAATTATGCTGAAGATGTGCCCAAGGATGGGTAAAGAGATGGGGATTAAATTTAATGAAGAAAAATCAAAATTAATGATGATAAATGCTGGAGAAAGAGAAGAGAAAGAATTTTTATTGGGGGACATAAAGTTAAATGTGGTGAATAGGTATAACTTTTTGGGAATCATGTTAAGTAATCAGTGAAATTGCTTGGATGAATGGGAGAAAAAATTGATAAATGAAGCAAAGAAAAGAAAGGGACTGGTAAAGAAATTAAAAGCATTTTCATATAATAAATATGATGTAGCAAGAATTGTATGGAAGGGAATGGTAGTAGCAGGGTTAACTTTTGGTAACAATGCGTTATGTATTAATAAAGGGGTGTAAGATTACTTAGAAAAAGTACAAAGAGAAGTAGGAAGACATACATTAGATGCAGATGTATGGAAGGCAAAGGAGGCAATTCAAGGAAAAATGGGATGGTCAAGTTTTTATATGAGAGAGCAAAAACCAAAATGAAAAAGGATCTGCAGATTGCAATTTATGGATAGTAAGAGAATAGCCAAAATAGTATTTAATTGGGTTACGAGTAAAGGATAGGTAACAAGATTAGTGAGAAAGGTAGTACGATATGTATACAAATTGGAATAAAGACTTTATGTTAGTATACTTGTACAAAAAGTGGGATGGTTGTGTTAAGAGAATTGTTGAGTGTTATAGTGGCAAAGAATTGGATAGAAGACTAAATGCATTAATAAAAAATAGGGACTTGGAGAGATAGAGAACTAGTATGGAGAGTAAAAAGTGTTTAAATATATATAGAAGTAAAGAGAATATTGAGTGTGAGTTAATTTACAGTAATAGCAAGAAAAGTAGTTTGCTGTTTAAGGCTCGAATGGGATCATTAGCAACGAGGGAATATACAGACATGTGGATGATTTAGTCTGCAAGTGGTGTAAGGAAAAGCATGGAAAATATTAGGCATCTGCTGATTGAATGCAAGTGCTTATAAGCAGAAAATGTACAAATAATGAAATGTGGGAGAATAAATATAAACAAAGTGATTATACAGAAAATGCATTCTTGGTTTTTATGCTGGGTTTAGAAAAAAATAAGGGGTATCTAGATATAAAGGCCATAGAATGAACAAAGATGATGTTGTGGAAATGGGAGGGAGCAGGATAGAGAAGAATATAGGAAAAACGTAGGGTGGGGAGTGGAAAGTGAAGATAAGGTGGATAACAGGTTTCTCTGGGCATAGTGGCTGAGAGGTTCCTGAGTTCGATAAAGGAGAAGCCATAGTTCATCACATCACAGTTATTCATAAAGAAATACTTCCATTCTAAGCTAGAAGGAAAAAATGGAATCATAATATATGTATATGAGGGAGGATCCAAAAATAAACAAAATTTTATAATAAAAAATTGTTTATTTATCTTTAAGTGCTATAAATTTAATTTCTTTCAAAGTATTGTTCATTTAATGCAATACTTCAGTCTTAACATGTTTTTCACTTTTCAAAGTAATCCAGAAACACTTAGAGTGTGAAGTGTTTCAATATCTGCATCTTTTTTTTTTCACCACTTCTAAGTCAGCAAAAAAAAAAAAAAGTTTGAGGCATTTTTTCATTCAAGAGAATAAAAAAAAGTCACATGTTAAAGACCAAGTGAATATGACTGATAGATAAACTGGATCATGTTAAATTTTATTAAAAATTGTTTCACACTCCTGTTGAGGAATTATCATAGTGAAGATTGCAGTCTTTACTTTGCCACAAAAACAAGGCATTTATATTTTACAGTATGATGCAAACGTTTCAGAATTTATAGATAAAACATCGGTCTTTGAGAGAAAAATATCATTTGTGTTAATAAAAAAAAAAAAGGAATCAGCATTATCATGACATTGTGCATTTTTGGGACATGGTGAATTTGATAATTTCATTAAACTATTCGTTAACTTGTGTTTTTCTCAGAGCAGCTTTTTTTGTAATCTGTTTCAAACAGTATAATTATTTTTTCTAAAAGAAAACAAAATTTCATATTATTCCAAATTTTCAGCCAATACAGAAAATCGCCAGATATGCAAAACACATCAAAAAAATGTGCTACATGGTGCCACGATTTCACATGGTAACATAATTTTGCATATTGATGCAAAAGGATCTCTACAAGAGGTATATAACAGCTGAAGTATGTGTGACAGCAGATACTTATCAAAGAACAATTCCAATTATTTTTGGGTCCTCCTTAATATATATTTTCATAAACACATAATTCTATTGTTACATTTAATGCAGAGAGATCACCAATAATATATGTCAACTGGACCCTATAGTAATTTAATTAAGAGACTGAAGACAGTATCACAAGAGAAATAGAGAGTGATGATAAAAAGGGCAAAGAAGACAAAAAAAATTGTTGAAAAAAGAAAATCTAGACTTTGAGTACGTGGAATCTTATCATATGAGGCAGCAGGAGTTACTCCTAATCTTATATTGGCCTTCCATGATTAATTCTCATATCAGAAAATAATTCTACTATTTACTTCTGTAGATTTTTTCAGTACCTATAGTTTAACATTTACTGATATACATAATATAAAGAATGCTTTAAAAAGTTACTGTTTTAGAACTTGGCATTATTAAATCATATTCCTGGAAAGATTTTTTGTTAAGTAGGAAGAAAAAAATCTCAATCAGGACAACTAAATGGAACTGTTCTCCGCCATCCATTTTATCTCTGGTATCTCCTGAAACATCACTTGATCTCTTAAGCAACTGACCATGTAGGCATCTTTTGAGTAATAAAAGTTGTTTCTCTAACTATTTCTAAAATATTGACCTATATTAATTGGAATAAAATTTCAATCTGTAAATTTGTGCTTCTTATGATTTTAATTTAAACTACAATTATTAGTAGAAAGTAAGAAAACTTCTAAGCGAAATGCCATTAAAGTAAGTGATTAATATTTGATCATTATTTGGAAATAGATATTAATTCTTCAGTTGATAGAAACGTAATGGAATTGTCATCAGTGTAAAGGTCTTTTCAGCATCATTCTCACCAAGCTTTCTTTCCCCATATCCAGCACAAAGAATAATGCCACTTTATGATAAAGTGAATTTTAAAATATTATCTTTTTAAAATATTAATCCACTTTTTCAAACCAACTATTTTCTGTTATGTTTATTATTTACATTATAATTATTCTTTCTTGTATATTATTTCCAATACAGAACATTTTTCTTAAACATATACATTCTTTCACCTCACACATTTCTTTTGCATTCTTTACATGATCATCACCATCTTTACCAATTTACAATTGTTATACGCTTAAACATTGACATTCCAAGTATGTAGTCACTCAATTATTTCCAAGCATATGATTATGTTCTTATTGCTCCTTAGCGAGGATAGATTTCACTTAGATAGCAATTTTTAATAAGTAATGTTTGTTTAATTATCGCAATTAATAACTGTTTCTTGTCATAAATAAATAATTGCAATTAAATACAATTTCTATCATTACAAACATCATATAAACTTAGATTTGAAGTTGCCTCAAAACGTTTATAATTTTTTGTTTTAATTTCTATAGATTTTTTTGTTGTTGTTGTTGTGATTATTATGTAATTTAGATCAGATGTTTTTAAATATGAAGGTTAAAATGTGATACAATTCTAATCCTCTATTCCACACAAATCAAATGTTTACCTGAGACTCATTAGTTAATGGTTGTGTGATGGTGTCATTTTATTTGTTATTTTAAGTTGGACTATATTCATGAATTGTTAAATAATTCTAGAAAAACTCAAACTTTAATTTATACTTGACTAAATACATTCAACTTCTAATAATAACACACTAATGTTCTATTCTTTTTTCTTCATTAATTGAAGTTGGTCTGATTACTGACAGCTAACATGGGAAGTGAACTTTTGGATTCATGAATACTGAATTTAAATTGGTGCTCTAAATAATTAGGCTATTTTTTTTTTAAAACCAATAGTTAGTAGAAATTTTATATATTTATCTTTGATGGTTCTCTTGATTTTTTTTATTACTGACAATTGAATGTATTTTTTAAATGTATAAATGAAGACTGAATTTTTTTAAAAACATTGAACAATTCATTTAAATAATGGAAGTATATAGTTATAAATTCACACTAGCAACAACTTGGAATCATATAATCAGAGCAGAAATATCCATAATTTTTGTAAGCCATATAATTAATTTATATTTTTTAGATTACATTAAAATACTTTCTCTGCTTACTTTCAACATTAGTGTTAGGAGCAGTAATTCATTCTATTTACTTCACTCTAAAGTCATTCATTGCAAGTCCAAGTAATTAGTTGATCCCAAATGCAATGCCATATTCAAATCAATAAACTTACTTTAACTAGTCTTTTCTGTTAGTAGACTAAATTTGCATCTAGACATGTAGAAGATGTCTTTTTCCTTTTTTATACTATTCCAACTAATCCAAAATTTAAAATTATCCTAAGATTTTGAGTCCAAAGCAACTTGTCTGTTATATAGATTTGGCAAATGTAAGTACACCCCTACCACACTTATGATGAAATCCAAGCAAGTTTAGGAATTTTTTTAGGTAGTCACTTCATGGCTAAATTAGTTCACTATCCAATTATTAATTGATAAATGGATATCTAGCTATTTCTAATTAATAGGTAATCGAGAATGGAAATTTGTAAACACTTATCATATGGCAATTTACCAGCTTGCTAAATTTTGCTTTCTTCTTCAATATCTTTTTTTTTTTTGTAGAGGATTTATGACAAGATCTTTTGTTCTGTCATAAATAGTTCTTTAAAAAATCAAATCTTTAACTTGGATTTAGCTCCTAGGTTATAGGTATGGAAGTAGATATATTAATCATCATCATATCCTCACTGATATTTAATTTATCTAGAATTATATATGCAAAATCTTTTTCATAACACATGAATAATTTTATTAGAAACAAATTCTCATTTATATTTGAATCCTGTTGTTAATTTCAAATAATGTTTTAAGTATAATTATTTATTTTTTACTAGATTGTTTATAGAATAGTGATGGTAATATTTTATTTCTTGCATTCTACATCTCTGTACAATGGATAATGTACTAACCATGTTCATTCTTTTTCACTAATAGTGCTTCTTAGTTTAATCTTACATCAATGCTTCTATGAGAATGATATTTAGTGATAATTTTGTATAGTTTGTAAGATCTTAACAGAGTAATACTGGTATGGTTCACTGCCAGCATTTAATACTTTCTCAAACTTTCAGATATATGACTTTGATTTTTAATTTGAATTCAGACCATTTAACTCATCAACAACTTATTCTATCACTGATGAAACTTATTTTTAAAAATCATGTGATTACAATCCATTATCATCCAATGACTTTACATCAGTACTATGCAATACACTTTTATCTCTTAGAATATCTTAACATTTGTAGATCTACCTAATATTTATCATTTCATTTTGTCATCTATCCATTTTTTTTCTTAGTTCCATTCATTATTGCAAGAACAAAAATCTTATATTATCATTTTAAATGTATGTAGCAAAAGATGTTTTTGTTTTATTAATAAATTAGATAGGTACATTTTTATATTTATTCCAATTTATATATTTACTTTAATTTATATTTTGACCTCTTGAAATATTTTTCCGACTTTTCTTTCTTTTTATTTTTGGAAAGTCAAATGAAAGTAAGAAAGTTCTGAAAAAGATTGGCTGAAATATAAATGGGAATAAATAGGAATAAGTGTAAAATGATAATTGATTTATTAATATATTCACCATTAATGATAAAAGAACAATTTAAATTTAAATTATAATCTTTAAGTTTAGCCAACTATTTGTCTTGAAAAATTTAATATTTAAGAAGCGAATAGATTATATTTAGGAGCAGTTTGTTTGAACTGACTCATGGGTATTATTATGAGGTGTCACCAGATTAATGTGGACTTTTAGAATGACCTTATAATTTGTTTAGCTTTCACATTATTTAATAGGATACTAATTATTGCAATGATAGAGATTTATTTTTTGATTATTTTCTTCTAATTTCACATCAATGCTTTTCAAGCCTTATAGACTTTTTATAATAAGATTATAAGAAAAGTTCAACTAAGTCATTTGTATATAAAGCAAAAGATTAGATTATTTCTGATCAAGTGTCCACTTAAATATTTGTTAGTGGAATTTTTAAAAGTCTTTCTTAGCACAATATATATATATACGCAAATAAGCACTACATTGCCAATTTTTACTTAAAGCTCCTTTTTTTATACCGCAGATGATAACCTGTTAATTGTGGTTTTAACTTATCTTGACATTATGAATATTTAATTCCTACCACTACAGTAGCACTATTGTAAGGATATAGTCTATTGGGGTCAGTAGTTTAAATCATTAAGATAAGGACTAGTTTAAGAAAAAATAAATTTGCTTTTAGACTGACTTTTATGAGTCCTGATATAAACCTAATAAAATCGTTTTGGGATTAGTTAGAATGCATTAGCATAAATTTGTGAAATTAACCTGCTTCAACTCATGAATTGGCAACAATCGGAATTACAGTTTTGCTGACCCCTTTCCTTCCAGCAGATTTAGTTGATATATTTGAAGATTACTAACTGTATAAATCAGTTAAGGGTGTTGTTATTAATGATAAAATGTCCACTTTTGGCGTGTACAATATTTAAAATAATCTATTAGTGAAAAAACTATCATGAATATTAATCTGATGCATTTTATCTAATAAATGATAAAATTATTCTAATATAAAATAATTAATTCATAATAAAATGATAATCTCAATATTATATACTCCAGTATTATATATATATGCAGACATACACACCTCAGCTTACTTATATACAAACTGATAGTTTTTAAGCTATCAAGATTTTATTTTATTCGTTAAGTATTTTTGTTTATTTCAGGAAGAAGCAAAGATGTTTATAACTAGAGAAACATTAGAAACTACTATTTTACAAGCTTTAGAAAACCCAACTGATTTTAATTTTTGTATTGATAAAAATGGTGCTGTTCATCCTGGTGGAATTCCATTCTTGAATATAGATCAGAAAATAGAATCAGCTGCTACTTAATTATTATTTATTTTTTTAAATAAAATATCTTTTTAAAATATTCATTTAGAAACTTATTTATATATATGGTTAAAATTTCATTCACAAATTCATAAAACTTTACATATTCTCTTGAAATTACATTGTTTTTTTAAGAATGCTGATTTTATGCTTTTTTTTTTCAATATTTTTTAATTGATGTTTTAGTTTTTCAATATTTATTTAGCTTAAGAAAGAAATGTTGAACTATTAATAATAATAAAAAAAACTTTGAAAAAAAAATGAAATTGTAATTCTTAAACAATATATTATGATATTCAATGCAATAAAAATGAGAAAATGGAAAAAAATTAATTGGAATTATGCTACATAAGAAAATATTTTTTTTTCTTTTCAAAGAGCATTTTTTCCTTTTGTTGTCATTGAGATTAAAACAAGTCAAATAACTGGGACCAAATGAATATATTTATGCAAAACAAACATAAATTAAAAACTTTATATAATTTATATAATGCAAGACAATGAAAATCTGGCATATTATATAAATTATTTACATTCATTTTACTGAGAAGTTTTTTTGAACACAAGACTTTTTAGTCAATTGACACATTCTTTAAAAGGCAAGTACTATAAAATCATATGATTCATTTCTAACGATTATATGACCAAATATTGAGCTTAATATTTCCAGTGAAATGACTACCTTGAGTTTTTTTTTAATTGATTTCTTATTTCTATCAAAGAAAAAAAAAATTGTCTGGAATACAAAACATCTTAATTACAGTTTTAAAAAGATTAATAGATTCTGATATAACTATTGTAAACAAATATTAAAGAAAAATCTATCTGATCATTCTATTATGCATGCTGCTTGACTTTATTATACACTTTAATAAACATTATATATAGGACACTGTAATTATTTTGAATGTTTATACTATAATTAATTTTTTTTAAAAAATTAAAATAACTAAATGTTAAATGATCCTAAAATTTTTACTATTTTTTCTTGTCTAAATTAAAGAAACACAAACATTTCTATTGTACTTTAAAAAGTGTTAAAAAAATTCAAGATTTTTTTTTTTGTTTAAAATTTTTACATTGTTTTATACAATACTGAAATACAAGTATAATGTATATACTTAATCTAGATGTAATTAAAGGGGATTTGAATCCATACTTTCAAGCTCCCTACAGTCATCTACTCTACCCAATATAACCAATACATATGACCATATACATGTGAAAAAGATAAATGATCTCCAATATACATATTTCATACTGAACCAGCACTCTTCAGTTGATCCAGATTATCCCCTTTAATTAAATACTTTATACAATAACAAATAAAAATATCAATCCGTTTTAGATTATCTTTATTATATTACTTCAATTTAGTTTTTTTTTTTGACTTTCCATGAAAGAATATTCTGTATGAGATTTTAACAGTTATTATTGAATTAATAATCTATATGTTGCACTTTAAATGCACATCATTGAAGCTATTTTTCAATACTTTCTAGTGTTTTTGGGAGTTACATCTTCTCATATGGGAAGATGTAACTCCCGAAAGTGCTAAGCTAGAAAGTATTGAAAAAATAGCTTCGCTGATGTGCATTTAGAGCACAACATATAGATTACAAACTACTAGTGAAGTAGATAAATTAAGTATTATTGAATTTATAGTGAATTTTTGTGTCTATTTTATACTGTAAATCATGTCTGAAGGAAAATTGATTAATGTCTGCAGAGATGTTCCATTGATTTTTGCCACCTGGAAACAAATTTTTCATACTGCCCTACCATAAAAATTTTGAAGATCCAAGAGTATAATAATAGATAAATATTCTGTTCCACTGCTCTCTTCTTTTTTCAAAGTGTTTTTTCAATGCATTCAATTTGTAATAAATTTTTGGAATTAGTTAGCTTTGTTAAAGTCTATAGAAAAAATGTGCACAGTATTGCGCATGCATGTTATATATTCTTGTAGATAATTTAATGTACTTTCTAACGAGAAGTCCCATAATGCTGTGATTTTTGAGTTATATTTCTTCTAAATGTTTATATATATTTATATTTTGGATATTTCCATCATCTAATATGAGTATTGAATGTCTTTAGAAAAATTTAACTTTATTTAAATATTCCAAATACATTCAACTGCTAGTAATGGCTCACAGATTAGTATTTGTGCAAAGTTTTGAGAGGTATTATTATCTCCTCTTCTCCGAATGTTGCTGACCTGACCAGTGACAGTACTAGCATGGGAATCAAACCTGAACTGTTAGATCACTCTAACCAACTGAGCCATCCTGCTAGTACATACAGGGTTTAAATATTATATTTTTATATTTATATTAAAACATTTAGCTTCAAATACATTTATTCTTACAGTTTTTATATATATGTGCACATGAGTAAATTGATTTATTTCAATTAAATATATTTTATTTTTCCATTTTTATAAATGTCATTATTAAATAAATCCTTAAAAACAAATAGTTAATAATTTATTTTGTTAGGAAAGAAAAACTCCTAAAAATATAAAAAGTATTACTGTCAGATACGTATATTTATAGTTCATTTTAACATTATTTAGAGTAAAATAAGTTTAGAATATTTAAAATGTTATAACTGTATAAGCAGCGTATTTGAATGTACAATTTATGAATATGTTTAAAATAATTAAGTTTGAAAGTGTATACATTTTTAATTAATCATCATTAATATTGTTTCTTAGCTTCAATATTATTTATGGCATGTTAATTTTATGGATGAGCCAATGTTATGTGTGAAAATTGCATCAACAATAAATTCATAAAAAGAAATCAGTATGATGTTTGCAAGGAAAAGAATTAAGAAGAACTTTATATTAAAATAAAAAATGAAAATACATAGAGGATACTATTCATATTTCAAAACCATATTTTTGCTTTCATTACAAGAATTTTTTTTTATATTGTAACGGTATGGTCAGATATACCCGGATGTTCTGGTCTGCAAAAACACTTGAACACACATATCAACTTCAACAATCAGCTAGTTCGTTCATAACATATAATCAACTTACATCAAATCTAAAAGTGCTGGTACACTTATCTGCCATATCCTAAAGTTGATAGTTTCAAATGCAACAGTCCAATCCATTCACATATATAAGAGAAAGAGAGCAAGCTCACATCTAACTACTGTCAGACCTAGGGTCTTCATGTAGGATGCTAGAGATAAAACAATGAAATACCTGACTCATGATTACATCTATCTTTAATAGACTAGCCTAAGCATTAACTATCAAATCTATATATAATTCAAATCATTTCATCTCACATCTCATCACTCTTTTCCAAAACCGTTGCCTCAGATATTCGAACTCTGGAAGAATTCACATTCGACTCTCTTAACAGGTATGTATCTATGCAAACTGCTACTCAACAACTAAAAAAAAAATACATCCTATCTATCAAAAAGAAATAACCCTTATTTAATATTCTCTCACATGCTTATCAAACAAGAATGTGAATGTGTGCATGTGTAAAATATTGGTTATAGGATGCAATGTAAGTGCTGGATTGAATGTAAATGCTGGATCAATAAAACTACAGAGATCTTGTTAATTAATAAATATAATATATTTAAAAATAAAATAAATTCTTAATCAATTTAGAAAAGAAAAATTTCAAAAAAGAAAAATATTTAAAAATGCCCAAACATTACTTGGATATCTCCCTACAAGTACTTACAGTTTTATGTCTATGATGAGTATCTATCATTTCTTTACTTAAACAATTTAAAACTAACCACCCTTACTTCCCATGAGAGATACCCATAATATAGATATCTATATATCCAAGATAATAATAATAATAATAAAAAAAAAAAGATTAATTAAAAGTGAGATTGCTAACCCCAAGTAAATTTAACTGCAACCTCAGATATAGTATGCAATTTTAATTGTGGAAAAGTATAATAATAAAACAACACAATATGATAGAAAATGATAAAGAATACTATTTTAAAAGTGTTAATCATTTACTCATTATATCTTAAGAAATACTATTAGTAACACATATATAATAAATAGTCATGTGGCAGCATAGTTTATATCAGTGGCCTTAAAAAATAAAAACTCTTACCGTTAAATATTCTAGTGAAACACTTAATTTTTTTGTGCATATTTCAGTCCCAAATCTCTTGGTAGAAAATAAATTACCTAAATTTTATTTTAAAAAACCAAAAAAAAAATAGACTTTTTAACCTTCCCCCTCCCCTACTCTCTTGATATTTTCATATATTGGACTGTTCCCTGTAGAATTAGAAATAGCATTTTCCAAATATAATATGAGATAATAAATAAAAATACAGATTGATACAACAGAAAATAAAACAATTTACAATCTTTTATGAACCGTTATGTTAAAGCATAATTATTTTTTTAGAGTCCTCTTTACACAAAATTCTTACAGTTGATGCATTTTTTATTACAGATGTTGAAGAACTCCTGATTAATTTTTCTTGAATTTTTTTAAGTTGGCAGTAGGTAGCTTTATGTTACTTCTCACGTAGATTTTCATTTTGTGTAGATCCCAACTTCTCAGACAAATTGTAGACAGTCAAATATTTATACTTATATGGCCATAGTAGATAAGAAAATGCTTCACCCCACCGACAATTAATCCTTTTAGCCAATGTATTTCATATTTCAACTATATATATAGCTTTATATAAATATACATGCAGTTTGTATTTAATAAGATATATCTATAGACAGAATAAAGCTCTTTACTATTTGTAATTTTAGCTATATAAACATTAAATTAAATCAACTGTTCTGATTTCTTTTTTTCAGTTTCTTTTAAACAAAAATCATTACTTTTCTTTTTTAAAATTTAAATTGATAATTATTTCCACATATCTGCTTAATAAAATAGAATAATGTTCAATTCATTTCTTTTACTCTTTATCCAAATGATGAATTAATTAAGAAAACATTGATATTTGTTGCGATGCTACTTTATAAAAAATATCCATTTTGTAGAAAAACTATTAAAAAAAATAATTCTGATAAAATAAGACTTGTCAGATCGAACGCAGACAAGAATAACCAAATGATTTTTGTTTCCTTTTTATCTTGGCGCTATTCCTACTGTTTAAAAACCAGCATTCCAGCATTTAAAATATTTTTGTATATTGATTTAAAAAAAAATTATAAAATAAACTTACATTATATTCTTATCTCTCTTATATTTAAATATTGATTTATTTTCTATTGTTATAATTATTGCTTTTATTTAAGTCATTGTCAATTTAATTAACACAATACAATGATCAACATATATATAACTATATAGATTGACATTTTTTTGTAATAAAATTTTATTACTAATATATATGTGTGTTTTTTTACGGTCAATTACCCATCATTCTTAAGTACTTACTAGGTAGTTATTACACTGTTAGAAAAAAAATATTAAAAATATAAAAACATTAATTTTTTTCCAAAAGTGTTCTAGCAAAAACTTTTTAGTTATCTTTCTACTTGCTAATTAAAAAAAACAATCTTCCATTATATCAGATGGCTTAGGTATGTTGTTGGAGTAGCGATTTTTAGCTATCTTCACAATATATGTATATATTGCTAATGTGTGACCAATATATTAATAAAATATGAGGGGGAAGACTGCAGAAAGGAGTTTGCTGTTAACTGAAAGGAGACACTTTGATTTGTCATGGAGGCCTTAAAGGAAACGAGCAGGATAAATTCCTAATGCTCACTCCATATTTTCTTGTTGCAGCTATTATTTCTATGTGGTTATTCATATAGTATATGAACATGGATGGTCTGTCACCAACATGCATTAGCTAGCTTGATGAGTTTATTGATTTTTTAACTCTGAGTTTAAAATCAAGAAACACCGTGGTCTTTTCAGTTGCCTGATAAGGCAGAATGTATTTGTGAATGAAAATTTTTTTCTAATAGATAAAGACAATCATGACAGACACATAAATCATGACTTTATTCTCAGAAGGTATAAAGTCACCAGCCAAGGTAGCGATTCTTGGCCGAAGGTGGAGAATGGTAAGAATTCCCTAATTGCGGATCCAGGTTGCCATTTGATGATAACTTTTTATTTAAGTACTTACAAATGCAGATCATTTTCAAGTGAAAGAAAATTGCAAGAATTGGAAGAACTGTCTCATATTAAATGGGACATTATTGGACTTTGTGAAGTTAGAAGAAATGTACTCTACTGCAAAGGCACAAATATTGGAAGAGCAAGTGGAATAGGATTCATTATAAATAAAAAGTGGAAGAACATCATTGTGGAGATTGATGATGTATCAGACAGAGTGGCAAGATTGGTTCTTTAATTTAATAGCATATACCAAATGCAGATAATTCAGGTTTATGCCTAACAAGTTCTCATAGTGATGAAGTAGTAGAAAATTTTTTTATGGATGTACAAAAGGTTTTTGATCAGAGTAAACAATATTTTAAAATTGTTATGGGAGACTTTAATGCTTGAATTGGTAAACAAATGAAAGACGAACATGCTGTAGGTAATTTTGGTTATGGTAATAGAAATGAGAGGACATAGACTTGTGGAGTTTGCAGAAAAAGAAAAGCTTTATATTATGAATTCTTTTTTTGAGAAAAAATGTCAAAAGGAAATGGACATGGAAGCATTCAAATGAAGGTACAGCAGAAGTGGATTATATTTTGACTAGCAGAAAATATATATTTGAAGATTGTAATGCCCTTAATAAATTCAATCCAGAAACTGATCATTGAATCATAAGATGTAAGATACATGTTAATGCAAAACTAGAGAGAGAAAAATTATTAAAAACAATGATATTTACAGTTGATATTCATAATCTTCAGAAACATTCTAATGAATTCAAATTAGAACTTTCAAATCATCTTCAAGTACTAGTAGATTTTGAACATGATTCAGATTTGAATGAAATTAATAGAAAAATAACTGACACTTTTAAAAACTGCAGCAAAGATAGCTGATAGAAAAAAGCAGCATTTGTCCAATAAAATTTCTACCGAGACTATAGAATTTATGAAGAAAAGAATGAATATGAAGATATATAAAAATGATGCATTAAGAAAGAATGAATATTTTGAATTTTGTAAAATGGTGCAAAGAAGATTTGATAATGATATAAGGAAGTATAATTGTGAATTAGCAAGGAAATCTGTAGAAGAGAATATAAGTCTCAAGAGTGTAAAACAACATTTTGGTACTGGTAGTAAACATATAAACAATAAGAAAAAAAGATGGAACTATTACTAAAAAGAGAGATGACGTCAAGAAATGGGTAGTAGTTCTATCAAGAATTATATAGTAATAAAAAACAAGTACCTATTACATTATTATATCCTCTGAATTGCCCAGGATTTTAAATGAAGTAGTGAGACATGTAACTAAATTTATGAAGAAGGGAAAAGCTCCAGGTAATGATGGAATTATAATTGATATATTAAAAACAAGTAAGTAAAGAAATAGAAAAATTTTTGGCCAAATTATATATCAAATGTCTAAATGATAAAGATGTATCAGATGATTGGAAGAATGCGATATTAATATTTAAAAAAGGTGATATTACAGACCTATCAGTCTTTTATCAGTGTCATACAAAATTTTTACCAAGATAATTACAACTCGTTTACAGAGAACATTGGATTTCAACCAACCCAAAAGAACATGCTGGATTTAAAAGTAGTTTGAGTACAGTAGATTATATCCAAGTATTAAGAGGAGTTATAGAAGGAACCAATTAATATGAGTTGCCATTATGCTTTGGATTTGTAGATTATGGAAAGGCATTTGATTCTATAAGTATTTCTTCAGTGATTAAATTAATAATATGCTGATGCGTTGTGATGAAACTTTTATATAATAATTTGTAGGCTTTTTTTTTTTATATATATTCTAAAGAATTGGATCATCAAGATATAGATCTAGGATATTATCATATTCTGAAGAATATTTATACAAATGCAACAGAAACAATTAGATTACATAATGATACTAGGAAGGTTAACATTGAGAAAAATGTAAGACAAGGTGACTCCATACCTACAAAAGTTTTTACAGTGGTGCTGCAAGAAGTATTTTGTGGATTAAAATGGGAAGGAGTAAAGGTAAATGGAGATTATTTGTCATTTAGATTTTGCAGATGATGTAATTGTTTTTGCAAGTAATATTTCAGGTTTCAGGAAATATTGCAAGAGTTATCAGATGATAATAAGAAAGTATGACTAAAGGTAAATGTTAAAAAGACTAAAATAATGTTCAAAGCATTTTCTCAAAAGATGAAAATAAAGATTGGGAGTATGATGATACAGAAGTTAACAATTACAAATACTTTGGTCAAATTATTATTACAGATGGGAATGTAATGTATGAAAACACTCATAGAATTAAACTTGATTGCAGTGCTTTTGGTAGAAATAACTTAATATTAAAAGGAAACATGTCTGTTAAGCCAATAAACATCACATGATCACAATTTCTTATGTTTGCTCTTAACTGTTATTAAAACAGGCAAACCTCTTTATGTATTGCCACTCGGTGCAAGCCAGAGTAATCAATGGATGTCAGAAAGCTTAGTAGTTAGGGGATATTGGTTGAGTAGGCACTAGATGGAGATTTTATGCACAAGCTTTCTGGCATCCATTGATTACTCTGGCTTGCACTGAGTGGCAATATGTATAGAGAGTTTGGCCTGTTTTAAATATGACTATTGTTTGAAAGGGAAGGTTTTTAATAAATGTAGTTTATCAGTTCTTACATATGGATCTGAAACTTGGACACTTAATAGAAAAGTAATACAAAAACTTCAGACCACTCAAAGAAGTAGCAAGAAGAGGTTGAAAATGCAATACATGGATAAGAGAACAATAGGTGTTACTGATATCATTGAAAGACTGAAGTGAAATTGGGCTTGACATATTTCTAGAAGAGATGATAATAGATGAACAATTGAAATTTTAAATTGAATTTCGAGAGAGTGTAAAAGACCCCAAAAGAAACCATATGTGAAATGGATTAAATAAGAAAATGTGCAGTGGTTATGTGGAGAAGAGAGGCTAGAGATCAGAGAAGATGGATTGAACTTGGAGAGATTATCCTGCAGTGGATTGATAATGGTTGATGATGAGGGAGAAAATGAGTATTAAAGTTAAAAACAAAAATCAAAAGTATTGCTAATTAATAAATTTGAATATGAGTGGAAAATGAAAAAATATACATAGAAATGAAACAATATAGTGTGAAATCTTGGTCCCTCATTTTTCAAGGGACTGGAGAAAGTAAATGATAGAAATAGAAAATTAATTGCACCAAAAATCCATTAAAAATGATATCACTGAAATATATGTAATTCTTTAACTAGAAATCATATTTTAACTCGAAACATTCCATTTCTATCATTTGCAAAATACATTTGTGTGTGCATATACTTGTATGTATACAGTGAAACTTTATTGCATTGTTCTACTTTTTGTTTTCTGCATCTTTTGCCTAATCTTTTTGGTTCCCAACTCCAATGTTTTATCATATTTATCATTGACATATCTTGGACCTGATTGCATTTTTTTCCTGAAATGATACATATATATATTACCTCAAATCTGTTTCCTCCCCCTTTCGATTAAATAAAGATTTGAAAATCATTATTGCTGAGATTAATGCTTCATCAAGATTGATGTAAGTACTGACTTTTGAATTTTATAAGTTGATTATATTTTTATTAAAGTTTTGTAGCTGCTACAGTTTGGCCTTTATTTTAATAAACAAAAAATGGGGGAGATAAAGGATAATGAATTTGAAATAGTATAGAATATTGCCATTTCTCAAGAAGTACTGTTAAAAGTGAAAGCTTTCAAATAGTAACTAAATGGCACAGTGCAAAACTTGAACAAAATGATTATCAAAGATTTTTTTCAAAATGTTTTCACTCATTTTTTATTTATAAAATCGAAATTGTTACTGAACATAAATATAAAAAGTTGCAAATATCTAATCACTATGCACTACTTTATGTTGATCTCAGCATTTTAAGCATAATATGTAATTAGTATGAAATTAGAATCGTATATACACATTTTATAAATAATAAATATGAAATATTATAAAATCCAAATTGTACTTTGCATAAATAATCATTATTTTTTTATTTTTAATATCACTTGTTCTTTATTAACATTTTCTGTATCTATCATTTTCTATAGTCATTTGTAAAAGCAATAAATCAAACATTCATTTTAATATGTACATATTTTTACATGTTTTTAAAAAATCCAGATGAATATTAATTATAGCGATTAGATAGATTATATTATTTTATTAAATTGCAATAAAAAATTTTGCAAATAAAGGATTTTAAATAACTACTTCTTTCCTACTTAATTGATGTTTTAAAGGATTAATTTGAAAAGATCTTGGACAAATTAGTTACATGTATATTGCATATACTAAACTTAATATAATTAGAAGGGACTTGAATTCAGACATTCAAATTCTCTACCGCTATCCACTCCATCTTATACAACTGATAGGTATGACCACATAATGTGAAAAAAATACATGATCTCCAATATACGTATTTTGTGCTTAACTAGCCCTCATCAGTTGGTCCAGATCCCCATCTTCCACGCATATATACAAACAGTGCTTAGTTTACATTAAGATAGTGAATCTTCAAATTTTAATGGACAAATTTCAACCTTCTCTATCTTCCAATTCTTTAGCCATCCATATCATTGAAAATCTGAAGAGTAGAGAAGATTGAAGCTTGTCCATTAAAGTTTGAAGATTTGCTATCTTAATATAAGCTAAGCACTGATTATATATAAGTATGGGAGATGGTGATCTGGACCAACTAATGGTGATTTGGCATGAAATATATATATTAGTGTTCATTTATCTTTTTCACATGTATATGGTCATGTGTATTGGTTGCATAAGATGGAGTGGGTAGCTGTAGAGAGCTTGAAAGTCTGAGTTCAAGACCTTCTAAGAATACATTTAATGTACCTATGTAAAAATTGAGGTTATGCTTCAGTAGATTATTAGACATTCAAAGTTTGGGATTAAAATTTAATAAGTATTAAAAAAAAATTTATGGAAAATAATAAATATGTAGTAAATAAAACTGTTATTAAAGCAAGACCAACAACAAGCTGAAGATATTTAATATATCTAGCAATAAAGGAAATGATTTATGATTTAACACTAGAGTAACAGGAACTCTAAAGATAAATAAATATATTAAAAAGAGGAGTGTGATTTGTATGTGTGAGATATAAAAGATTGAATATTTGTTATTAAAATGTTGCAGTTGCTGTAAATCTAGAGAAGAAATGATGAAACTGTAGGAAAAAATTTGGTTAAAAAAAGTTGGTAGATTTTTTTTAAGATAAAAGAAAATTAACAGAAATTAAGAGTAAAATAGATTATTAGAAAATTAATGAGAATAGAAATAAATGATATTCAGATTAATGTTAAGATAGCATGTCATGTATATGATCTGGAATTTATATCTAGGCCAAGTAAAATTCTTTAAAAGATGTTTAAGATTTTTCTTTTAGCAAGTCTATCTATACACAACTATCTAATCTGAGAACTTTGGATGGTAAATGGGTATATAGCTATTCTTAGCTAAAGAGTTAAATAAGTGATATATACAGGGGCCAGATATGAACTAATCCTTTAGAAATAATACAGAACAAAGTTTTAAAAACAGACTTAATAAATAATATTAGTAAATTGTTAGTATTTCAACTAATAGCTGCTGGTTGAATTCCATAAATTAAATCAGTCTTAATCATGCACACACAGATTTTTATAGTGTTGAACTATAATACTGTTTTTTTTTTTTTATTACAGTACTTTATTTTACTCTGTTAAACTCTTCCCCATTAACTTTTCACTATAATGCTCTCTTTAGCATATTGCACTGCTGTTTGCAATGTGACACATACGTTATGCACTGCAATGCTTCCTGATTATTCTTTTTATTGCTCTATATAGTCAGTATTGTTTTACATAATCTAATTTGCATAAATAGTTTCATTATTGTCCCCTTGCAAATTAGCAGACCTAGATTATTTTTATATTTGCATAATTTTAATATTATGCATAATATCTTTTTTCAAGAGTGAATCTTTAAAATGTCTTTTATAATGACTAATTTTACATGCACACACTCATGCAACTTTATTGTTCTTAGGCAGTATTGTTTTAGTCAAATATAATAATACCTCCCCTTCACTCTATAAATAGGGTAGAGTTTAATTGCAAATATAATCTTGCAATTTTGCAGGCTTTCTTCATAGTCTAACTCTTTTTGGCTGGGGTACAGGTCTTTCTTTTTTAATAAATAGATCACTATTTAATTCAGCAGATATATCCTGTGAATATAGACTTAAAGATTTTTATTCTACATTTAATTCAGTGTTAGTAGATGCATCCATTTTGATCTTTTGTTTTCTAATAAGTCATCAATATGAGTGGTGGCTGAACATTCTACTTTGTTTATTATATCTATTTGTTCACACAAAAATAGATTTTTAAATGGTGCTTCTTGCTTCTTTACCATCTTCTATTTTAATTATGCATATTTGCTTTGATAGTAGCTTAGTTATAATTCCAGGTATTCACTTTTTCTTCAGTATATCTCTTATCTAGATATTGTTTATTTTAAATTTGACACTTTCAAATCTTATCTCTTTTTCTCTAGTTTTGTCTGAGATTAACAGAGAAATATGTGTCCTAAAATGGCATTTGATTAAATGTTCTGCTGCAGTTTTCTTGTTATAAAACATCACTGCAGTTAGCATTTCATAAATGTCTACATATTCCATTTTATTCAAAATACATTTTAGATGTTGAATGATCTTTTCCATTAATCTATTTGATTAGAGTCAGAAATCCTTCAGCTGTACTAAATAAAATCCTGCACCATTACCAGTAACTATTAACTCAAGATATTAATGTATTGAAAGGCTTCATTTAGTACTTTTATTATCAGTATTGATATTTTTGACCATTCTGTATTTCCATCCATTTGGAGTATGATTTGATAACTAAGAAATATATATCCATGGAATGGACATGCATGATCTAAATCAACTCTTTCCCATGGTTTGTAGCTTCAAGCCATGGTTTAAATTCCTTTACAGGTAGCCTAGCTGATTTGGACAGGTTTGATACAATTTTACAGTTTCCTCAATATCATTATTCATATATGACCATCAGGTATTCAAATGAGCTAGTTCTTTCATATGAACTATTTCAGGGCATCTTTTGTGTAGAAACTGTAACATACATTTTCTCCTCTTGGAATTAGGACTTCATCAGCCATAAGAATACATTTTTTTCACATAAACTTTACTGAACATTCCAGATTTGTAGCAGTATGTAGTTTGGTTGTACTTTTGGGCAGCCTTATTTGATCCAATTTTTTATGAATTGGTATCCTGCATTATTTTTCATCCATTCTGCTGTACCTTTACTATTCAGTCACTTTAGAGTTGATTTAAACAGCAGTGGAACTTTTTTATAGACTTTAACTTTCAGTTTGTCTCTCTTGACATGTTCAATGCTTATTCCCAGAGATTGGAAATAGTTATGTCACAATATAAAACCGAGATTCTTGGCTACTACATATAATGGTAAATTTTTTATCTATCTGTTTACTTTTACTAGTAATATCACTATTCCTTTTATATTAATAGGATTCTCATTTATATCTATAGCAATTAACTTTGTATTTTTGATTTGAATACTATTAATCCATTTTCTATTAATAGCTACCTAATCCTTTAAAGCAATGAGTAGTACATCTGTCCCACTGCCAATTTTCATTTTGATAATTTGATTGCAAATAATGACATTTATTACATTACACATATCTATTTTCCTTTTTTTTTTTTTAACATTTGCTGAACTCTTCAATCCTCCTTTTGACTTATTTTGGCAGTTAAATCTATTTTCATCATTTGTTTATTTATTTTTACTTGACCAATAACCTATCAGCCTGCTATTATGACATTTGTTGTTGTTGCAGTTTAATATTCTTGTCAGCCGTCTTGTTTATATGTATGGTTGACTTAATTTCATCTGCCATATTTTTATATTTTTTTATATGTTCTGGAACAGTTTTGTACACTATTTCTCTTTCAGTGGCAACAGTATAAATTAGTGCAGATTCATTTAGTAATACTTATATATGTTTCACATCTTGCATTTACCATAACAGCTGGACTAATAGCATCTTTTTTAGATAGTCTTTAAAGTAACATTTATTTATTAATTCTGGGAATACAATATCATAGTTATGTATGTTTTCATTTGGTGATGGCAATCTATTTCGGAAGCAGTCATGCCATACATTTCAAAGTTGTTGATTTGAAATATAATTTAACTTTTATAACAATTCTTCATAGGAAATATCTTCAGGCATTTTCAGGGTACATAGACAATTAGCTATTTGAAGTACATCCTCCCCCACTATCCATATAAAAATATAACTAATATATATTTGCTATTATGCAGGGTTATTTACGTCGAATGGTGTCATCATATTGTTCCATGTTGTAGATCTATGTTGTCAAACTGCTGCTTTATCCAATTTTTGACACTGTGCCAACTGATGTTTATAAATTTCGAACTATTGACTGCAGCAACTGATATGTACAGAGGCCAGATTTGACTTAAGCCAGCTATACACTCATTAAATTATTTCAGAAATGATATACAAGAGAGTTGTTTATTACTCTGAATATATTATATTAGTAAACTGTTAGTATTTCAACTAGCGGCTTACTGGTTTAATTTTGTAAATTAAATCAGACTTAATAATGCAATCACAATATTTCATAATATTATTTTACTTCATACTATTATTTATTTTACTTTGTTAACCCTTCTTCATTCTTGAACATATTAACACGTTTTGCAAATACTGTATTGCTGGCACACACATTACTATTGTACTGCTCTTTGATTATTCTCCCTGTTCTAAATAGTCTATATTTTTTTACACGATTTAATTTTTATAAATAGTATCATTATTGTCTTTTATAATAAACAATTTTTTTTTTTTTCGAATTTTTATAAATAGTATCATTATTGTCTTTTATAATAAACAATTTTATATACACATTCATTGTTTCTGTCAAATATAACAATAAGAATGGAAGAAAAGCTCAAATCCTTACTAGCCAGCAATCGACATATCTGATAACAATAGCGTTTTCCCCTGCGGCTTTTTATTAAAAGGCCTATTTTATTTTTGGTAATAGCTCCTATTACAAGCGATTTTCAAAAAGTGACTACAATGTTCATAAATACTTATTGATATATAAAAAAATACTTTCTTCTATTTACTATTGAGCAAATGTGAAATTGTCATCAAATCACCCCCTCCAGTAAATATTAAGATTTATATATGTATTTAATAATCTTCACTTCATAATCCCTTTTTGAAACACGTGTCGAAATTATGGGTGGAGGAATTTCGAAAACTGTAAATTAAATATTAATTTTCTAGTTGTTCGTTAGATGGCAGTAGCATACACCACTAATTGGATTACGAGTAAAGGGCAGGCAATAAGATGGGTGAGAAAATGCGATATGCAAAATATTTGGTTAAAGAATTTATATCAGTATACTTGTACAAAAGATGGGATGATTGTGTTAGGAGGATCGTTGAGGAATGGGATAAAAGAATAGATACATTAATAAAGAATAGGAAGTTGGAGAGATGGAGAACTAGTATGAAGAATAAAAAGTGTTTAAATATATATAGATGTAAACGGACCATTGGTGCAAGTTAATTTATGATAATAGCAAGGAAAGTAGTTTATTGTTTAAGGCTTGAACGGGATCTTTAGCAACAAGAGAATATACATGTAAATGGAAAATCATGGGTGATTTAGTCTGCAAATTGTGTAAGGAAGGCATAGAAAATATTAGGTATCTGTTAATTGAATGTAAATGCTTGAAAGCAGAAAAGGTACAAATAATGAAGTTATGGAAGAATAAATATGAACAAAGTGATTATACAGAAAGTGGGTTATTGGTTTTTATGCTGGGTTTGGGAAAAGATAAGGGGGATTTAGATATAAAGGCCAAGGCCATAGAGTTGACAAAGATTATGTTGTGGAAATGGGATGGAGCAGATTATGGGAAAACTTAGGGAGAAAATGGAAAGGGAAAGTAAAGTGGCTAACAGGTTTCTCTGGGCATAGTTGGTGAGAGATTCCCGACTCCATTTAAGGAAAGTCACAGTGCATCACATCACATCCTGCTATAAAAATATTAAAAATCAGTTTACCAAGTCTATTTTTAAATTAATACACTATATAGGCTTAAACCTGTATATATTGAAGCAATGGATCTGAAGTCCGATCCATGCTTCACAGCCTTCTATAAACTTGGTTAGTGTTATAGACCTGAATTAAGTTTATAGTCCAATATCAGCAGGGTTTTGCACTAAAGCTAAAATTAATTATGCTTATTAAATTTGTATTGCATTTAAATATTTTGTGTTAAATAAATTCCATTCTAAGATTAGATTTCTGTTAATAAAAATTACTTGTCAAACCTATTAGTTAAACATATACATATATACGTCAAGCGTATATATATGAGTTAATGCAAAATTCTGCTGAAATAAAATGCTTATTTTATTAAAAGAAATAAGAATGTATTTTTCTTTTTAAATCTTATTAAAATATTTAGTATGATTTGATTTTGAGATAAGCCCGCCAACATTTTTCTAAAAGAATGTATATTTTAAATTAATTAGCCCATTCAAGGCAAATTAAAGATGGCCTTCTCTTTCTTTTTTAATTAATAAAATTCAAAGTTTAAAGAAAGAAATTTAGAGTAAAAAAGTAAAGGTTATTTTTAGAAAATGTTACCTTGAAACAAATGAGCATGGGGGCTTATCAAGATCTAAGATCATACAAACAATAGAAGGTAGCTGACAAAGAGGGTATAAATAGAAGTGAGAACAAAAGACTAGGTTATTCAGAGTTTTCTTGCTGGTATTCAAAGTTTTCTTGCTGGCATTCAAAGTTTTCTTGCTGGCATTCAGATTCCTCTTGGGAGAACTCTTTCAGATTTTGCTTGTGGAGATTTTATTCCAAAAAGTTAGACAACTGTCATCTTCAAAATCATGGAGAAGTTTGAACATGCTCAAGCTAAAAGTCCTATGAATTTGATGGATTCTACTATGCTTGGCTAGGCAAATAAATAGCTTTGCTTATCGTCGAGGTTCCTAAGTACCATCCAAAATGCCATAGTATCCAGTGATCTGAACTCTGTGCCATGTCTGTAGGACTTTTCGTGAAACCATGCTACATATTTCCATTTTCATTGTTTGGACAAATGCCTATCGACGGTTGGATCAAGCCACGATGCTGCCGAACAGGAGCAAGGAACCAGGACGGTAATCATATCTCTCCTCCATTGAACTATTTACTTTCTACCTTTTTGTTCATACCTTTCTTAATTGAATTATATTATGAATTATTTTATTTAATGATATTTATAATGTAACCATTTTATTAGACTAGTCTTAGATATATATTGTGTGATCATCTATATATATATTTAACCCTTTTTTCTTCGCTATTCTTCATTACTAATGTTTATAAATATTTTGTATTCCATTGTGGTTAAGTTTAAAGGTTAGTTTTTCATTTAAATCTCTTTCCAATTTTTATTATATTTGTAAAATTCAATACGAGTAAGTTTCCTTTTGTTTGCCAACTTGATCTCCTCGATAACGCTTCTTTTGTCCGCCATTAGCTTATTACGTATATCTAATTTAGCTATATACATTTGAAATAATTTTTAAACTGTCTGTATTTAGCACAAAGCAATTAGAAAATGCTTTGTGAAAGATTTTTACTATTGTACTTTATCGAGGAGATTCAGGTTGACAATTTTAATAAAATTGGGAAGAGAAGATTTAGACCGCAAACATATTAATCTGTTTTTATTGTCTAATTAGTTTTCATTAATTTAGGGGAATAGCGGAGGCCATTAAATCATTATTCATATTTTAAAGTTGTTAATTAAACATATTATTTAACTATAAAAAGCTTGAGTTTCCAAATTTTATTATAATGCTTTATTTTACTTTTCTAATGATCCAGGCACACAAAACCCATGTTTCTTAGTACTTTTATTGCACATTTAACTATTTAGCTTCGTAGGTGTTCCCGTCCATGTCTCTATCTCTGTTGCTAAGCTTTGTGGCCGGTGAGAAAATAATTTATGTGTGTCTCAGATAATGTTGTTTGTTCGTAATTAGCCTCGAGAATAGGCAAATAGGGCAGAGGTCATAGTATTCTTGATTTAATATCTCATGTATGGATGGCCTCGAGGTACTTTCGCCTAGTATTCGAACAGGATTAAACCAACATAAATCATCTGACTGTCACAATATATATATATGTGTAATGTATGTGGGATTCGAACTCAGACTTTCACACAACCCTCAACTCTCCATGCCATCTTATATTGCTGACCCGCCTGATCACACACATGTTGAAGAGATAAATAATCACCAATATACATATTTCATGCTAAGCCAGCAATCACCAATTGGTCCAGATTATTATTTCCACACATATGTACAATCAGTGCTCAGCTTTATATTAAGATAACCAATCTTCATACTTTAATGGACAGGCTTCAAACTACTACAACTCACAACTCTTCAACCTTCCATTTCATTGAAAATCTGATGATGGAATGTTCAAGCCCACGTTAGTGCCAAGATCGTCATCCTACCCATGTTGACATTAAGTCATTCTGACTCCTCATGTATAGTAGAATAATCCATTTTTACATACATATGTGAGGGATGGGCAGACCTTTGACGCACTATGTTTCAATATGTAAATTAATACACTATACAAACTTAAACCTGCATATATATATATATATTGTGTGTGTGTGTAATGTATGCAGGATTTGAATATATATAATGCAGGTTTAAGCCTGTATAGGGTATTAATTTACATATTGAAACATAGTGCATCAAAGGTCTGCCCATCCCTCGCATATGTATGTAAAAATGGATTATTCTCCTGCACATGAGGGGTCAGAATGACTTAATGTCAACATGGGTAGGATAACAACCTTGGCACTAATGTGGGCTTTGAACATTCTATCATCAGATTTTCAGTGAAATGGAAGGCTGAAGAGTTGCGAGTTGGAGTAGTTTGAAGCCTGTCCATTAAAGTATGAAGATTGGCTATCTTAATATAAAGCTGAGCCCTGGTTGTATATATGTGTGGAGATAGTTATCGAACCAACTGGTGATTGCTGGTTTAGCATGTATTGGTGATTATTTATCTCTTCAACATGTGTGTGATCAGGCGGGTCAGCAATATGAGATGGCACAGAGAATTGAGGGTTGTGTGAAAGTCTGAGTTCGAATCCCGCATACAAGTCTATTTTTGTGTAAAAAGAAACATATATGTAACAATGTGAAAAAAAAGCATGCAAATGAACCACCTTTTATTACTTTGAAAATTATATTGGTGATTTAAAGAAATTTAAAGATATTTGATTGAATACAAGTAAAATTTATATATTTGAGACACAAATAACATAAAACAAAGCGAATGATTTGTAAAGTGAGATGTAGGATAAGATTATGAAGAAAAAAAAGTTAAACTAAAATAGACTTTGAAACAATGAGAGATTGAAAAGAAGCACTTACTGGATTGAAATCAAAAATGGATAATTGTTTAAAATAATAATTATAATTAACGGCAAGAAACATTTGCATGAATGTTTGTGATGATAGTACACTTTAGATAAATACAATAATGATTATTATTAATTATTTACTAAAATAGAGATAGTCTCTAGCACAAATATAAACTTTAAAACTCACTTAAAGATTAACACATCTGATTTTTTTAAATTAAGCACACTCACACACATGGAGTTATTCACTTATCTCTTTCCCACGTGTAATATCTTTATAAATATTATGGAGTTATTCACATATCTCTTTCCCATGTGTTTATTAAATAACCTTAATATTTCCATATATTCTTTTAAATTCATATAAATAAAGATACAATAAAAGACAAATGACTCCAAAGATGCATTTCATGCTGAACTAACACTCATCAGTTGGTCCAGGTCAGCATCTCTCATATATATCTCTGTTACATGAAAAATATTTATCTATATTAAATAATTACATTTTGAATTACAAGGGTCAAACTAACTCAACCTACGTTTTTGACATCATCCACTTTAGATAAATAGATTAATGATTATTACTAATCATTGTGTGTGCTTAATCAAAAAAAATCAGATATATTAATCTTTAATTGAGTTTTTTATATATATGTTATATATAGCAATCTTTAATTGAGTTTTGAAGTTTATATCTATGCTAGAGACAATCTCCAGTTTAGTAAATGATTAGTAATACTCATTACTAAATTTATCTATAGTGGATGGTGTCAAAGATGTAGGTTGGGTTAGTTTGACCCTTGTAATTCGAAATATAGTTATTTAATAGATAAATATTTTTCATGTAACAGAGATATATATGGAAGATGGTGACCTGGACCTATGGATGAATGTTGGTTCAGCACAAAATGCATTGTGGGAGTCATTTGTTTTTTACTGCATCTTTATTTATATAAATATAAAAGAATATGTGGAAGTACTGAGGTTATTTAATATATTTATATAGATGTGATAATATGTTGGACTATTTCCAGCATCTATCATTAAATGTTGAATGTATAGAAAATTTTAAACTTTATTTAAACTTTTCAAATACAAACAACATATTAATAATAACACATGAATAGATATCACAGGTTAGTAATTACACAATGTTTCAAGTAGTATTCTCAACACCTGAAAAAGAATGAACAATTATTAACCTGTGTTGTCTATTTATGTGTTATGATAACAAGTTTGTATTTTAAAAGTTTAAATAGTGTTTGAATTTTTTTATACATTCAACACTTAATGATAGATTATGAAAATAGTCCAACACATTATCACACACAAAAAAAGTCAAGCGTTGTGGTCGAGTTGTCCCAGGTTAGCGGGGTCGCTCCCGGCCAATGCTATGACCCATGAAAAAAAACCCATGATGTGAAATAATGCATGGAGAGAAGTGATGGGTATTGTGAATGAATGTTCAGAAATATTCAAATAAATTAAAAAAGATAATTAAATGATCATTATGAATATTATATGAGGGTTTTTTAGCAAGAAGAAAATATAGAAGTTTACACTAGATTTTGAAGCTGAGTTCTGCTATGAACTGTATTTTGATTGTGTAAATGTTAAATGCAAATAAATACCAAATAAGAGTTGTTAAAACTTTTTTTTTGTCCAATGCATGCATCACGAATGTAATGCTAACTGGCAAGTCTATATAATAGTGTTATTTTATGGACCTATGCATTTACAAGCACTTGGTGTAACTGTGTGAGCCGTTCTTTAGTGAAAACTGACATATTTGTAAATTTGATAAATTCCCAAAATTGTAAATTTTGGATGAGTTTTTGAGAATGAACATTTATTAAATAGGGCATTGTTCATTTAATAGTAAAAATGGTGCAAAACTGGATACGAAATAAGATATCTGTATATTAATTGTTGAAACATAAGACAATATCTATCTTTAAATATTATCAAACAGCATAGTAACTTTTTAATAAATTCTGAAGGAAATAAAATAATTGCAGCTGAAGTTGCTATGGCCTATCATATTATAAATACCATTAACAGTTTTTAAATGTAATTGAAGTCATTGTTACTAGCATTATTTTCAGATTCAATAATTGCAAAAAAAAAAAAAAAAATCTAATAGCAAGATAAAATCATTTGCTATTATTATTACAAAAATACAGTAGCATTATTTTACTGAAAATGATTTAAAGATTAAATTAGTATCAATTTTATAGAATTATCCTTGATGCATGTAAACCACAGTTCAAAAAGAAATCCTTTTGTTGTATTATATATATTATAACAAGCCAGGATTTAAGAGTTAACGTAATCTGCACTACAGGGCGCCATCTAGGCATTTGAACCTAGAAAAATTTATAAAGTAGGCAGATACATAAGTAAAGAAAAATTTTTTATTTTATTTTATATATTTTGATATCCGGTCGTTAGCCCATTGTCACTAGCTCAGTGGAGCAGCAGGGATTTATATTTTATATTAAATTCCTATCTAAGATATATAAAAAAAAGAATAAAATAAGCCACTGCCAGTAATTATACACACAAACATTTATTAACGCATTTATAAATTTTGAATCATTTTAACATTACTTTTACTTTATAATTTTAACTTGATTTTAGAATTTGATTTTACATTTTAATTTTTATAAATTTGCATTTTAATTTTTATAAGTTTGCACAGATGGATTTATAAAATGTATTTTTAATGTTGAGTATAGATCGGTTACATAGATTACACGGTTAAAAAACATTTCAAAATAAACATAAACGATCAAAATACAAAGTCATTGATACCGTCAATTGCATAGGGAATACAAGAAACCCAATGGTATTCATCATAAGATGCCGCATTGACACCAATAACTTAAAAGACATCTGAATAAATACATTTTAGATACTCACCATAAGGTATCATTATTTACCAAATGTCTATATATTTTGATCAAATATGAAAACCAAAAACATAATTAACCGATAATGAATCCATGCAACGTCCATACCCAACTTAAATTTAATGCATTTTTATTTAGAGTGTCGAGTATGAATAGACTACATAGATTTGCATTTGAAAGAAAATATTCTATCCTTATTTAACCTTAGGCCAAAAGTTCGCAGCTAAACCGGCGTCAATCCATCTGATATATCGATGTGTTCAATGTAATACGAAATACGACAGCACAATTAGGTTAAGAGAAAAAATTGCCTCTCATCAGATAGGAATACTACATCTATCTGATGATAAGAGCAATAAAAAAAAAACTCCATAGGAAGAAACTGCGGTCTCGTCTTTTAAAATTCCTCCCATAGGCAAAATGAGGGTGTGCGGCGTATAAAGTGATTCTGCCCGTAGCGAATCTCGTACTACATCTACATTACACCAATATATCCAATCCATTGATTACACCAATATATCCAATCCATTGACCTAATTCAACTACGAAACAAATAACCTAAGATTACCCTCCCCTAATATAACTTTACAAATCTATACAGTCATTCACGCCCGACTTAAGTTTAACATTTATATAATAATTTAATTTAACGAAAAACAGAAATCATAATAAAAACTTAAAGAACAAAAAATAAATAAATGGAAATGATTTTACAAAAAATAAATACATCAAATAAAATTATAACTAATTTAGTCAGATAGGAAATTCTTTTATTTAAAATATTGAAATGTTTAGCATTTAGAGTTCTTTTGTTTAGAAATATTCATTAATTATATATTTCTTACTGTTTTGAAAAATGTCCGTAGTCTCTAATTTCTTGTAATGGAAGGTGTTAATTCCCATGAAGTCATAAGGAGATTGGTATGCAGTTAGCCGTTGGTCCTTTATGGTTGATGGTATTTTTCCGGATCTTGATGTCCTGTGGTCCGCAATATTGGAAAATGATGTTTTATTTTTTTTGAACAACTGAAGGAATTGAAAGTGCGTCTTTCAATCCCTTCTCCAATCCTCTCCAACTTAACACATATCTGTCTTCTCTTAATAACTATTGAAACAGTAAGGTCTGCTTTGCAGATCTTCGTTTCACCTTTTCTCACCTACTTCCTACCCTCATACCTTAGTTTGAACCCCAATCTATCATAGTGTGTCTGCAATACACTTATATACCGAAAATCCCGCCTAATTTTAAACCACGTGCACAATGCTCATATTATATATATAACTTATTCCCAAATAAAATAAAATATTATGAATTATGTATTTGTTCACATAATTTACATTTATTTAAAAGTAGGTTATATAAGTTGTAATTGTGCACACACTATGATATGCATTTTAAAACATATCAAAATTATAAATTGTTAAAGTTATTTTGTTTGAATCTATTTACAAATATATTACTGTCGTAATATATTTTGATTTAAAATAAAATTCATTTAGTAAATATTCGTTTAGTAAATAGATTCAAATATTGCAATTTAAAAAGTAAAATCATTTTCTTTAATTTAATAAAGTTATTCCAAATATTTCTGTTTAAATAAATCAGGGACAATAGTTTAATTAGTTAATGTTCTATAAGTTTATCTAAAAACAGCAGATGTCCACTTAAGGTTTTCTTTAATTAGTAAAAGTAATTTTTAATTAAATCTAGTTTGTAATCCGAATGTCGGCAGGGAAATTAACAAAAGAAATTAATTAATGTTGAATTCCTTTGGACATTCGGATAGATTTAATTACAGCTGATAAGTCCGATATATTTTTGTAATGCTCCAGGGCAGTTCTATTGTTAACGTCTACTATAAAAAAAAGGGTTTTCTTTTGTTCTAGAGAGTTTTTTCTTCTATTGTTTCTAAGAGAAATCATTCTGAGTTCTGTTCTAGTAATTTGTAAATCTTGACATGACAGAGTAGAGTGTGAGAAGGCTATTTCTCTCCAGAATGGTCATCTGCTGCCGTAGACCATCGGAAGTTATCACACAAACCCTGGAACTGCTGCTGCTGCTGCCAAAAATATGAACATTTCCAGATTTTGCTGTTAAATTATATAAAAACCTGCTGACCATCAATCTACCTAAATGCTTCTCCAGAGGTAACCCTAAATTAACCCAAGAGCTCTTGTGATTCCTAACTAACATGCTATAGCTATTTAACATTGTTTTCTTATATTTCACATAACTTCATTATGTATTTCTTTAACGTGTTTAAATATACTCAACATTTTGCTCTCTATCCTTGGGTTAATATTTTCTATTTATAAAGCTTTCTTTTATTTTATTATGATAATGTGTCAGAATCATCTTTGACCGAGTGAACTATTCCCTTTATTGAAAGTAAGACGCCGCTATTAAGGCATCTTTTAAATTTATAATTTTCCAATTTTAT
Organism: Epiperipatus broadwayi; assembly: GCA_028023455.1. NCBI lineage: Eukaryota > Metazoa > Onychophora > Udeonychophora > Euonychophora > Peripatidae > Epiperipatus > Epiperipatus broadwayi. The sequence continues at coordinate 180,804 of JAQFVV010006494.1, forward strand.
TATCTTGCAAATCACTCATTCGAGGGCGATTCTTTTCTTTAATATAATATAATCACATAGTTTAAAATCTACATGTTATTGATTTTAATCTACCATGAGAGTATGTGCGAGGTCAGTGATTTAAATGTGTCCCCAAATGCATGATTGCATATATAAATCTATACTTACTTTTCAAACCCACCCTTTTAAATGAATTTTGGGGAATTTGATTGGGCATTTCTCTTAATCCGAGTAAAACCCATTTAGTATGTTTTTATATACACTAGTCTCGTATTGCTGGTAAATGAATTGGTTGTTGAGACCGCTTTGTTTTATTTTTCCAAGGATTTTTTACACGGCAAAGTCCGTTCTTTTCGCTTATTGCAAGTTTCCAGGCAGAGGGTGTCCCAAATGACACCCCTGGGAATTAAACACAATCGTCACACAGTCGCTAAGTTTCGGCTGTTCATAAAATACTTTCCTACGGGTTAGCGGCGAGATGCCCTCCGTAATTATTCTGGATCTTGAATATTGTTTTATTTTATATTTATTTTACAAAGCATCCGTGACTTAAACGTGTCACACCCTCCAACTTTAATAAATTCATTATCAGCAATACTGACCTCCCAATGTAACTCTATTATTATTATTCTCAAATAAATGCCTTGATCACATTTCCACTTTGTTGCTTATTAAGCTTTTGTCCATGCTATTCTCGAAATCAATAAATATTTTATAACACTTAATTTCAAATATTTTCTTAAACTTGCATAATTGCTCAAAGCACCTCGCACATGTTCCTATCTCGTCAAGCACATTATTGTAATGCTATTAGCCTGAGGAATAGAATATATCACTTTGTTTTAAAATCTTTTGTCATTTATTGAAATATAATGCCCTCAATTATTTAATACGCGTCCCTGTCTCATATAAGCAGATAGTGGCATTATATTATATATATTTTATTTAAATAAATTTTGTGAAATTATTTAAAACTAAATTTGATCTCTTATTTTATTTGATTCCTATCACTGTCTGGGTCTATATATATATATATTTTCTGCATTTCTTTTGTAAATCCATAGATGTTAATTAGCCACCCAAACTTCTTTTAGTATAGAGTCTTTTGTTTCTCCCTGACCACCACGCACCGGTCAAAGGTCATACTAGTAGTGGCATCAGATGCGTTGTCACATAGATGGCGCTGTGAATTTTGGACTTTAGATTCGAACTTAGTATATCTAGAAGGCAACCCCTCCTAGAATGTTCAGTTTCGTGTCTGGGGTTTGAATTTTGCAGTGTGTTAGCGAGATAGACGATTCTGACTGTTACACTATTAAACCAATCTTTTTCTTTTATAGTAATTTTAAGGATTCAATTGACATTACATCATCGATGTGATGGTCCTTTCACTGAGGTCCAATTCCATTGTTTTTCTCTCCTATCTGACCTTTGCTTATACATTTTAAATGCCCAAGGGCTAGTTTATATTTAACTAATTAAAACAATCATTTCCATTTTCTGATTAATTAATGTGTCTTCCAAACTTAAAGATATATTTTTATCTCTAAATCTTTTTGAGTTTTTGTTTTTAAAATACCTTTTCTATTTTTAATAAAGTTTTATTTTAATATTTTTTTTTTCATCTGTGTGATTTTATATATATATATGAGTTTAGTATAGAATTTTAATTTTCAATTTTCAATTCTTAAAAAAAAAAGTTTTATTTGCAAAGTTTTATTTTTTTCATGTTTAATAATAAAAAACAATGTAACGTACGTATGTGCCCGTTACAATATATATATATATATATGCGAAAAAGAAAAGAGGTTGTTGTTAACTGAAAGAAAACCCTTTGATTCCTTTTGGAAGCCTTAAAGAGACTGAGTAGGCAAAAATTCCTAATGCCCACTTCCAATGGTCTTGACATTGCAGCTCATTATTATGTGATTATTTATATAGCATACTAACATAGATGGCTGTTCACCAACACACATTAGCCAGCATGGTCATTTATTGACTTTTTACTCTGAAGTTAAGATCAAGGAATACCAATCCTTCTCAGTTGTCTGATAAGGCAGAATCAATATATGAATGAATTTTTTTTCCTAATAGATGTATACAATCATAACAGATAAAAATAAATCATGGCTCTTATTCCCAGGAAGTTATAAAGTCACTAGCAAAGGCAGCAGTTGATGACTGAAGGTAGAGGGTGCTAGGGATCCCATGATTGTGGATCCAGGTGCCATTTGATGATGACTTTTTATTTAGGTACTTATAATTGCAGATCACTTTCAAATGAAGAAAGATTGCAAGAATTGGACAAACTGTCTCATATTAAATGGGACATTATTGGGCTTTGTGAAATTAAAAGAAAAGATGAAGAGACAATTGATTTAAAAAATGGACATGTACTTTATTACAAAGGCACAAATATTGAAAATACAAATAGAGTGAGACTTATTATAAATAAAAAGTGGAAGAATAACATTGCAGAGATTGATGATGTATTGGATAGAAAACATAATAGCAGATACCAAATGCAGATAATTGAGGTTTATGCCCCAACAAAGGCTTTTGATCAGAATAACAATATTTTAAAATTATTATGGGAGACTTTAATATGAGAATTGGTAAACAAATGAAAGATGAAAGTGCTGCAGGTAAATTTGGTTACAGTGGTAGAAATGGGAGAGGACATAGACTTGTGGATATTGCAGAAAAAGAAAAACTTTATATTATGAATTATTTTTTTGAGAAAAATGTTAAAAGTAAATGGACATAAAAGTGTCCAAATGAAGGTATAGCAAAATTGGATTATATTTTGACTAACAGAAAATATGTATCTTAAGATAGCAATGTCCTTAATAAATTCAACACAGGAAGTGATCTTTGATTAGTAAGATGTAAAATACATGTTAAGACAAAACTAGAGAGACAAAAATTATTAAGAAAAATAATATTTACAGTTGATATTCCTAATCTTCAGAAATATTCTAATAAATTTAAATTAGAACTTGCAAATCGTTTTCAAACATTCAGATTTGAATGAAATTAATAGGAAAATAACTGATTCACTTTTAAAAACTGCAATAAAGATAATTGGTGGGAAAAAGCAGCAATTGCCCCCAAAAATTCTACTGAGACTTAAAGGATTTATGAAGAAAAGAAGGAATATGAAGATATATAAAAATGATGCATTAAGAATGATTGCATATCTTGAATTTTATAAATGGATCAAAAATGAGTTGGTAATGATATAAGAAAGTATAATTGTGAATTAGCAAGGAAAGTTGTAGTAGAGAATAAAATTATCAAGAGTGTAAAACAAGATTTTGGTATTGGTAGGAAACATATCTACAAAAAAAAGTGGAAGTATTATTAAAAAGAAAGATGACATTATGAAATGGGTAAAAGAGTTCTATCAAACTTTATATAGTAATAAAGAACAAGTACTTCTTATGTTTATTATATCTTCTGAATTGCACAGGATTTTATATGAAGAAGTAAGATATGTAATTAAATTTATGAAGAAGTTAAAAGCTTCAGATAATGATGGAATTATAATTAATATATTAAAAGAAGCAGGTGAAAGAATAGGATTTTTTTTGGCAAAGTTATATACCAAATGTCTAAATGATAAAGATGTACCAAATGATTGAAAAAATGCAGTATTAATATTAATATTTAAAAAAGATGATAAAGAAGATATTAGAAATTACAGACCTATCAGCCTTTTATCAGTTTTATACAAAATTTTTACCAAGATAATTACAACTTGTCTTCAGAGAACATTGGATTTCAACAAGCCAAAAGAACAAGTTGGATTTAAAAGTGGTTTTAATATAGTGGTTTATATCCAAGTATTGAGAGAAGTTGTAAAAGACCAATAAATATGAGTTGCCATTATGATTTAGATTTGTAGATTATGAAAAAGGCATTTTATTTTATAAGCATTTCTCAGTGATTAAGGCATTGGATTATTAAGGTATAGAACCAGGATATTGTCACATTTTGAAGAATATTTATAAAAATGCAACAGCAACAATTAGATTACATAATGATGTTAGAAAGGTTAAAATTGAGAAGAGTGTAAGACAGGATGACTCCATATTTCCAAAACTTTTTACAGCAGTGCTGCAAAAAATATTTTGTGGATTAAAATGGAAAGGTAAAGAAATAAAAATAAATGGAGATTATTTAAGTCATGTAGATTTTTCAATTGATGTAGTTGTTTTTGCAAACAATGCTTCAGAACTTCAGGAAATGTTGCAAGAGTTATCAGATGACAATAAAAAAGTAGGACTAAAGATAAACGTTAAAAAGACTAAAGTTATGTTCAATCGATTTTTCAAAAGATGAAAATAAAGATTGATAATGATAAGTTAGAAGAAGTTAACAACTACAAATATCTTGGTCAAATTATCATTACAGATGGAAACATAGCGGATGAATTTAATCATAGAATTAAACTTGGTTGAAGTGCTTTTGGTAATTAATATTAAAAAGAAATATGTCTATGTGTTTGAAAAGGAAGGTTTTTAATAAATGTGGTTTACCAGTTATTATTTATGGATCTGAAATTTAGACACTTAATAGAAAAACAATACAATGACCTCAGACCACTTAAAGAAGTATGGAGAGATGCATGTTAGGAGTATCAAGAAGAGATCTAAAACCCAATACGTGGGTAAGAGAACAAACAAGTATTACCAAATCATTGAAAGAATTAAAAGACTAATGTGGAGTTGGGCTAGACATATTACTAGAAGAGATGATAATAGATGGACAATTGAAATCTTAAACTGAATTCCAAGAAATTGTAGAAGACCACATGTGAGATGGTTATTTAAAATTGAAGGACAATATAAATGATTACTTGAAAAATGTTGGTTGTCCTATATATGTATTACACAATAAAATAAAAATTGACATAAACTTCTTTGTTGCAAGCTATGAATAAATAACACTCTCTCTAGATTAGCAACTGATTAAAAAAATCTCTATTTTCTGTATTGTTATAAATCAAATCTAGTCACAATTAGGATAAGAATAAATGTATTTATTCTTTAGATGGGATCGCCAATATGGATTGATTATTGAAAATTATGCTCATTAAATATACAGGTATATATTTTTTATATATAAAGATAAGCAGTAGATGTACATTTCTTAAAAATAATCACTATAATGTTTTAAAAAAAGTTGCTTATGAGATGTGTTGATTGAAGTATTATTAGTTGTAGAGAAGATAAGAAATTTATGAAATAGTTGTTGGCTAATGGTGTTTTTTTTTTCAGAATGGATTTTAATAGGAGATAAAAATGGAAGATATGATTGTAACTAATAGCAATAATGGTGGATGAGCAGAGCTTATTTATTATGAAAGGAATATTAGTCCTATTGAAGAGAAATTTATGAGAGATCTAGAATTAAATAATGTTAATTTAAGAGGTAGAGATGATAGAATTATTAATTTGCTATTAAGAAAGAAATTGTACAAGTATGTAATATATTAGAAGAAAGAAATATAAAGAAAAAAGTTCTAGAGATTTTCAGAACAAAAATTTCAATTATTTAAGTCATAAGATTTAAAAAAAAAAAAAAAAGGAAGATTTACTGGAAATAAATATGTAAGATAAAGTTATATGTTTTAGGAGTGCATTTAATAGATTATGAGAAATAAATCAGATTGCTTTTGGGAAAAAAACATTTATAATTAAAATAATATACATACAATATTTTATAGCGCATTATTTATCAAATAAAAGCGTTTTTATAATATATATATATATATTATTTTTTAGTATTAGGATTTTTTTTTTCAACTGACGTTTTGTTACTATTTATATTTAAATTTAAAAACTGAGAATCTAAACAGTGTCACCATATTTCCAGTACTTCAAATGAACTTCATGTATGTTAAAAATTGTTTACAGATTTTTGTATTTATGAAAATGACATTTTAAAAAAAGGAGGTCTTAGTTAAGGATCAAGAGAAATTAAGATTTTATCGTTCTTTTTTTTTTCTATTTTCATTAACTGTAAATTCCTTTTAATGAACTAGTTATGGAATGAAATGAAAATATATTTAAAAAATATATACTGCCATCTATTATCCATCACTGACTATTTTCTTAGCTAATTTCAATAAACTTTGAAATATGGTCTGCCAATACTGTTAAGCTGGACAATCCTAAAATATTGTTTTGTCATTGATATCTAACACATAAAATTTGAAGAAAATATGTTTGATAGAAGTATGTTAAAATTCACTTACAAGGTTTGATTAAAAAAAAAAGACACAAAAAGAATTTCTAATTTAACTAAAAGTATTTTAAAAGGGAGACAATTTTTTATTATTGGACAATATTTATGTTGACAATATGTAGAATGAATTTTAATTAAGTAAAAATTGTTGGATGTTAGAATAATATTTAATTGTAGAAAAACAAAAATATATATGATTGTTTAAAGAAAGAAATTTTAAATATAGGAATAAATTACAGACTATATATATATTGATAATAGCAAATTAAAAAAAATCAGGAAAATTGAGAGAAAGAAAAATGTTACCGGTAATAAAAGAAAATAATTAGATTTATACAAAAGCATTTTAAAAATAAATTAATATAATATATTATGCTTAAAAATATAGAGGTTTATATACATGAAGAAAATATATGCTATAGGGATAATATCTTTAGATTTATTGAATTGAGAATGTTATGATAAGATAAAGAAAAGTAATGAATAATAGTTATTTAAGCAAAAGGACATTTTACTTAGAATACTACATGATGTTTGAACACCCAAGTAGCACATTGAGTACAATGGTTTCATTGAATTAATTATTTCAATATATATATTACTTTACTTAACTAAGTATCAGTTCAAGAATCTTTAACTCACTGATTATCATTTTATTACCTGTGCTAAACTGTTCAGGACATGTGAATAATTTAAGAATGTAATGTAAAACATTTAAAAAGAAATGAAGGGAAATGTTATACATACATAGAATGACAGAAATAAATGAAATAGAAATATTTGGCAAAAAAAGCTTGCCAGTTCAAATAACTAAAAATGGATTTATTTAAGAAGTTTCAGAAAAACACATCACAAATGAATAAACTTATATAATAAAAAGGAAATAGGAAGAAGTACATCAATTGTATTTGTCTTATAATTGGAAGTTAGAAATTAGTAATAATTGTATAATTAATTGCTTGGAAGATTATGAAATGTTCAATCACCCAAATAGCAGTTTAAGCACAATAGTTTAATTAAACTGATTAAATTAATAATATATTTTCACCTTTATTTAATAGAAAAATTGATCCAAGAACCTATTGTTTTTATATTTGCTACTCTGTTTTATATATATATTGTGCCAGTCAAAACATATATATATATATATATATATATATATATATATATGGAGAATACACAATTGTTTCATTGTTACAATTATAACAAAATAGGGATTATCAAGATTATTGAAAAATTATCTCTATCTGGTGTTCACTGATTGCTCCTGATTATACAGATGGCTCTGCAAAGATGCACCCATTTTTGAGAATTAAATAATAAAATAAGAACACAATCACATCTTTAAATATTTTGATAACAATTTTAGAATAAAAAAAATATAAACATGTTGACAGATATCAATACTATTAAACATTTTCATTAAAAATCCTAATTTTCTTTCTATTTCTTGGCAATTACTTTTTAGCATTAAACATTTCTTTACTGTTAGTCTGTGCAACCTGTTTACAATATATATACATTTGCTATGAATTGTAAATATCAAATGTGTGAACTCATACTTAAATCTGTTAGACCTATATTATATTACTATAAACTATAAAAAGGCAGTCAGTGATCCTGGAAGAATGGGATTATATGTTTATGCAACTAGTGTATATTTTATTCTTTAAATATACATAGCATTTTTGATTTCAGTATTTATATTTTTTGTCTTTTTTTATATCTGTAGAATGAGCATATTTATTTACGAGTAGTTGCTAATGAATGAATGAATGAATATATATTTTCATGAAAAGATTTATTTAAAAGAAGGAAATGATTATAATTTTTACCCAAGTTAGAATACAGATTCTTCTTTACCAATGTAAATAATGTGTTACATGACTTTATTCAAAACTAAAAAAAAAAAAAAATATAAATCTTTGTTGTTATGATGTATTAAAGTATATCTTTGAATGCTTAAATTTGAGAGCATTATCATTTTAATAGAACATATCTTATTTGTACCTTTGACTATTATAGTAATATATTAAAATTAGTTTATATTTTTTATATTGTTAAATTGAATTATTATTAATCTTGAAAGGATAAATTTTATTTAAATAATTTGTGTGCTCTCTGTAAACTTTGTATATGTCGGATATTTCTTAAAATAAATAAGAATTTATATATGTCGGGTTTATATAAGTTGAAAATTACCTATAAAATTATATGCATGCTCACTGGCTATAAAAAACACCATGTTTAATAATTGTATTTGTTACTTCTTTCACACTTTTAATAAAATAAAGCAAATAAAATTAGCTTAATATAAAACAATATTATACTTAATGAAAATTAAGATAAAAAGGGAAAAATACAACAGGAATGATTGATATATAACAAATATAAGTTATATAGAATAATTTATATAGGTGAGATATTACTTATATAACATTTTGAAATGAAATATTCTGCATTGGCTAGAAAGATTACAAAATTTTATTTAAAATTTAAGAGAAAGCACTTAGATAAAAATTGTATGATAAATTGCAAAGCAAGTAAGGCTCTCTAAAAGAAGCAGTAGAATTAGTTTCTTTTTAATCAGAGAAATTAAAATCAAATTATAAATGTTTGAAGGTTACAATATACGAAGAGAATAATAAACACAGATAATAATAATTTTATAATATATAAAGTTAATAGAGATTTTTTTCTAAATATTGAAACTGTAAGATTTGTATTCAAATCTTAGTTTCACCTTAGTTCTGTTATCATTCTACCTCTCGCCCCTTTAGTATGAGTTTTACATGGATTCTGACCTTGAATATCGTATTAATGCGTAATAATATATAATATCTGTAAAGTGCTTAAATAAATATTTAAAGGTTATATATGCACACATACTCCGATAAGCTTATTTTAAAATAGCGCATTGCAAGGTATTATTAAATTGCCGTGCGTAAGTTATATAAATTTAAATAATCCTATTAATTATTCTGATAGATTTAAATAATATTTTAAATTATAAATAAAATCAATAATTATATTTTAAAACGTAAACATATTATTATTTAGGTCAGATCCAGGTAATACTTAAATTATAAAAATAACTAATTCTCAATTAAAATAAAGATGTTTTAAAATTCTCCTGCTAATTAAAGGCAAGTCATAGCGGGAGGGGGAAAAGATGACAGAGCTAAAAAGGTATTTTAAAATATACGGAAACAAATAAAAAAAAGGTTTGTTAAAAATAATTTATAAATGTAAAAAGGTAAAATGTAAAAGTGATCAGATTGAAATTCCAACCTGTATGACTATTGCATCCGTGACCTAAAGGGATGTATGGCACGAACCCAAGAGACAGCTGCATGGATGACGTATTGCTCGATGGATCTCCGAGATAAGGAAATAGAGAAAAAAAGCCACAACTAATTATTGTTTTTTTTTTTTGATCATGAAAAGTTAGAACCAGAAATGTTAAGCCCCATTATATTTCTCGCGATCCAAAATCTATATCAAGCAATGTGCCAAGAGTAGGTGCCGTGCTACGCTCTTCCGGACTGATGGCTATACGATAATAAAATCCCACAAAATGTGATAAACCTACAATTCTGCTGCTTCCGTTGAAAATCTTCTCCTAAATGTAACTGCCATTGAACCTGGAAACTCGGACTCTCCAAACAGTGTGCACACTGAAATGAACTAAAGGTAACATGATACCCAAGATTAAATTTCGTTTGGAACTCTCATTGAACTCTATATCTCTAAAATATTACTTTCATTTTATTTCCACTATTATGTAATCCTAAAATTAAATCTATTTTCTGTAATAATATTATTTATAATGAACCTAGTAAATTACTCTATCATTATTCTACTTGGGTATCCAATTTTATTGTATTTGCTAAGATTATATTTCATGCCCACATGATTTCCAAGCTGATATTTTTTTATATAATTCGTGGAAGGGTTGCCCTCTTCTGCGAGTCTAATATCTTAATAATAAATCATATCGGTTAATAGAATTCAGCTCGGGAATCATATACTATTTTAATATATTTTATAAATATGAGACATATTATTAATTAATGTATTTGTCGATGAGCTATCATTCATGCTAGGTTAATTAAATCTTAAATATAGCCATAATGTTAAGAAGAAGGGGGGGTTAATGATAGTAAATTAAATGGTAGTTGTGTGGAGATTGGGGATAGATTTGTATAAATAAATGTGTTTGCATTAGAGTTATGAACTGTGCTAGTTATTGATACATGAATTTTTATTTCGCAGAAATGTAAGAGGTATTGTCAATGTGTTGCTCTCGCACTTAAGTAGCATACAAATATATATAATAGCACGGAACCTTGTCACGCGGTCAGGGATGGAAAGGCTTTGACCTCATACCGACACCGCACTCGTGACCACTCCTAAGGGCTCCGACCCGACGTTTGGCCGACCCTCTTCATATTCCAGCAGTAATTACCTTGTCATGCTGTCGGGGATGGAAAGGCTAAGACCCCATACCGATACCGTGCTTATGACAGACCTACAGGCTCCGATCCGACGTTTGATCGTCCCACCAGCCTCTCACATTTTTTCTGCGATTATTCTTTTTAAAAGCCGATTCTCTTATAGCTCGGCAGTATCCATACTACCGCAGGTCACTTTAATAATAATTATAAAGTTTATGCTGGGTCTCGCTCCTCTCCTCCACATATGTTAATCTATAGTAAATTATTTAGAATAAAATATTAATGATAAAGTTAAATAGGATGATAGCTTTGTGAACGAATGCGCTCCTCTTTAAAATCTCGTAACCTTCGTTACTTAAACGTGAGGCATGGAGTGTAATTAATATTGATATCCAGGTAGCGTAATATATGGCTAATGTAAATTAACCACAATTAAATATTTAAATTATCTATATCCATGTCTGTGTCTGCTTAATTTTAAATAATAATTAATATCTCTCATATCAATGAATAGTAGAATATAGTAGTTGTCCGTAAGGTTAAATCATTAATTATAGTCTCTCGTTTACCTGACCCCTGGACCTGGAAAATAAAGCTATTGTTATGATAGATGCATGGTCATGTAGGTTTTGTTGTGAATAAATTTACTATATTCGAATACGGTATCACAGGCCCTGAACCCACCTGTTACGCCGCCATTCGAACATGGTGGTGGAACTTTGCAACATGTTAACAAGGCATACATAATCTTACCGTTACATAGTATATATTTTTTTTAGCTGCTGGCGCCGCAATGTGGGCCGAACACGAAAATACCCTGAGATCGAAAAAAAAAAAGAGAATTTTTTTTTAATTATTGAGTTTTCTTTCGTTTATATATTGTTTTATAACTACTATATATATATATAAATAAATAAGTAAATCAAATGAGATATTGAGCAGGCAGCGGACATGGAATAGATACGAGCGTATATAAAAGGGTGATGATGAAACATACTCGGATCTGAAAATATATATATATATAAAATAATAAAAATATATATGAGAGCAAGAGTAATGGCAGCAGCAAATTATAATAGATAGGGGTAGCAGCCAGAGTAAGGCAGGATAAGTGGAAAGAATAATGGGAATAGCAGATATAGCCATAGTACCGGGGAGTTTAGCAATAAGCCAGTAGATATAAGAACAACAGACAGCAAATATAATAGCTAGTTATAAGTCAGTAGATATAATAAAAGCGAACCATGGATGAAATGGAGGAAGCTTGCAAATTGGAACCACCAAAAGAACAGAGAGACTTCCAGATAAAGTTCATAGAGGAAATATTTAGGCAGGAATGGAAAAAGATGAGGGAACTATATGAACGAGAAAAGAAAGCAAGAGAGAAAGAAATGAGAGAATGGTGTGAACAGGAAAGGCAATTAAGAAAGAAAGAAGTGGGGGAGTTAAAAGAATGCATAATTAACGAAATAAAAGGATAAAGCAGGAGGAAGGACAAAACCATGAAAAGAGTGAGGGATTTGAGGTTGAGGTTCCAGTAGAAAAGCAAGAAGAGACGTCGCATCAGAACTACCAGCTATGACCGAGAATATAAAAGCGAGCAGCCCCAGAACAGACACGGAAAAACAGAAACAACAGGAGACTGTGGGGGCACAAAGTTATCTGGCCAAGTTCATCCATATTAAAATTTTTAAAGGAGAAATAGGGGAGAACCCCCAAGAACATCTCGAGAGTATCCAAGATTTCCTCATATTCCACCAAGCAGGGCAGAGTGAGCAAATCGCCATCACCGGCCACCACCTATATGGACATGCCAAACAATGGTGGAATCTAATCAAAAAGAAACCACAGACCCTGAAGGAGTATAGAGAAATGCTGCTCAAACATTATTGGAGGACGCCAAAGTGGAATATTTAATATGCTATGTCAAGAAAAATACTGAGTTGGAACAACAGAAATGCACACGCAATTCTTCCTGCATCAAGCAAGCCGGCTGAAATCTCTGACAGCATTTACCTTGTCAGAAGCACAGATTATTGGCACCATCCAGCGGAACATGCTACTGCCCATTCAGCAGTTGATGGCAGGGAGCCGGATAAAGGTGCTAGAAGACATGATGGAGTTTTTAACTACACTTGATTTTAGCCATTGGTCTAAAGACACCCTGGAGAAAGTACGGAAACTGGAAAGTGAATGACAACCAATAATGATGAGAAGTGGACATCACCCGCACGACCCAGGAATCTAATTAAAACAATCCCATAGGACCTTGTCAAAATCATGGAAGGAACTGGAAAAGAAAGAAAGATAAAATGAGCCAGTTAACCCATATGTTAAGATAGTAAACATTAATATATATAAAGAGAAAGAATGAGGGGGTGTAGAAACTAGCAAGTTAATCGCTGATCCGAGTATGATATCGTTGTACCCTTAAAATCCAGTTTTTATTTTTGTATTATCATGTTATCCTGTTTTAATTTTGTATTTTCCTCTTTATTAAAAAGGGAGGATTCATTTATTACTACCCATTCCGAGTAAGGGAATATGAAACTGTAAGATTTGTATTCAAATCTTAGTTTCACCTTAGTTCTGTCATCATTCTACCTCTCGCCCTTTAGTATGAGTTTTACATGGATTCTGACCTTGGATATCGGATTAATGCGTAATAATATATAATATCTGTAAAGTGCTTAAATAAATAATTAAAGGTTATATATGCGCACATACTCCGATAAGCTTATTTTAAAATAACGCATTGCAAGGTATTATTAAATTGCTGTGTGTAAGTTATATAAATTTAAATAATCCTATTAATTATTCTGATAGGTTTAAATAATATTTTAAATTATAAATAAAATCAATAATTATATTTTAAAATGTAAACATATTATTATTTAGGTCAGATCCAGGTAATACTTAAATTATAAAAATAACTAATTCTCAATTAAAATAAAGATGTTTTAAAATTCCCCTGCTAATTAAAGGCAAGTCATAGCAGGAGGGGGAAAAGATGACAGAGCTAAAAAGGTATTTTAAAACATACGGAAACAAATAAAAAAAAGGTTTGTTAAAAATAACTTATAAATGTAAAAAGGTAAAATGTAAAAGTGATCAGATTGAAATTCCAACCTGTATGACTATTGCATCCGTGACCTAAAGGGATGTATGGCACGAACCCAAGAGACAGCTGCATGGATGACGTATTGCTCGATAAATCTCCGAGATAAGGAAATAGAGAATAAAAACCACAACTAATTATTGTTTTTTTTTTTTTGATCATGAAAAGTTAGAACCAGAAATGTTAAGCCCCATTATATTTCTCACGATCCAAAATCTATATCAAGCAATGTGCCAAGAGTAGGTGCCGTGCTACGCTCTTCTGGACTGATGGCTATATAATAATAAAATCCCACAAAATGTGATAAACCTACATTTCTGCTGCTTCCATCGAAAATCTTCTCCTAAATGTAACTCCCATTGAACCTGGAAACTCGGACTCTCCAAACAGTGTGCACACTGAAATGAACTAAAGGTAACATAATACCCAAGATTAAATTTCATTTGGGACTCTCATTGAACTCTATATCTCTAAAATATTACTTTCGTTTTATTTCCACTATTATGTAATTTTAAAATTAAATCTATTTTCTGTAATAATATTATTTATAATGAACCTAGTAAATTACTCTATCATTATTCTACTTGGGTATCCAATTTTATTGTATTTGCTAAGATTATATTTCATGCCCACATGATTTCCAAGCTGATATTTTTTTAGATAATTCGCGGAAGGGTTGCCCTCTTCTGCGAGTCTAATATCATAATAATAAATCATATCGGTTAAAAGAATTCAGCTCGGGAATCATATACTATTTTAATATATTTTATAAATACGAGACATATTATTAATGTATTTGTCGATGAGCTATCATTCATGCTAGGTTAATTAAATCTTAAATATAGCCATAATGTTAAGAAGAAGGGGGGTTTAATGATAGTAAATTAAATGCTAGTTGTGTGGAGATTGGAGATAGATTTGTATAAATAAATGTGTTTGCATTAGAGTTATGAACTGTGCTAGTTATTGATACCTGAATTTTTATATCGCAGAAATGTAATAGAGGTATTGTCAATGTGTTGCTCTCACACTTAAGTAGCATACAAATATATATAATAGCACAGAACCTTGTCACGCGATTGGGGATGGAAAGGCTACGACCTCATACCAACACCACGCTAGTGACCACTCCTAAGGGCTCCGACCCAACGTTTGGCTGACCCTCTTGATATTCCAGCAGTAATTACCTTGTCATGCTGTCAGGGATGAAAAGGCTAATACCCCATACCGATACCATGCTTATGACAGACCTACAGGGCTCCGATCCGACATTTGATCGTCCCACCAGCCTCTCACATTTTTTCTGCGATTATTCTTTTTAAAAGCCGATTCTCTTATAGCTCGGCAGTATCCATACTACCGCCGGTTGCTTTAATAATAATTATAAAGTTTATGCTGGTTCTCGCTCCACTCCTCCACATATGTTAACTCTATAGTAAATTATTTAGAATAAAATATTAATGATAAAGTAAATAGGATGATAGCTTTGTGAACAAATGTGCTCCTCTTTAAAATCTCGTAATGTGTCTCATAACCTTCGTTACTTAAACGTGAGGCATGGAGTGTAATTAATATTGATATTCAGGTAGCGTAATATATGGCTAATGTAAATTAACCACAATTAAATATTTAAATTATCTATATCCATGTCTGTGTCTGCTTAATTTTAAATAATAATTAATATCTCTCATATCAATGAATAGTAGAATATAGTAGTAGTCTGTAAGGTTAAATCATTAATTAGAGTCTCTTGTTTACCTGACCCCCGGACCTGGAAAATAATGCTATTGTTATGATAGACGCGTTGTGATGTAGGTTTTGTTGTGAATAAATTTACTGTATTCAAATATGGTATCACAGACCCTGAACCCACCTGTTATGCCACCATTCAAACGTGGTGGTGGAACTTTGCAACATGTTAACAAGGCATACGTAATCTTACTGTTACAATATTTATATAAAATTATAGGATAATTCTGTAGAGGATATATACAAGTTCATAATTATGAGATGCTGGAAAAGAGGTTAAATAAATTGATTAAGGAAAGGGTTTTGGAAAATGAATATAAAATAATTTAGAATAATATACATAAATATACACACACATATATGAAAAAAATATAAAAAATATGAAAGAATATAGTATAACTTTAGAGAGAACTGAATTTTATTTGGAAAAGTGCAGAGTGTTGGATCTTAAAAAAAATAAAAATGAGATAAAAAGTTGGATTACTGCTATTTATGTGAAGATGGTAGGAAGAATATAGAACATTAATTTTTGGTAAATAGACTAAGAATTTGAGATTTTTTATTTTTGTTTAAGCTGTTATGATGAGAATAAAGAATACAAGAAATAATAAAACTGTCTTTTTTAAAACAGAAGAGAATATTGTAGGGTTTTCATGGCTGAATAATTATAACTTTTGTAATTGTTACTCCAGAAGTAAATATATATATAATGTGTAAATAAATAAATGAAATAATTTAAAATCAAAACTTACATAAATATGTATAATGAAAATAATTATAATATTTATTCGGAAAAACATAAGTTAATTGGAAAAAGAAATATCGGGAGAACGAGCCATATTTGTTCTCGTTAGATGAGAACAGAGATTAAAAGAACTGATAAGAGAAATACAGGACTATATAAACTGTGAAGGAAAATATTGTGCACTTTTTTCCTGTTTCTTATCAGAGTGGAGAGTAACTGTCTGTAGATCAGGAACAATGGGGGAGGCGAACCCAGGTGATCTGAAGGTGCTAAAGTCTGACTAGGGTAATTATAATGGATCATTCCGATATTTTATTATTTGTGTAAGCCTTCAGGGCAGTAGAGTTTTAAGTTATAATATTGTAAATTTGTTAATTTAATTTGTTAAATAAATAGCTCTAGTTAAGTTTGCGAGTACCATTTTGTTTCTTAGTGAAATTAGAATTTCGTTATTGATTGTATATTCTCTTTTTTGTATATTTTGTTTTTGGTATAGTCTTAGTAAACATTTTGGTAAAGGTTTACTTTAGCGACCACAGCATAAAAATCATGTTCGCCCTCTAGTTTTCAAAATTAGAAGCAAATTATTATTCGAAAATCTTACGTATATGCTACTATATTACAATTACATTAAAATTTATTAAAATGTAAAAGATAAAAAAAAAATATTTACCATTTTGAAGAAGATGAAATAATTACACTAGATTAATTAAAATAATTAATTTAAATTATTTGAAACATAAGAATTTAAATTATTGACATTTATAACTTAAGAATTTAAACTATCTCAATGGTTCTCGGTGGAATAGATGACAATGGGGAGCCATTAGTCATCGAAATCAACCAAACTTATTATTTCCACAGAAAATACCACAGGGGGACTATACATAGAGGGCATTGGATCTTTGGCAGTTTATGAAAGAGTGCCAAGGAAGTGCTTCTTGACAGAAGTTATGGATAGAACGGCTGGCACATTGGAGGCCCTAATCCAGTGGTACATTTTACCAGGTACTGACATAATTTCAGATGGCTGGGCTGTGTACAATAATATCTGCATACTCAGCAATGGGGTATATATGCATTCGGTTGTCGTCCATCAGGACAACTTCATGAATCCCAAAGACTGAGACATACATGCCCAGAATATTGAGAATATGTGGATGAGAGCGAAGCGTAAGCTGAAATTTCAATCTGGTACCAGCAGAGCTTTGTTTTCATCGTACCTCCAAGAATTTGCATTCCGGAGTAGACATAGCATTGCTGCCTTTTTCTTCTACTTCCTAATATGCATAGGGCATAATTATGCGTAAAAAGGTAAATGAATTTTTTTTATTATCTTTTACATTTTAATTATTTACTGTAATTGTAATATAGGTGCATATACGTAAGATTTTTGTATATTTTAGTTCTAATTTTAAAAACTAGAGGGCGAATATCTTGTGGTCGCTAAAGTAAACCTTTACCAACATTTTATCCTATTATAATTTGGTTTTTTAATTCACAGGGTGATCTAAAGTATTGGCTTCTTGCATTTTTAATCCATTACAATTTGGGGATTAATGTTTAGGCAAGGTTTATTCCATTACAATTTAACTCCTAAATCTGTGGGGCATTTAATGAGAAAATTTTATATATTTTGTTAATTATAAGTTAATGTGCATAAATTTGTAGGATAACAAAACCTTTTATCATCATTCTCATTTGTATTATCATTTTATTGACACTGTAAATTCATAAGGTATTTAGAGATAATTATAGGCTAATGTATATAAGTTTGTAGTGAAACAGTCGACCTTAGTTCAAGATCGAGTTTCACTGTTCTACCGCAACCCACGTTTCATCCTGCTCCTTTTTTTGTCACATGTATATAAAATATACGTATATTTCTGAGAAGCATCTATAAAAGATATAAATATAAATTTTAAATAAAAATTCTTTAATTATTTTAATATTAATGTCACTAGATGCGACTCAGATATATATATTAACAGAGCTTTTATATATATAAAAGCACAAACAAATATTGTAAATAATTTTGTATTTTTTCTTAATTATATTTTTAATACTTTGTAATTATTTTTCTTCATATAATCACACAAAAATTCAAGATGAAAGATGCAATCGTTGACTATCCAAGAGTAATAAAAGGGGTGGGAACATTAGTTTGTTTCATGGGTTTAAAAGGAATTTTTAAATCAAAGTTAATGAAAGTAAAACTTAAAACAAAGCTAATTGATCAAATCTATTTCCACCTGGCAATTGATTGCAATTTATTTTTGGATGTTATCTGGCGATTGCATCTCCAATAACAATAGAGAAAATATTTCTACAAATTAAAGATTCAATTAGAGTTAAGAAGTTTAATTAAAAACATTCTTTGAATAACTCAAAACTGGTATAAATAGGGCTAAAAATCTTTTGTGTTAGAGAGTTTGGTCAATAGTCACTAGCCGACTCCATATATGTTTGATTTTTTGAAATACTTTTTAAGTAGAGCAGCCTAAGCCATCTTCAGCTCAACTCTTTGCAATGCAGAGATGGAACTCTTACTGATCAAGGACTGCCAAGGCCAAAAAACATGCTTTTAGATCAAACAGAATTTGCCTGCCACAAAACAATCAAAGAAGCACCTTCCACATAAGATTCATCAAAACTTCATTCCATAGACCCATGAGGTAACAAGCCCAAAGTCATTATAATCGCATTACCTGAATTCTAACTTTTAACTCTTTAAAATTAATGTTCTCTTTATTTTGAATCTCTTTTAACTCACTAATCGGCAAGTATGTTAATTAAATTAATAATTATTTTTTTTGTGTCAATTCTCTACAATCTAAATTAATATCACTGTAAAACTTTTCATCCAACTCACGCTTCTTATTTTTATAATTTAGTGCGGTTATAATTTATTTTTAATGATATTTTTTACTTCAATTTTATTTGTAAATACCAACCAAACCTGGTCTTATCTTATGAACTTCTTCTATATCCCACTGTGGAATAGAAATGGGGGGATTAATGAGCTCATTATTTATTTCTAAATAGTTCGTAAGATTGAGTTTGTAGTTTAAAATGAATATATGCTTTTACAAAAATATTTTACCATAAATTTATACAAAATGTATAAATATTTTGCAATCTGGAGTGGATATTGGTGTCCGTTAATTTTGTTAATTTCTTTATTGATCACCATCACCAAAATAGGCTGGTGACCCAAATACTATTTTGTTATTTGTACTTTTAATTGTGCGAATTTTAGTTTTTTTTTATTATATATGTTCAACAAAATAGTATTGATCCAAGAAGAGGGAGCAATGCACACTTCATTAATTATAGTTTTAACTTCCAATAAATGACTTTATTTTGCATGGGTTATTATTTTAACATATCATTACATATTTGTTAAACCACTTAAGGCTTTATATTAGTATTTAAACCCAATGATTTTATATTCTTATAATAGCATTGCTGGCATACGTCAGAAATTATTAATAAGTTATATAGGGCTTTGATCTGATTTACCCGTATCTCATTCTGGGGATTCACAATCATCTTTATTTGTCATTCTTCTCCTCAAAGTATGTATTTATAAAGCTCAAACCTGTCTGTACCTCATTCCATAAGATTCAAAGCCTTCCATCTTTGTGTTCTCATTTGTAACAGGGGTCTAAGTCTATTCCTTGAAAAAAGCAGGTTAGTATAGTTGAAGTTCTGTATGGCTTTGCTATGATCTGGACCCATAGAAACTTCCTACCTACCTTTCCATTTTTGGTACTGTTCAGCCTGAAGCTGGCGTACCACCCTAAAATCGAAAAATGATGTTTTCTCAGCTGAAGTTGCCATTTTCTCTCTCACTGACCTAATGCTAGCACTGCAATTTCTTATATTTTGTTTCATAGTCTGTTTAACAAAATAAATCATAATGATGTGTAAAAATGAAACATTTTTCTCTTTAAATATTTTTGTTGGAGTTTTAGATCCAACCTCTCAAAGCTGCCCTCCCCTTTATTGAAATAAGCCAAGACTGTATTGATAGAGTTTCACAATATTTGACCGTTAAATGTCAAAAATGTGTAATAAATAAATGTTTTGGGTTTTAGTATACTTACGGATCAGAATATATCCTTATTTAATTGTCATAAATAAAGCTATGAATGAAAATAAAGCTATGCCTCAAATGCCAAGGGCATTCTATTAAAGTCGTATAAACAGCGACTCTATCATATCTGTATATTTGTTTTCTACATATATAAAACATCCACCCAACACCCAGATAAATCCGTTTTGCAACATGAAATAAAATCCGATTTCCAAATATATGTTATGTATGTAAATGCTGCACTAAATTGATATTTGTTAAAATAAAATAAGTGAATCAAGATTGTCAAATATTTGTAACCAAAATAAAGTTTAAAATGCGTGAAGTTGATTATATATACATATTTAAAATCATTTTGAATTTTGTCAGAATAAATATTCATATTTTAAACTTAATCCAGTTGTTCGAATCTCATTAATATATTTATGTATGTTTTTTAACTTATATCTCATGTTCACTTAATCTCTCATCATCATCACCAGTTGAGTTCTCATGCAAAATGTTGTAGCACCGGGCCTGGAAATAATGAATTTATGTAGTATCACTGTAGGTATTGTCCGTAGTGTGATAGATTTGGGGAATGAGCAAACAGATTAGAATTCATGATTGCTCCTGTCCTGTGTATCTCAGACATGATTGGATTCAGGGTAATTTTGCTCAGATTTTAAATCTTGTTGGATGGACATACATTTTCAACTGGTACAGTAGATCATAACAAAGCTTTTATCATTAACACTTGTGTCACTACAGTTTGGCATCTCTAATTGAGGGCTTGAATGTGGGCTAGTCAGCAAGTCTTGCACACATTATCATCATTACTATTTTATTTCATCACAACTGGCAATAGAATTCATAGTGCATTATTAAACTAGAACCATTTATTGATCATTTCTATTCCATTATAATATATATGTCTATTTTTCCCCCAAATGTATTCAGCTATTTACTTTGTTTACTTACATATAAAAATATATTATTAATGCTGTATTTTAGATAGCTAGACCATATATACAGTTGTGATGAGTATATTCGTGTATCATGATTATAAAACTAATCCTGATGCTTGAGAGATAATTCAAGGTTTATTGACTTCCCATATATATATACACACAAAATATTTTTTATTATATTGATACCATATATATCTATTATTTAATTAAAAACAGAAATTAATCTTTGATTTATTCACAGATGTTTGTTTATTACTTTATGGGAAATAAATTTATTTTCATTTGTTTTAAGATATAAAAATAATTTTAAACCATCCTAAATGATAAATTTTAATGAACAACTGTGTTCAGGCTACAAGCAATTTTGTTTTCATTTAAAAAAAGGGCAGAATTTTTTAATTTTTGAAAGAATACAAATTAATTTCATATTGTAAATAACTAGGTTTGTTAAAATATAACATGACAATTATAAAATAAGATTCTGTGAATTTTCTTATATCAATTAAATATATGTACATTAAAATAATAACACACCTAAGTTATTCATTTATCTTCTAGTATTTTCCAAATCATTTCTTAGATATTACTAAATTAAGACTAATTTTAAATGAATGCTTTATCTCTAGTACAAATATAGCAACTTGGTGGATTCAAAATGTAAAATTCTAGGATCTAGGTTCCATCTTCATTTTAAGATTTAAGCATTATATGATCTTTCCAGAAATTACAATTTATTTAGTTAGTATAATACCCACACATATAATTTTAATATTGCCAATTTTCAATAAAATGATTAAAGTGAAAACTCAATATTTTTTTTAAAAAATAAATTTTAATCTTTAATCTACATTTTCAGTTTTTATTTGATTGTTTACATAAAAAAAAAAGTTTTTTTGGAGTGAATGTTTGGAATGTATTATTCATTAAAACAAATACTGACAATCTAATTCAATAAAATTAACTAAAACAAATCTTCACATATTTACACCTAGGCTTATATACATTCTGTTTTATTTTCATAAGCAAAAGAGAAAAATGTAAATCTTTCATTGTGATATTAAATAATTGTCTAGTGATTTTTTTTTTGTTTACTTCAAAATTAAATAATTTTTTAAAGTTTTTTTTTCTGTTTAACAGTATTATAAAAATTTGTAAAACTGGTCACAGCCTCAAACAACACAAAAAATATCTTCCTATTGACCATTGTCACTTGATTCACCGGGTTTAAAATCACCGAGTTACTAGATATAAATTGCACTAGTTACTATAATAACCTAAAATGTTTTAATGAAGATTTTTTTTTTTTAGTTACTGTTTGTAATGAAATTCCCTATTACGTTATTGCTGCTTAAAGATGAGTTTTGTTTGACAATGAGAATGAAGGTGATTCAGAATGTTGATGCCTGTCGGCTTGCTCTATAGCAGTAAGAGGCACTCCTTGATTATCCCATGTAGAACTTTTACGTTTTTTTATTTCTTCTTTGTGAATAGGCAGTGCAGGACCCCAATCATCACTTGGAACAACTAATTCTTTCAATCGCTAAAAAAACAACAAAAAAAGATACAAAAGTCATTTGAAACTGTGATATATAAATATGCTACAATTTATTAAAAATGATATTCTAAAGAGACTGATACTAAACATTAATGCTATTCTAAGGAAACTAATAATAAACATTTGATGTATTTTCAAAAACAATAAAATCTTCACTTATTGAAAAATTTATATAACAATAATAATAAAAAAATAAATGATCAGTTAATTCATAAGAAGTTTGAACCCTGGAAATGACAGTTCTGGGCTATGATCCATGGATCTTGAGCATCAGAATCACTCTATCAATGCATGGATCCATACAGAAAAATTCACATAATTAAGCTTTAACAATTTTACTGACAAAATATTTTCTTATTTTATTGTTTATGAATCTTTTCAAATAAATATTTTAACTTTATTTTTTTTTAATATTATACATGGGATGAACATTTATTTTAATAATGTATATATGTGCTTGTGAGAGCATACATAAGCATTTTTTTCATTCCCACATTGTAAAATAGTTTCAACTAGTTGATATATCTTCTTTTATGCAAGTTATTTAGCACATGAAGATAGTTTTTTTTATACAATGTTCCTTTCAAATGCATATTTTTACCATAAAAGCACTTTTGCTATTTGTTTTTTTTTTTAAATTTCACAATAATTTTGAATATAAGTGAAAAAAACAAACATCATAAATTGGTATAATACTTTTGGAGATATAAGTATTATTATAATCCACAATTATTATATATTGTTTCCTTGAAATATGTATTTTGGCTCTAGGAACACCAGTATACTTTTTATTCAAGTTGCAAATCAACCATATTTATTTTTTCAAACAAATAATAAGATGAAAATAAAAAAATAATTCAAATTATCTCAAAAATAGATAGGGAAAATCAATAAAAAGTCAAGAAGAATTAATTGGTCTTGCATGTTTATGTAGAAAATTAAGTTTAAGATAATAATCAATTTCTATAGTTCTAGTAATAATAATTGAAAAATTATAATACCACCCCCCCCATAAAAACCATATTTTCAAAGCATGTTGTATTTAGCTCCCCCCTTCCAAAAAAATAAAAACAAAAACAAAAAAAAAAAAACCCCATGAAAACAAGATTAAAATTTGAGTTCAAATGAGTCATATTTATGTAAGGTGAAAATAAATAATTAAATTGAATTTATCTCCTTTTTTGTCTCTCTCTCTCTTTTTTTTTTTTTTTTTGATTTTTGGAAGAAATAAATGCTGCTTATAAACATTAGTAAGCACAACTCATGCACAAAACACATTAAGTTTTTTCCATTTTACATGGGACATGCCAACATTTTGGCTTTAAGAATACTCCTATCAGTAAAATGAGAAAATTAAATAACTAAAAATATGCTAAATGTAAAAAAAAAGACACTGAAAATTGATTCTCTAATTCCCGAGTTATAAATGGACAAATTTTAAATATGTAAAATAATGCTTTTAAATATCTTTAATGTTATTTTTATTAGCTTATATATATTCACATATGTATTTGTGTTTACAGACACATTATCTATTATCATATAATGTGTGTCAATATCTTAACATTTCCAATAAACCTTTGATTTGAATGTGTCATTAGCTTGAATATTTAATTTCTGAGACACTTCTACTATTTACATTTATCTAAACTTAGAGTACATGTACATCATTAATTAAAATAACCAAAACTCCTAATCTAATAAACTACTGAAACATGTTACATTTTGGATACTTAAAAAAGGTAACATACATACATATATATATAATAAAAATAATAAACTTAACTGTAATAAACTATTAGAAACAGTCTTTAAATCTGCAGAAGTACTTTAGGTTAATTTCTTAAACCTGCCTCAACTGCCATTAAATAAAAAATAAAAAAACCAAAGCGGAAGCAAACATCATCAATTCAAATCCCATGAAGCCTGTATTTTAATGTTAGTAAATTGTCTATTTATTAAATGCATTTTATTCCTATTTATAAAATTTGCTTCCTTAATTTTTCTTTTATTATGGTTTCTCTCTTCATGAAGAATTTTTACACTTTCAAAATCAAATTTAAATTTATATTTACATGTTTTTTTTTGTGATTAAAGAAAACTGAAAAAGTCATTCAATTACCATTATTATTACTTTTTACATGCTTATATAATAATTCATGCTTCTTTTTACATGTTTATATAACAATTCATGCTCATGAATTGTTATATAAGTGTGTAATAATGGTGATTTAATACTGCTTCAGTTTTCTTTGATCATGAAAAAACATGTAAATATAAATTTAAATTTGATTTTGAAAGTATGAGAATTCTTCATGAAGAGAAATCATAATAAAAAAAAATTTGAGGAGGTAATTTTTATAAATAGGAATAAAATGCATTTAATAAATAGACAATTTAATAAATAGACAAGCTGCTAACATTAAAATACAGGATTCATGGAATTTGAATTGATGACATTTGCTTCCACTTTGATTTTTTTTTAAATAAAAAAAAAATTGAAGAGGTAATTTTTATAAATAGGAATAAAATGCATTTAATAAATAGACAAGCTGCTAACATTAAAATACGGGATTCATGGAATTTGAATTGATGACATTTGCTTCCACTTTGATTTTTTTTAAAATTTAATGGCAGTTGAGGCAGGTTTAAGAAATTAACCTTTTTATTATAATTACAATTTTGTTTTAATTAATGGACATTTTATTTATATTACATATATATATTGTAATCTCCAGGAAAGAGTTTACATACATACAGAGGCATCAGGTGATGCATTTTTTATTATGTCTTTTAAATTTTTATAAAGGTCATATGAGTAAAATAAATTATTAATCAATTAAAAAAATAATAATTATTAAATGACAATATTATTTTTTGATTTTGTTTATTGAAATTATAAGTAAAAATAAAATTGACTATTTTAAAATAACAAACTGCCATGGAAACCAATTGCAAAACAAAGAAAAAAACCCTCTTATACCATCTGTTTTTCAAACTAGAGGTGGGTAAAACTTCACATCTTCTTTATGCTGCTTATAGAATGAAACCAAAAACATTTTAATTTTTATCTATATGAATATAATGCAATTACAAGAATAGAACTTCAGAATACTCCCCTATAAAATTTCCATTGATATAGCTTATTATGAAATAGAAAATATAGAAATGCCTTAGTAATCAACAATGATTCTGCCAATCTAGTAACTGATTCATGGATACTAAAATATACAATACTTGATAATTGAACACACAAGGAAACTCATCCATCCAATTAATTGCTGGTCAAATAAAAATTACCATAAGTGGATAAATTATATAGATTTGATACCCTCAATCATAAGGAAAGGAACTTAATGGAAATAAAGTGAAAATATTAAATAAGGATCCTTATGACCATATATATATCTTGATTCAAAATTTCTTCCAATATTAAAGCACACTGAGATCAACTGGATAGAAGTTAGGTAACTTAATAAAACTTTTATGGATTGTTATATACCCATTAAGGTATTTTCAGTTTAAGACTAATAGTTTTGTAGTTAAATGGAGATAAAATGTGGTTTCTGGAGGGTTGCATTAGATCCTAAGATCTGGGTGCAGTGCTCTCAGATCCAAGGCTCCTCACTGATGAAGGCCATAAGCCAGAAACTAGTCTGAGGATATTGGATGAGTAGGCACTAGATGGGAATTTTATGCACAAGCCTTCTGGCATCCATTGCTTACTCTAGCTTGCTGTGTGTGGCAATATATATAGTGAGTTTTGCCTGTTTTAACAACAGTTATACACAAGCATAAGAGGGGGTGGTCATGTGATGTTTATTGTTATATATATAAAGTTTTTGTCGAACATGTTCTTTATACTGATATATTGATGTAAATATATAAGTCTGAAAAGCTATATTATTTTTATTACATTTGTTAATTAAAATTAGTGTAATTATTAATAGTTTGATTGCTTATTTATTTCTCATCTGAATTTCAAAATAGACTATTCTACTTTGACTTAGAATTCTATCTTAAATGTGGAGAGGATAGTGAGAGAAAATGTGGCTGGATCTGCATAAAGGCTCATTCTTCATGTAAGCTCAGTCTGGTCATTATCTGTGACTACTATAAAGTAATTAATAAAAAATAAAAATTGTATAGTCACTCCACAATGTACATGGTTTCCCATTTGGTATTCATATTCCCTTAGAATAAATTAATTCATGAATATTTCATTTTATTTTATATTTTACCAATTACCATTGTTTGTAATACAGTAGTATTGTAGTTGTGCAAGCAAGCACAATCATTACAATATATAATATATATTATATTTATAAATATATATCTAACCAGTCAAATCATTTTACAATATCTCTAAATTGGACTTGTAAGCTATATATGTATATTTCAAGAACAAACTAGCTCAACTAAAGAATGGAGATTATCTATGAACCATATATTTACATACATGTAGTGAAAGAAGTAAATTGGATATCTTTTTTTATTGGTTTAGTAACTTAAGAGATTTAAGATTGCAATTTTTGAGAACTGTGAAATAATTTGATTGGTTACATAATTGCTTTCATATTATATAAGGTTATAATCTTAGTACATGTGCCTTGTATGCTTAATTTTTATTACAAGAGACATGTCTACAAATCTTAATGCAAGATTCGACTTTATAAAAATAAGAGTAGCCACTCTTATCTTCAAACTATTTTTCTAATTATACAGGCAAATCTAAAGCATTTTGATTTGGGAGCATGAAGCTAATAAATTCTTCACTGATTAAGTCCACTATTTCTGTTACACATTAGCATTCATGAAATCTTTCGATTTACAACAAGTCAATATTCAGATCTTAAGTTTAGAAATATTTTGAATCTATCTAAATTTGTAAATATTAATTCTTGTTAAATGCAATGTCAGCACATAATATTTATATAAGGCTATAACCTTAGTACATGCGCCTTGTGTGCTTAATTTTTATTACAAGAGAGACCACTACAAATCTTAATGCAAGATTCGACTTTATAAAGATAAGAGTGGCCACTCTTATCTTCAACCTATTTTTCTAATTATATAGGCAAATCTAAAGCATTTTGATATGGGAGCATAATTAGAAAACAGGTTGAAGATAAGAGTGGCCACCTTATCTTTATAAAGTCGAATCTTGCGTTAAGATTTGTAGAGGTCTTTCTTATAATAAAAATTTAAGCACACTAGGTGCATGTACTAAGGTGTCTTATATAAATATTATGTGCTGATATTGCACTTAACAAGAATTAATATTTATAATTCTTTTCAGTAAAGTGCTTAAACCTTATATATATATATACATACATACATACACAAATATATGTCTATTTATAAAAAATATTCAAATTATTTCCTACAAAAAAAAAAAAAATCATTAAAAAAGATTATTAAATATCTAGTAAAAAAAAAATCCCAATAAGAATGTGATAAGGAATCATTATGATAGCAAACATTAGCCAATCTTCCCTGGATTTATTCAGATCAAATTTCTTAATAAAAAGTACAAAGCCATTATAAAAGAAATAGGAAAATAAAGTAAATAAAACAAAAATGATCAATATTGGAGCATTGAATCCATTTAAAAGGACTTTTAAAAACAAAAGAAATAAGAAAATAAAGTTTATTATATATATATAACAATGTTGAACCCCATCTTTTCATTTGAAAATTATAAGCAAACAGTCTAAAGAGAAGAGTGACTTTTTTTTTAGAAAAATAGAAAAGATTTATAACTCATATATTTTCATTTAATCCTAAAATTTTAAGATTTACCATCAACAAATTTTAAAATATACTTGAAAACAAAATAATAATACATTCACAAAATTATATTACATAATTCACATAATTTTTAAAAAAAATATAATGAAAGTTTAGCAGAGTGTATAATATCCTTGCAATAACATTCCATAGACATTTCATATCTTTGAAATAAATGTTTGCCTCGGAATTTGTAAAATATTTGAAATATATTTTTTAATCAAAAATAAATTTGTACATAAGTGACCAGAATAATTATCATGTAGTAGTAAAAGTTCATCAGATAATAGTGACCATTGTAAAATTTGAAGCAAAAGTTTGATTTAATATAATAAGTTTTATTTCAAAAACTTGTATTCTAAAAGAAACAAAGACATGTTTTCCCAGAATGTGTTTTTGAAATGTACTCTGCAAAAAATACATATAGTGCCTATTAAAAATAAAATTCTGTTAAATAAAAAACTTTTGTTGATTAAATAAACAGGAAGATCTGAGAAATATAGCACAGTGATAAAATGGCAAACTCAAGACCTAAAGGTATCTCAATTGATATTCAATTAACTAAAGTAAAACATATATATATATATTATTTTGGTCAACTGAATAAAACTAGTATACTCAATCTTACATGTGGATGCTCAAATGTAATATAATATTTCAAACAACTAACTGTAAGATTATTATTATTACTTATTTATTTAAGATTTCTTTTGTTTAAACTTTATGTTTTAGAGACAGAAAGTTATATTATTATATAGTTTCATTTATATGTGCAGCAATCATAAATAATATACTGATTTTAAAGTCTTGATATTAACATACAGCAAATTTTGGCTTATTAATGCTATTGAATTGAAACTGATTTATATCAAAAATACTTCGATTTTATTTAGTAACACCTGCAATTAACAAACATTAGACATTTTTATGAGGTTTGATGTAGAATGCACTTAATAATGAGACTAAATAGTATGAATTTTCTATATATATTGTGCCGGACGAAAGATTTTAGTTTCGTATATCTTGACGATGAGGGCGCCACTAATCCGAAAATCGGAACTAGACATTTATTTTAAAGGTGGGCAGGATATACAAACATGAATGTGCCGGCTAAACCCAGGGAGAGCAAAAGCTAATGAATGTGGTTCAGACAATTGAGAAAACACTGAGACAAACGTCAGCCAAAATACTTATAAGAACTTTCTAAATTTATTAAACATAATAACAAAATAAACATGAAACTTGATCTACATTTACTCAGCAGATCTTAACATTGAGTGTATGTGAGCAGTACTATGTTTAATACCCAGGCAGACAAGTTCATTTCTTATCTATAACACAATAATGGCTTATATCTTCTTGCTAGCGGTTCGCCCAACCAATTCCCTTTTCCCTATAGAGATTTAGTAAAATGGATGTTTGTGGAGAATAACGGGACAGCGCAGACAAGCTTTTCTTAGTCCAGAAAAAAAATGTCGGAACCAAGAATGTCATAATTCTGCAAAACGCTCATGGACAAGTACATTGAAATGAGCCAAGGTTAGTCTCACACAAGAAAGAAACATGAACTACGTAATCTGAATTATAGCAAATAAATCTCTACCAAAAAATAAATAAATCATATATCCTATAAATCGCTAGCCAAAGCCAAGTTTGATTTAGTTTAACACCGAAGCAAACAAAAATAAAAGAAAACTACTAAGGTCGGTCTGAGCATTTAACAAGGATTAATCATAAAACTGAGAAATTATTAAGCATATAAAATACCACTCGCCCTACACTTTCAAACAAGTAACATTTTAAGATTGAAAATCTTGCTACTAAGATTGTAATGTAAAATAAACAAAAATACATTAATATTTAAATTGATAAATTACACATCATAAATATAATTACTTTTTAAGATTAAGCTGAGATTTGCGAGAGACTTAATTAGAGATTTAGCCCTGATTTTGATATGGAAAGGTAAGTTACCTCGAGATAATATTAATTTCTGTTGTTCACACAAAGTTCGGTTTATAGAGTCCTCTACAACGGCTGTCATTTACTACAGGTTCAGAAGTCTGGAGGCATTATCGGGATCCACTCTGGACTTGACAGTTAGGTCATGATTGAAGTCACAATTTGGAGCTCTGGAGGTTCATTTTTGGAAAGGCTCAGCCCATCATGTTGTGGAGATTCTTCATGGCATATATTACAGGCATAGCATCTGAATGACTGCTATTATGATGGCAAATAGAGTTATTGTCGGTCAACAGAAATTCAACTTGGTGATTCCCGTGGCACCAATATCAAAAAAAAAAAAAAATTTAGTCACTTTTACAATGCAACAGTTCAATAACAACTAAAATCTAGATCGATCCTCAATAACAAGAAGCTGAACAAGCTGAGCAATCAAATAAAAAAAAAACTGAATGACCAGAATAGTCTCTTTGAATCCTCCTCCAAAAAAAAAAAAATTACCCAGCTACTTATGTCCTTTGTTATCTCCCGCGCAATCTTTTTTTTGCAACTTTCAACCAAGGTAAATCACTATCTCCCGCTCAATCCTAATTAGAAAAACAATATCTTACAGGGCTTTATCTTACAAAAATGATTATTATTTTTTTATATAAAAAATAAAAAAAAAATACCAAACTAAATCTCAGCCTTAAAATACATCAACATTAATTTTTTTTTAGTTTAAATAAAATACATATAAGAGCACTAATTAAACTTTGTTTGCTTTTAATTATTTTAAAAGAAAACAAGCATCATAAAAAAAAATATTTTATACTAAAATCAACTTAGAATTAAAAATATAAGATTTCAAGATAAATAAGTATGTGTGTTATTGCACATATAAAACTTGGTTTTTCTTTTTTCTAATTTACATGATAGAACCCTTGAATCGGATAAAGTATCCAGTTCAACTGCCCCTTCACGCCAACAAAAAAAAAATAAAAGCATCTCTTTGCTATTTCTTTTTTTTTTCAAACTTTAAACGCCAACATTTAAAACTTTTAAATTCCCTCCCCCTGGCTGAACATTTGCCCTGAGATCAATTCCTTAAGTGTACCTCCTATCTTTTAGGTGGCTGGCCTAAGGCTTTGTGCATTATAAGATCCATAAACCCCACGCTCATCTTCCAATACAAAGGCATTAGGACCACTTTTCTTTTGTATAGCGAAGGGTCCCTCATATACTGGGAAAAATTTCTTATATTGATGCTGGGTTGGATTGCTGACATGAGGTTTTCATACAAAAACCAAGTCCCCTACCTCGAATCTACATGGTCATGGATTTCTCCACTTTATGCGTACTTCAGCCATATGTTTCAACCTTAATCGAGCCTTTCTTCTATCCACTTCTTTATCAATTTTGTCCCAATCTACAGGCAAGGGAGCCTTTATCAGCATTGGATAATTCTGTCCAAAATGTAATCTGATGGGGGCAAACCCTGTAGATTCATTCTGTGTCCAATTTATGTAGTTAGTGATGTTTCCCGTCTGATTCACCCATCCACGGTGATTTTTGCTGACATAAAGCTGAAATAAATGGTTTAACTCCCTCATGACTCTCTCACAGGGATTCGATTGAGGATTATGAATAGATGTTAATACATGCTGAATGCCCTGTTGCTGAATCCACTTTTTCCAGTGGTGAGATTTAAAGGGTGTCCCATGATCTGTAAGTATCATCTGGGGCCTACCAATCTTAGGAAACTGATGCTCCTGTAAGATCCAGATAGTACTTCATGTATCTGCCTTTCTTAATGGATATGCAGTTACATACTTAGAAAATATGTCGTACATTACGATTAAATATCGGTATCGTTTATAGGCAGGTAAAGGCCCATAAAAATCTATGGCCAACATTTCATTAGGGTTGTGTGCTAAAATAGGCTGCAAGATCCCAGTAAATCTCTTATTTACATATTTAGTTTGTGAACACACATGACATTTTCCCAAAACTGATACAACATTTGAATATAAACTTGGCCAGTAAAATACTTCCCTGAGCACATGTTCTACTTTACGTGGTCCATAGTGTCCATAAAGGCAATGTATATACTCTATAAGTTTGTTCCTGAGTGTTTGGGGTATAAGAATTCTCCATGAGTCTTCTTCTGTGGCGACTCTGTATTGCAATACACCATCTTTTATTCTATAGGCTTCGTATTTTTCCAATGTTGCTGTGTCACTGGGGTCTGAAGTTCCTATTCCTTTCTTATATGTCATGATTTGTGCATACTCTGGGCTGGTCTCCTGTATTTCAGATAGCCTTAGTAATTGTTGCTCTATGGACTCATCTATGGTCAATGTGAATGCTGCAATACTTAGATTGTTGGGCTCAAGATGATGTGGGGTCAGATCTACGGGATGGCGACTCAAATATCCGCCACAATATTTTCCTTTCATTTACAATATAGAACCTTATATTGGAATTTCTGTAGCGTAAGACTCCAATGTATCAATCGATCATTCGATAAATAAATGCTATTAAGAAATTCCAAGCTCTTATGATCCGTAATTACAACAATCTCTGACCCAAGCAGGAATTGTTTGAATTTACTGAAAGCCCAAACAATGGCCAAAGCTTCCTTTTCTGTCATTGTGTAATTATTTTCTGCCCCTTTTAGCTTGCAGCTACAAAAATACAGCACTCTGTGACGTTTTTGTTTGTCAATTTGAAATAACACAACTCCAAGCCCTTGCCCACTGCTGTCGGTCTGAACATAAAAAGTTTGTGAAAAGTCAGGGTAGGCTAGAACCACCTGTTCCAAGAACTTGTTTTTAATGTGTTGAAATTCCTGTTCCTTTTTGTACTCCCATATCCATTTTTGGTCTTTTGTTAATAACTGAACCAAACTTGCAGCATCTAATGCAAAATTTTCATAGAATTTATGATAAAAATTGCATAATCCCAGAAAAGACCATACCTGACGCCTATTAGTGGGTGTGGGAAAATGTTGTATCGCTGTTAGTTTCTCTGGATGAGGTTTAATACCCTCTTTCCCAATTAAAAAGCCTAAAAATGTAACCTCCTCCTGGACCAGGCAACTTTTTTGTAAATTGATGGTAATGTTTTTCTGGTAACACTCCATTAAGAACATTTTCAAGTGTTCCATATGTTCTTCCATATTTTTAGATGCGATGACTATGTCATCCATATATATCACAATCAGACTCTTGATTTTGTCTGATAACACTTGATCCAAACACTTTAGAAGTCCTGAACCACTATTGATTAATCCAAAAGGCATACGCTTAAACGCATACGTATGCCCTTCATAGCGGAAGGCAGTATATTTGTGGTCAAATGGATGTAGAGGGATCTGCCAATAACTGGATGTCAAGTCCAATGTAGAAAAAATGGTTTTCCCTTGAAATTTTGAGAGAAGTTCTATTATTGTAAGTGGAATGTTTCTTTCAGGAACTGCAATGGCATTTAACCGCCGGGCATCCAAACATATTCTGGCAGATCCATCTTTTTTCTTTACCACTACTAATGGGTTAACATACAGAGATGTGTGCTTTTCAATAACTCCCCATTCAATCATTTGCTGTATTTGAAGATCTACTTCAGCCTTATATTGAAACAGAATGGGATATGAACGACTCTGGAAATGGCTTTCATCCTTAACTTGAATGCGATGCACATACCCCTCAATGATCTTAGGCCTATTCGAAAAAACTGAATAGAACTCCCTCAACAGTTCCATTAGAGGGTGTTGTTCTTCCATTCCTTTTAACATGGATTGCGACACTTTATTTTGCATTTCCACGGTATCCCTCACTTGCTGAACACACTGTACCTGAAGTGGCTTATAACTCTTTAGCCCTTCAAATGGCATCAAAACTTCTTGGCAAAGAAATAAACATTTGTCATAATCCAAAACACATTTATGCCTGTACAAAAAATCAGTCCCAATTATAACATCTTGTATGAGACCAGGCATTATCAAAAAGACATGGTCTAACTCTATGTTACCCAGATACAAATGTAACCACACCTGTTTGGTTTCAATATTTGCCTTCTTGCCATTGGCCAGTGTCACCTGCATTCTTTTTATTGGCAGTGTATACAAACGTGGCTGGTCTTTCTTTATTTTCACATAAAACTTACTAGAGAGCAATGACATTTGACTTCCTGAATCAACCAATGCTTCTGTAATGATGTCTCCAGTCTTTATACTGACAATTGGGCATGTCTGCATAGCTCCATTCCATGCTGGTTCTTCTTGATCCACCATCACATTAGCTACAGTCCTATGGCTTTCTTTACTTTTTTTAATTGGAGCTGATAATTGACTCTTTTGACCTTTTTCTATCGAAATTATCTGATCGCCCTGCATTGTTCTTTTCTCCACTTCTTCTTGGGCCTGATTATGTTCAATTTCATTTAGCAGTTTAATCATTTCTTCCAAGTGAATGTTGCTACTGCACAACATGATCTGCTGTATATCCCTTGGCATATTGCCCAATACTATTCAGCATATCAGCCTCTCAGTCAATGAGAAAGCTATCAATGACTTCAGCCTTGCTGCTTGTTTGCAGAAAAACTGGGTGTAAGTTTCTTTATTACCCCTAATATATCTTTCTTGTGATATATTGATGAAGATATGATACTGCTTTTCTTCACTCCAAAAAGTGTGCAATAATTTGCATCGGTAATCCCAAAAAGTCTGTGGCTTGATCTTTAAGATATGCCACCAATCCTCAGCCATTCCTTGTAAATAGTGGCATGCAATTGCCACTTGTTCAGTCTCCTGCCAATTATGACATCAAAACATCTCTTGCAGGCTCTCCAAATGCTCTAATGGGCTTTCCCAAATATCAGCCATAAAAGATTTTATTTGCCAATCTATTTCGGCCATGATGCTAGCTAGTCTATCTTCAGCCTCTTCTCTAACTTTATTTAAATTCCCAATGCAACTTCTGTCAATTTATGAAATTTATTTATTTTTTTAATCTTCAACTGCTATTTATTATTTATATATTTAAAGCACAAAAGTTAAACTGTTTACTTTTTTATTTAAACGCGAACCTAAACTCTTTGCTTGCTTTTTTTTTTTATGAACGTAACAGCTAATTTTTAACTTAAAAAAAAAAAATCTTTTATATTTTAGAACACGAACCGAACCGAAACTCTTTGTTTTTTTTTTATTATTATTTTACGAACATAGAACTAATAACTTTTTTTTTAATAAACAAAGAAACAAATAAATATATAACTTCTTAATATCTTTTTGTCTGACCCGTCCGTTCAGTAATAACTCTAAAGAACACTGTTTAATTAACTATATATATTAATTATTCTTATTGAAAAGATGAACCCCCTACTCCAAACTGCTTTCTACCATTTAGCACAAACTGATTCCTACCTACTGAATCTTGCCTCCAACACTGAAATATTCCTCAATTGTGCAAACAAAATCTCACGTGGGATTTAAAATCGAAGGCCCGCGTTGGCTGCGCTAAAATTACTATAGCTATGTGCCGGACGAAAGATTTTAGTTTCGTATATCCTGACCATGAGGGCGCCACTAGTCTGAAAATTGGAACTAGACATTTATTTTAAGGGTGGGCAGGATATACGAACATGAATGTGCCAGCTAAACCCAGGGAGAGCAAAAGCTAATGAATGGGGTTCAGACAATTGAGAAAACACTGAGACAAACGTCAGCCAAAATACTTATAAGAACTTTCTAAATTTATTAAACATAATAACAAAATAAACATGAAACTTGATCTACATTTACTCAGCAGATCTTAACATTGAGTGTATGCGAGCAGTACTATGTTTAATACCCAGGCAGACAAGTTCATTTCTTATCTATAACACAATAATGACTTACATCTTCTTGCTAGCGGTTCACCCAACCAATTCCTCTTTCCCTATAGAGATTTAGTAAGATGGATGTTTGTGGAGAATAACGGGACAGCGCAGACGAGCTTTTCTTAGTCCAGAAAAGAAATGTTGGAACCAAGAATGTCATAATTCTGCAAAATGCTCATGAACAAGTACATTGAAATGAGCCAAGGTTAGATTCACACAAGAAAGAAACACGAACTACGTAATCTGAATTACAGCAAATAAATCTGTACCAAAAAATAAATAAATAATATATCCTATAAATCGCTAGCCAAAGCCAAGTTTGATTTAGTTTAATGCTGAAGCAAACAAACAAACAAAAATAAAAGAAAACTACTAAGGTCGGTCTGAGCATTTAACAAGGGTTAATCATAAAACTGAGAAATTATTAAGCATATAAAATACCACTCGCCCTACACTCTCAAACAAGTAACATTTTAAGATTGAAAATCTTGCTACTAAGATTGTAATGTAAAATAAACAAAAATACATTAATATTTAAATTGATAAATTACACATCATAAATATAATTTGTTTTTAAGATTAAGCTGAGATTTGTGAGAGACTTAATTAGAGATTTAGCCCTGATTTTGATATGGAAAGGTAAGTTACCTCGAGATAATATTAATTTCTTTTGTTCACACAAAGTTCGGTTTAAAGAGTCCTCTACAATGGCTGTCATTTACTACAGGTTCAGAAGTTTGGAGGCATTATCAGGATCCACTCTGGACTTGACAGTTAGGTCATGATTGAAGTCACAATTTGGAGCTCCGGAGGTTCATCTTTGGAAAGGCTCAGCCCATCATGTTGTGGAGATTCTTTGTGGCATATATTACAGGTATGGTGTCTGAATGACTGCTATTATCGTGGCAAATAGAGTTATTGCCGGTCAACAGAAATTCAACTTGGTGATTCCCGTGGCACCAATATCAAAAAAAAAAAAATTAGTCACTTTCACAATGCAATAGTTCAATAACAGCTAAAATCTGGATCGATCCTCAATAACAAGAAGCTGAACAAGCTGAGCAATCAAATAAAAAAAAAAACTGAATGACCAGAATAGTCTCTTTGAATCCTCCTCCAAAAAAAAAAAATTACCCAGCTACTTATGTCCTTTGTTATCTCTCATGCAATCATTTTTTTGCAACTTTCAACCAAGGTAAATCTCTGTCTCCTGCTCAATCCTAATTAGAAAAACAATGTCTTACAAGGCTTTATCTTACAAAAATGATTATTATTTTTTTTATATAAAAAAAAAATACCAAACTAAATCTCAGCTTTAAAATACATCAACATTAATTTTTTTATTTTAAATAAAATACATATAAGTGCACTAATTAAACTTTGTTTGCTTTTAATTATTTTAAAAGAAAACAAGCGTCGAAAAAAAATATTTTATACTAAAATCAACTTAGAATTAAAAATATAAGATTTCAAGATAAATAAGTATGTGTGTTATTGCACATATAAAACTTGGTTTTTTTTTTTTTAATTTACATGATAGAACCCTTGAATCGGATAAAGTATCCTGTTCAATATATTCTAACCATATCACATAAGAGATTTGTAGAATACATCATGATTCACAGTAAAAAATGAGAAACATTTATGTTTTCACTCTTATTTATTCCAGTTCAAACAAGAGCATAAACTGCAGTTCCCACAATCTAGCAGTAATGATTTAAATTCCAATCTCAAATGAGTGCCTTCTATGGTATAATGAGATGGGGTATATAAGGTTTGATCCAGGATAATCAAGGTGGAGTGGTGATAAAATCATCATCCACCCTAAGTAAATCAAATAAGAGACAAAGTATAAGTAAGATAAGATATTATAAGAGATATTAAAGTAATGTTCAATTATCCAAAAATAATATAAGTAATGTTATATTCTAAGAAAGTATGAAATCATAAGATCTCTGAGAGATCATCCAGTTACCCAGTTAGATCAGAAGAGATCAGTTAACTTCTTAGAGTAACTATAAATATAATTAAATTCATATATCATTAGTATTACCAATAAGTATGAATACTAGCAATATTCAAAAGAAAAAAAACATCCATCATCATGAATGATCTATCAATGAAATAACATCAATACAAGGTATCAACAGTCAATCTTGTGACTAGATTGGAAATTAATCTTCTGCAGACAAGGATAATTATTGAGCCTTTACCAGCTTGGACAATTATTTAAACATAACTTGGATGCACCAACTAAGTGCTCATTCATCAGAATACATACGAAACAAAACAATAATGCTGGGACATTAAAACACGCTAATCATTATCAATGCTCTGGTCACATAGTACCATTAATGTACTGGCTAACTATAAAATTACATTCTAATAAAGACTAAAATAAAATTTAGTGGAGGGACTTTGAAGACTTATAATTTTCATATCAAATCAGGACCCTTGTCAAGCTCAGAGAACATAAACTCTATTACTTTTACAGTGATCAAGAGATGATGCAATACAATTTTAACAATTGAATTCAAGTTTATTAATAATAAAAAATTGAAATTAAAGTCTCTAGAATATGACTCTACAATTAGAAGCCTTTTGATTTGATTAACATATAATAAAATAATAAAAGAAAAATATCACATTTGTGATTTACAAAATTACTATACAAAACCCAAGCTACCATTATGCTTTACATATATGTTCCACTAGGTTTACCTAAAATCCATTCAGCACATAAGAATGTGACTTAATATAAAATGAACATGTTTGAATTGACATTTAATAATAAAAAAATGATTAAATTTTACATATATGTGTGCACATTTAGTCATTTATGCACACACACTGCTATTTACATCATTTGATATTTTTGATTAGGCAAAATAATAAAAGTTATTCAAACTATATTTTCCATAATTAATTCCTTGGTTAAAATACATTAAATTCATACATACCTGTGTGTATTAACAAAATCAAATTCTATCTTTAATGATTACAGTTTCTTTTCCTTCTTTTTAAAAAGAAATAATCAATTTTTTTTGACCACTGATAAAAGTTAAATCCTACAGCACATATATTTTATTATTTAATATTGTCATAAATCTATAAATGAAGTTCAGTTTAATACATATTTAACATACATGTATGTGCGTATAGAACTGCAGGCACCCACTAATGTCTATATCATATATTTTAATTTGTTACAATAATAAAGATTATTAAAAATTATTTTCACAATTATTCTTTGTTGAAAATATATAAATTCCATTCATTATTTTATAGTAAGTTCCACTCTTTATTGATAAGTTTCTTAAAAGAAATAAATACTATCAACTTTTTTTTAAAAAAAATATCAAGTCAATTTTTGTTTGACAGGTACTTGTTGATTAATTATCAACATCTTTAAATTTAAATTATAGAATTGCCTATTCTTTACTTTTTTTGATTTTTTTTAAATCCAGGCAAAATTATGTGTGTTTGTTTCACTTTTAAAATGACTTTTTAAATGAATGAAAAATAAGATCATTTTATATACACCTGGGTCTCATTTTATGCAATAGATAGGTTCCTCAGAAAACATGCGCAAATGAAATCACGCAAAAATAGATGTAACTTACATTGAAAAAGAGGGGGTGTGGTCTGTGATTTTTCAAAATTCACGTAAAAGCAAAGCACCAATGTAAAATTACTTTAAAATTCGCGCGCAAAAAAAAAAATAAGGAAATAAAATATGACTAATAAAAAATTTCAAATTTGAAAAAAATTGATACAAGACAAACTTTTTTTAACTATAATATTTAATTTTATTCAAAATAATATATTTTTATGCATAATTTACAGTACAGTAATTTACATTTTTTTATACACGTTTTAATTATTATGCCAAAAAACACGTTCGTTTGCAAACTGAGGAAATACAACTAGTGCCAACTTCACACTCATGTTGTGTCAATGATTTTCTGGTGACAATGTAATTAGTAAGTAATCTTTGAGACGATGATTTTATTAATTGTTTATGAAACTAACAACTAAAAATAAATTCTTATTTTTGTCTTTAATTTTTTAATCTTCAATTCCATTTAAAAATCAAATTTCACATCACATTAATTTCAAGTCGCCAAGTAATTTTTAAATTGTTAATTACAATTAAAAATCAGATTTTAATTTTTAATTGTCAAATTTAATTGTGCCCACTGATTACGTTCTTTTTAAAAAGCAAAAACAATGTGATTTAAAATATAAAAATAAACACGCACAATGTTTGAACAAATTTACATTATAATCTTTTAAAATTTAATGTGTGTATACATAAAATGTGGAAATCATGATTTTAATTTCATTATTGCATAAAATCTTACTATTATAAAGCACTGAAAATATTGAAATTATTAAGATGAAAGTCGAATTCCAATAATGTGCTATTACTTTCAATATAACATAAGTGTGCAAAATTTATTATTTAAAGTAATAGCACATTATTGGAGTTTGACTTCCGGTAAAACAGAAATCGCATAACTTCAAAATTGTGTTAAATAATTCCACGTAAAAAGAGACCCAGGTGTATCTCTAATTTTTAAAATGTCATTTCAGACCAAAGAATATAAAAATGAAATAATTCACTGTATATACACATGACATCTTTATCTCTGGTTCCTTATAAATATAGATAAACATCAGCATACATATATCAATTCTTTGGCGGCTGATGGGTAAGTTACATTATCAGAAATATAGTCCAGACAATTGTCAGCATCGGGAAAGTATAATCAGGTATGGTTGGCATTCTCCCTTCTGCCTAGGGCTTGATGAGTTTCAGGCCAGCAAACTATCTTCAGATTTGTAGCTATGAATTTCAACACAAAGAAATGGATCATTTTTCCTCCATGTGAATTCAAACCCTACCATTGAATTGTAGAGTAGTTGATTCCTCCTGTTTTGATTTCAGTACATCTTCATGGGAGCTTTGTCCAACTCCCTAACTCTGCAGCTAACTATCCTGCTTTTCAAAAATATTATTAGTTAAGATTTCTGGCTAGCTCTTACAAAATATATTTACCCAAGACTTAATACCAGATTCTTCTGGCCAACTCGTACAAAAAACTACAAGCCAAACTCTTCAAAAACTAAAACCAGACTTCTTTTCAAAGTCTACTATTCAGGCTGCTTTGATATTTTTTATCAGTCCTTTTTATAAGTCCTCTGAGGTGATGAAAACATCTTAATTGAAAACAGAGGTTTTTTTGTCTAATCCTTATCTTGATTAAAATCAATTTTAATCTTTTCAAATCTACTTTGAAATTTTACCAAAGGTGTGATCTACATGTTTTTGCTCTCTTCAAATCAATTAAAAACTACTTTTTGGAAATTTTAATCTACAAATATTTTTAAAAATAGATAAAGAAATGTATATAAGCATTAATAAAAAAATAAACCATGCTTGTTTTTTTAAATTCAAAATCAGAATAATAATAATACAATATTAATATTTATTCAGGCCTTTTTTAAATGCTTTAATTTATAATAAAATTCTGTTTTAAGTCCAGAGTTATTTAACCCTTTATTTATTATTTTTATTCCAGGAAATTTAGAAAATATTTACAATTTTTTTTGTCTGTGTTTATTTCTACTGTTCCTGTACTTTATTTATATATATATATTTGTGCACACTCACTATATTTTCTAGTCTCATATAACAGACCTGTTATAATGGATTATAATTAATATTATATGTCTTTAGCAAAAGCAAATTTGAAATATAGAAATGTTATTACATTAAGAATAAGATTACACATGTGCATTTTTCTGACAGTTTATGTAAGTAATTATCCCTTTATGCTACATTAAATAATACCTTAAAAATATGATATGCAATTAAGTGATATCTGAAATAAAAGTATTTAAGATGAAAAATAATATATATATAATACTTTATAATAAACACTGTTCATGCCTGTGCAGTAAAAAGTCAAAAATAATTGTTTTTTTCAACTACAATTGGAAGTTTTATATTTGAAATAAAAGTATTAGGATGTCCAGAATTTAATTAATTCATTTTGATAAACCAAGCATTAACATATATGTATCTATATATTTTGTTCTAAAGTTTAAGAGTACTCAAATGGAATAAAAAAAAATTGTTCAACATTAAATATGTTAAAAGCAAAGGTTGTAACAATTTAATGCTAATGCCAGAAAGTCCTCCCTCTCAGAATTGGAAATCTAAATGTAATAAATCTTTTGTAACAGTTAGTGTTAATCAGGCAAATAAAAATTATGAATAACACATCTACCAAATAAAATATTAAATTATTGAATATATTTAGTTTTAAAATGTAACAGATTGATTTTTGCCCATTAGGACACAAGGGATAAAGCTAAGATAACACAAAAGTAGTATTCTTTCCACATCTAACCAATGAATTCCAAAAGTCATAAATAACAACATTAAACTGCAACAACACTTTGGCTTTATAGCATTTAAACGAAATACTTCTATATAAAATGTGCCTACAGAATTTTCATGTGAAGCTAAGATATGATATTTATAGTTCACAATATGATATTTCTGGTGCAAAAACCCAATTGTAGGGATGTCTGCTTTCTTATTATTTTTCAAATAATTATGTGAGACAGCTTTTTCTTTTTTGTTTATATTATAGATTATTTTATTGAACTACAAATTCAAATGAGTAATCATAAGTTTTGCCTAAACTAAACTGGAAATGTAAGATGAGAGTAATAGACAATTTTAACATTTTTTTTCAAACTTTGAGAAATATTTTTAAAAGTCTAGATTAATTACATACATTCAATATTGTTCTGAAAAGTTTTGGCAGCAATAAAATATTTAAATACACAAAAATTAAATAGTAGAATCATTTATAAAGACATTAAATAATAAAAATATATTTTATGTATCAAAAAGTGGAAACAATAATTTAACAATAAACAAGCACTTTTCTTTTTCAGTACAAAAAACTTTCAGAAAAATAACATGATTTAGCTATGATAAATGCTATGAACTGTAAGATAATATCTGGTATGACTACCTATGCATTTCTATAGTTGATGGGGATTTAGCATTGACATGATAACAGCTATAATAATTGATTGATGTACTTATTATTATTTATCAGAAAGAAGACAAAATATTTTTGTTGTGATTATCTTATAGAATATTACATGGATGTGTATTTTGATAAACTTGAACATCATTATATTATTTTAAATAATAGCTATTCACCATATACATATTGGAATAATGTTTAATATATATAAATTTAAAGCTTCCACAATTAGTAAATATAATGGTTTCTTTATCAGACAATATTCCATATGAACCATCAACTTCTTTAAAAATTGTTGACTAAAAAGCAATTGGTTATCTCATGGTCAACTTGGTCTAGAATCATAGACAGATTAATGCCATTTTTTGGACTTTTCTTTCTAAAATAAAGACACCATTGCTAAATATTTTAGACAATCAGTAAATGATCTCATGTGCAATTGATTTTATCATTAATTTGAGTGCTCAAGAAAGCACTGTGTGAGATATAACATGATCCAAAAGCATCCTCTTATTTAGAACTAACCAATGGATTCCAAAATATGTAAAGTAACAATATTAAACTGGAAATAAATGTTTTGGCTGCTTTTGTAAAATTTAAATAAAGCATTATATATAAACCATATCTATTGAAACTGTTGCTTCATTTGCAGTCATGGCAGGTGATCAGTGTCAGGCACAGACAGACAGACAGAGAGAGAGAGAGAGAGAGAGAGAGAGAGAGAGAGAGAGAGAGAGAGAGAGAGAGAAAGAGAGAGAGAGAGAGAGAGAGTCATATAATGTTATTTTCAAAGGAATAGTTAAGAATTGTTTAGCAATAACATCAAAAATCAACACAGTAGAAAGAGATAACTTTAAAATGGCACAATATAAAGATGATGAAAGAAAAAGTCATGAATTTGAAATGGAAGTATTAGAGAATTTATTCAAAGAAAAATATAATAGAAAGATTAAATTTCAAAAAACCTGGTATAAAACATGATGTAACAAATAATCCAATGCAAAAATTAAATCACAAAGTAGACATTGTGGCAATGTTGTAATAAGTGATGTGAGAATAAACAGAAAGATATCTCAATACAAGTAAAAGAAATGAAAGAAGATGTCTAAACAAGCAGAAAAATTAAGAATATAAATGAAACAAAACA
Source organism: Epiperipatus broadwayi (assembly GCA_028023455.1). Classification (NCBI taxonomy): domain Eukaryota; kingdom Metazoa; phylum Onychophora; class Udeonychophora; order Euonychophora; family Peripatidae; genus Epiperipatus; species Epiperipatus broadwayi. The sequence goes on from JAQFVV010006494.1 coordinate 225,560, forward strand.
TAATTAAACAGCAGAAAAAGTGAAAATAGAAATGGCAGATCAATCAAAACAGAAGAAATGAAAGAAAACAAGAATACATGAAGAAATGACAGCAGAAATGCTACAAGGCCATGAGAAACTGGAGATAAGAAAAGATAATGTCAAACATAAAATGGACAAATTTTAGCAAAACAACATGTCAAGGTTGAAGAAATGGAAAAAGGCTTTAAAGAAAAAGTTCAAGAGATCATGAAAAGAAGATTCTGCAATGCATCCAGGTCAGTGTGGAACTATTAGGAATCATACAGGAGAAATGAATAAAAGAAGCATATGAAGGGCAAAAAAGAATTTATAAAGAAAACGTTGGTGATAAAAGACAACAAATGAAACACAAAAATGGCTAAATGATTTTAAGAAATGGCAACAAGATATAAACAATAAATTAGAGGTTCAAACAGATAGAAATACATAAGAAAATGGAATAGTTTGGTCAAATGTATCAACAACAGATTAAGGAAATGAAAACAGAAATTCTCAGGATATACGGAAGATATGATTTTAACTGAAAATTGAAATGGACATAGAGAACGGAAATGAGAATACAGACTTAGTGTATTACATAATTCCCTCAAACAGGCAATTATAACAAGATGGATTGGAATCAAAAATTGGGGATTATGAAAATATGATAAATCATCTACAAAGTTCAGATTTGACAAAATTTATCCCAATAAAGGCCTTCTGTGCCAGTGGGAATATAGAAAGTTATTTTTTTACATTGAAGTATTATATGGAGCTACAAAAGAATACTAGAATTCCCTTAGTGTAAAACCACAAATTTTTTGAGACTACTATTTTATATTACAGATATTTTGCAGTGAAGAGAGGCAAGATTGGGTATTATAAAGATGTGTCAGGAGAGATACAGATCAGGAGAAAAAGATCCACATGCATAGTTATTTCATTGGCAAATGACTAAATTAAGAACACTCACTACATTCCCATTATCAGGACAAATAATTGGGATGGGTGCACAATATGCTACCAAATATATAATAAATGATTAGAAGCAATAATGTCAACATTAAAAAAAGCAGCTGAGTTACTAAACATAATACATATCCACCATCCATGCTCCAAATATACCTAATGAAGATAAAAATAGTTAAAAGCATTAACAATCTCCTCCTCCCCAACCATAGGATTATCACAAGAGAAGAAAGTGATGAAGAAGTAGAAGCAAAATTATCCATACTATCATGAAAATCAAAATCAAATTCATATTCAAATAAAGACAATGACCAAATAGACAAGGCAGATGGTAAATGAATAAGGACTTTATTGCTATGTTCCTTCCAACAAGATCTTATTAAGAAAATAAGGATCTTGAAGATGACTGACAATCTGATATATATGTTCACTGATCTTATCATAAAAATGATTCAACCATATTAACCTATGCAAAACAATCAGGCTCTGAAATAAATGTCCCAATGGAAGAAATTTCTATTTACATCCTCATTGACATTGGTAGCCAAATATCAGTGATTACAGAAAAGCTATTTAAAAAATAAGTGAAAGTAAACCAGGTCTTAAGAGGATATTCTTGCAGAAAACCCAGGTCACTTTAACCAATGGTCCTAAGTCAGAAATCAATAGTACACTAGTCTAGATAAATATGCAAATTGGAAATCAGAATTTAGATTATGTATTCATAATTATGTTTCAATTAATATATGAAATAATCTTGGGGATCAAATTTTTTGTATCATCAGCAATGTCATATCTATTATCCTCAGAAAATACTGAAATGTAATCAAAAAGAAATTTGATTTGCCTGCATGGAAGTCTAGAATTTTCAATCATGTGAATTACATGAAGTTCAAAGCCCAAGAGTGGGTAGGACTATTCTCTGCAGAAAAATAATTATTGATTGATTTTCTAACATATACCAGCATTCCAGCAAGTATTTTCTATCAAACCTGGAAGTATACAGGGATATGTCCATAGGATCAGAGTTAAAGAATAAATTTTCAGAATAGATCATATCAAATTTCCAATCAATAACATGAAGAAATAAAAAAAAACAACTCTGGAAAGTCATCAATGGAAGAATAATGGAAAAATGCACTTTCCCAGAATACCAATCTGTTAGTGGTTGTCAAGAAAAAGGATAGCTAAATTAGATTATGACTGGATACCTGACAGATAAAATAAGATAACCATATTGAAATGAGATATTCTACTTAATACAAAGAATTTATTCATCCAATTTAAAGGGAAAACTATTTTTACAGTAATTAATGTGACCTGCAGTTACTGGAAAATACTATTGCAAATGCAAAATTGTAAATATATTGTTTTCAGGCATGAGAGTTATTCATATGTTTTAAAGTGTATGCTCTGTGGACTGATCAATAGTACATCAGGACTTCTATGGTGTTAATAGTTTTGTCATAGCAAGTGAAAAACATAACTATATCCTATGTAGATGAAGTTTGTCATACACCTAGAACATTTGTACTTATTTTTTAAAGAGTTCCACAAAAAGCACACTACCATTAACTTACAAAAGAGCATTTTTGGCCTTACCTGAGATTGATTTTTTGGGGCACATAAATAGCAATAAAGGCATACACCCACATTTAAAAATATAGCTGCTAATCAAAAATTTTCTACCCCGACTAGCAAGAAGCAATTAAGATCCTTTTTGAGGCTGTATTATTTCTATCACCAGTTTTATAAAAAGTTTGCATGGGATGTAGCCTCACAAATAAACCTGATTTGTGAAAGTAATCAATGAATCTGGACAAGACAGCATGACCAGGATTTTAAAATAATCAAGTCTAAACTTTTTGGCCTACCCTGATTTTTATGTTTTATTAACTGCTCTCTCAGAGTAGTGGAAGTCAATTATATAGTTACTGAGAAAGAGGTCTTAGATATTGTTTGGGTGTTTAAAAAATGTAAGTCTTTCTTAAAAGGATCCAACACAATTGTTATCATGGATCATAGATGTTTAAAATTTATCTGCAGAGGCTATCTTACAAATGATCAGTTAATTGGGTGAAGTTTATTTTTCAGAAATTTAGTTATTGAAGGGTATATTGCTCTGGAAGAAACAATATTGTGGTGACATCTTAGTTGTCATCTGGCAGAAATCCTGTAATCCCATTTTTGTATAAAGAATGTGCTAATTGCTGCAATGAATCTCTGTAGATGAATTGTAGAAGATATTACACACTCACATGCAATTAATGACCATTGCTTGGTTCCCAGGATTAGTTGTGCAGGCTATACATATCTGACTTTTATAGTATCAACTGTCAAGTATTATAAAGACTGCTGTCTATTATTATGCGCCCCTAAGAAGTTAAACCCTTGGATAAAAGCAAATAAACCATGGGAAAGCCTCCATATAGATGACACTGACAGATTAATGAAATATATTGCGGATACTGATAGACTCTGACTCAAACTGGACAAAATACACAAGAGTTAAGAGTATGGTCACAGAAAACTTCATAAAAGCTTTAAATGAGATTTACAGATATCATGGCCACTCCTAAATTATTGTTTCAGATAATAGAACTGTTTTTATATCTGTTTTGTTTTAAGGCCTTTTAACAATTAGGGAAATTCATCATGATGTTGAAGTAATGGATCTGAAGTCCAATCCATGCTTCACAGCCTTCTATAAACTTAGTATTATAGACCTGAATTAAGTTTATAGTCCAATATCAGCAGGGTTTTGCATTGAAGCTAAAATTAATTACGTTTATGTAATTTGTATTGCATTTAAATATTTTGTTAAATAAATTCCATTCTAAGATTAGATTTCTGTTAATAAAAATTACTTGTAAAACCTATTAGTCAAATATATATATACGTCAAGCGTATATATATATATATGAGTTAATGCAAAATACTGCTGAAATAAAATGCTTATTTTATTAAAAGAAATAAGAATGTATTTTTCTTTTTAAATCTTGTTAAAATATTTAGTATGATTTGATTTTGAGATAAGCCCGCCAACATTTTCTAAAAGAATGTATATTTTTAATTAATTAGCCCATTCAAGGCAAATTAAAGATAGCCTTCTCTTTCTTTTTTAATTAATAAAATTCAAACTTTAAAGAAAGAAATTTAGAGTAAAAAAGTAAAAGTTATGTTTAGAAAATGTTACCTTGAAACAAAAAAGCGGGAGGGGCTTATCAAGATCTAAGATCATACAAACAATAGAAGGTAGCTGACAAAGAGGGTATAAATAAAAGTGAGAACAAAAGACTTGGTTATTCAGAGTTTTTTTGCTGGCATTCAGATTTCTCTTCGGAGAACTCTTTCAGATTTTGCTTGTGAAGATTTTATTCCAAAAAGTTAGACAACTGTCATCTTCAAAATCATGGAGAAGTTTGAACATGCTCAAGCTAAAAGTCCTATGAATTTGATGGATTCTACTATGCTTGGCTAGGCAAATAAATAGCTTTGCCTATCGCCGAGGTTCCTAAATACCATCCAAAATGCCATAGTATCCACCAAATAGTGACCTGAACTCTGTGCCATATCTGTAGGACTTTTTGTGAAACCATGCTACATATTTCCATTTTCATTGTCCAGACAAATACTTATCGACGGTTGGATCAAGCCATGCCATCGCCGAACAGGAACAAGGAACCAGGATGGTAATCATATCTCTCCTCCATTGAACTATTTACTTTCTACCCTTTTGTTCATACCTTTCTTAATTGAATTATATTGTGAATTATTTTATTTAATGATATTTGTAATGTAACCATTTTATTAGACTAGTCTTAAATATATATAGGTGTGATCATCTATTTATATTTAACCTTTTTTCCTTCACTATTCTTCATTACTAACATGTGTAAATATTTTGTATTCCATTGCAGTTAAGTTTAAAAGTTAATATTTTTTCATTTAAAATCTCTTTCCAAATTTTATTTATGTTTCTAAATTCGATATGAGTAAGTTTCCTTTGTTTGCCAACTTGATCTCCTCGATAATGCCTCTTTTGTCCGCCAGTAGCTTATTACGTATATCTGATTTAGCTATATACGTCTTAAATAATTTTTGAACTGTCTGTTTTTAGTGCAAAGCAATTAGAAAATGTTTTGTGAAAGATTTCTATTATTGTACTTTATCGAGGAGATTCGGGTTGACAATTTTAATAAAATTGGGAAGAAAAGATTTAGACCGCAAACTTATTAATCTGTTTTTATTGTCTAATTAGTTTTCATTAATTTAGGGGAATAGCGGAGGCCATTAAATCATCATTCATATTTTAAAGTTGTTAATTAAACATATTATTTAACTATAAAAAGCTCGAGTTTCCAAATTTTATTATAATGCTTTATTTTGCTTTTCTAATGGTCCAGGCACACAAAACACATGTTTCTTAGTACTTTTATTGCACATTTAACTATTTAGCTTCATAGGTGTTTTCGTCCATGTCTCTACCTCTGTTGCTAAGCTTTGTGGCCAGTGAGAAAATAATTTATGTGTGTCTCAGATAATGTTGTTTGTTTGTAATTAGTCTCGAGAATAGGCAAATATGGCAGAGGTCATAGTATTCTTGATTTAATATCTCACGTATGGATGGCCTCGAGGTACTTTTGTCTAGTATTCGAACTGGGTTACACCAACATACATCATCTGACTGTCACAGTTAAATTTTTTTTTTTCTGCATTCTGACGCCAACAATATGGGCCGAATTTCATTTTTTTTATTGGAAGAATAGGAATAAGGGATTTGAAATAATAGATATATGTAGATTTTTTTTTCTCGGATTTGTACGCATATATATAATGTTTTTTTAAATAACACAAAATAATAGTTAGTTATACTATAATTTTTTGCTTCGCAGTGGGACTTATGCCTTTTTTTTTTAAAAAAAAAAATTTAGTACCCTGAGAAGTTAAATTAAATGTGTCATAAGGTAAACATTTCGAGTTTAGTATATATATATATGAAATGAATATTTTATATTTGAAAAGTTAACACTCCGTTAGTTGTTTTATTGTGATTATAAAATGAGATTTTAGAGTTATAGCAATTCCCCCCCCCTAATGAGTAGTTTTGTAATGACCAGTCACCATATTTTTTTTGTCGTATAAAGTATATAGCTTCATTGAGGTGGAAGTGTCCAATATATACCCACCTGCCCTCCCTTAAAATAGCTTTCGTACTTTATGTTATTTAATATTACTTAAATATGAGAAGTTTTGATGTAATAATTGTTTTTCGAAATATAACATATATACGGTAGTAATATTTTAGTAAAAATTACAAATAGGTAATAGAATTTTTTTTTCCGTTTGTATAAATTTTTGTAAAGATCTAAGAGATAACATTTTTTCCGTTAATATAATTTTTTTTCTAAGATCTAAAGTTGATAAGTTCGAATTAACACGTGTCAACGTACGGTGTTAGCAAATATTTTTTTCACTTTCTCTGCATTTTGTTTCTTTAATATATTGAACAATTTTAATCATGCAAAATTTTTTTTTCACGTTTAAATATTTTGCAGTTACCTTTCCTGCAAACATATATAAATATAACTTTTGTTTTCGTTAATATCAAATTTAATTTTCAACTTGTGAAATAGTAAATGCGTATGTTCGTTTTAATAAATATATATATTAAAGTATTTTCTGTATAACATATATGTCAGCTCCCTTTAGTTAAGATTTTTTTTTCTCAGTTCGGATTATGCTATTGAATCATTTATTGAGTAACCGTTAGATGAAGACCCTTTGAAGTAACCGTTAGGTGAAGACCTCTTACATTTTTAGAGTTTAGAATTGCTGAGTAGCCTGAAATAATAGGTCTATGTCTGCAATCATTGTTTCCGTGTTATATTTGCGACCAGCGTTTACTAGCCTGAAATAATAGGAGTATGCGGTCTGCAATATGACAAATCTTTCTAATAAAATCATGTACATGATAAGAAAAAAACATTTGTATAGGTATATTTGTTTGTATATTTATATGTAGTCATATATATGCTTATTTAATGATATACATATTCATATATATGGGTGTATATGGTATACATTTCGTTTATAGTTCGGTAAAACCCGTTTTTATATAAAAAAAAAATTTTAAACAATTTTTGATCTCAATGCGTGATTCTGTAAAATTGCTTGATAACTGTTAATCTATTTCGGGTTGTGACCAAAATGGTAGTTGGTTTCGATCCCATGTTCATAATTCGGAGTGACGGTTATCATGGGATTTTATTTTTAATTTTTTTTTTGGTGCATATTTTGTTATGTTAATCGTACTTTAGGCTGTTAAATTGATTTTTTTTGTGTCATGACCAAAATGGTAACTGGTTTCGAACCCAGGTCAGACAAGTTACCTTACTTAGTTGTTATACGTCTTAGACTTAATTAATATTGTCATTTAAAATACCATTTACTTATTCATGCAGAGATTTTTTTTTGAAAGTGAAGTGAAAATCAAAATAAATTGTAATCGCATTAAACTTTATAAACCTTATCAATGTGTGCTTGGGTCATTATCCATTAATATGTATATTTGATATGGCCATTGTCTTGTCGACTGGCGCCCCCATCAAATAAATTTGTCGGCAAGTGCAATTTCTCATATCGGAATACAAATAAACAAACCATAGGAGGTAGATGATCAAAATAAAACTGTATGTGTAGTGAGCCAAAATAATTTTTAAACATGACTTTTGTATATTTTGCTTACATATTCCTTGATATATATATATATACTTGTATATTAATGTAATGCATTTTTTTTAGTTGTTTCAGGTGTCAGAGAAAGCTGGGTCAAGTTGTAAGTGGGTTATTTTAATTATATTAACATAGCAGTGACATTTTAATGAAATATAAAAATAAATAAAGTAAAGTGAGGAGAATAATATGTAGTAATAAATATTAAAAACAGACACGGCAGGATTTTATATATTTTTTCATGTACACACAGATACATATAGGCATAGGTTTAAGATAGGACCTCGTGAGTTAGGCAAAGTTAATTTCTAAAAACATAAATAAAACAGATAGTTGGAACTTAGAATACTGAGTTATTTTAGAAAGAAGTAAAAATTTTTCGGATATACAGAAGAATATAGCTCCTAGATACATGTGATGTAATATACTTACCTAGTTTATAAAAGACTAAAATACATTTTAGAAATAAGGTGTGTTTGTTGTCTAGCAAAATAGCCAATAGTAGGCAAAAATGGAGGAACAGAAGAGAGATGTAGTTTATAGGTCAATATGTACTCATAATGATCAAGAGTATAACTCGGAAGATCTCATCAAAGAAATGAGAGACGAAAATGAAATGATGAACATGTTCCAAAAATTCATGAATATTACATCGCAAAGATTGAACTGTTTGGAGGCACATATGGAACTCCATCAAGAACAGAGTATTGTAACAGAAGCATCACCAGAAGATGATACTCAAAATCAAGATGACACTGATATGAAATCCTCGAGTGATTATGAAACAGGCGAAGCCACGTACCAGTCAGATTTCTCTGGACAAATGAATGAGGAGAGTAAAAAAACAAATGATCAACAGCTGCTGAACCAAATCCAGGTGCAACAAGACAGTGAAATTTTTACTGTGACAGTAATCAATACTATAACTCCTGTGGCAAAGATTAGCAATATAAAATGTTTTAGAGAAGAACCAGGTGGGAATCCTAGACACCACCTTGATAGCTTGAAAATCTGTCTCCAAGTCCAGAACATGACTGAGCAAGAAAAGAAGGCAAGGGATAAATTAAGACGTACGGCTCAGCATTGCAAGAATCGAAACCGGCAATATAAATTCAGGAAAGGAAACCAAGCATGGCTAAGAGACCTTAAGCAAAGTATTAAAGCATGGAGGAAAGGTAAAAAGTTCTTCCCAATATATAAAGGTCCATATGCATTAAAAAAGAAGTGTGGAGAAAATGCTTTTTGGTTGAAAGATAGTCATAGCATACAAAGACGGTATAATGCTCCAAACATAAAACCTTGCATATCACCAGACCCTGGAAAATTTAGAAAGTAAAAAGATAAATATAACTTGTGAGACAAAAACAATACGAACTCGATTTAAGATACAGGAGATTGAATTATGGATAAACTGTTAGTTATATAGTAAAAGAAAGAAAGACTGTTAGTCAGTAACAAATTAAATATTACAGCAAATAAAGAGTAGGCTTGAACTCACCTGGTGCAAAATTTTTACCTCTGACCTGAAGCAACAGCATTTTTTTTTAACATTTTTTTTGCTCACTAACTATTGGGAAATGAAGCAATGGATCTGAAGTTCAATCCATGCTTCACAGCCTTCTATAAATTTGGTTAGTATTATAGACCTGAATTAAGTTTATAGTCCAATATCAGCAGGGTTTTGAATTGAAGCTAAAATTAATTACGTTTATATAATTTGTATTGCATTTAAATATTTTGTTAAATAAATTCCATTCTAAGATTAGATTTCTGTTAATAAAAATTACTTGTAAAACCTATTAGTCAAACATATATATACGTCAAGCGTATATATATGAGTTAATGCAAAATTCTGCTGAAATAAAATGCTTATTTTATTAAAAGAAATAAGAATGTATTTTTCTTTTTAAATCTTGTTAAAATATTTAGTATGATTTGATTTTGAGATAAGCCCACCAACATTTTCTAAAAGAATGTATATTTTTAATTAATTAGCCCATTCAAGGCAAATTAAAGATGGCCTTCTCTTTCTTTTTTAATTAATAAAATTCAAACTTTAAAGAAAGAAATTTAGAGTAAAAAAGTAAAAGTTATGTTTAGAAAATGTTACCTTGAAACAAAGGAGCAGGAGGGGCTTATCAAGATCTAAGATCATACAAATAATAGCAGGTAGCTGACAAAGAGGGTATAAATAAAAGTGAGAACAAAAGACTTGGTTATTCAGAGTTTTCTTGCTGGCATTCAGATTTCTCTTCGGAGAACTCTTTCAGATTTTGCTTGTGGAGATTTTATTCCAAAAAGTTAGACAACTGTCATCTTCAAAATCATGGAGAAGTTTGAACATGCTCAAGCTAAAAGTCCTATGAATTTGATGGATTCTACTATGCTTGGCTATGCAAATAAATAGCTTTGCCTATCGCTGAGGTTCCTAAATACCATCCAAAATGCCATAGTATCCACCTAATAGTGATCTGAACTCTGTGCCATGTCTGTAGGACTTTTTGTGAAACCATGCTACATATTTCCATTTTCATTGTCCGGACAAATACCTATCGACGGTTGGATCAAGCCACGCCGCCGCCGAACAGGAGCAAGGAACCAGGACGGTAATTATATCTCTCCTCCATTGAATTGAACTATTTACTTTTTACCCTTTTGTTCATACCTTTCTTAATTGAATTATATTATGAATTATTTTATTTAATGATATTTGTAATGTAACCATTTTATTAGACTAGTCTTAAATATATATATGTGTGATCATCTATCTATATTTAACCTTTTTTCCTTCGCTATTCTTCATTACTAACATGTATAAATATTTTGTATTCCATTGTGGTTAAGTTTAAAAGTTAATTTTTTTTCATTTAAAATCTCTTTCCAATTTTATTTATGTTTCTAAATTCCATACGAGTAAGTTTCCTTTGTTTGCCAACTTGATCTCCTCGATAACGCCTCTTCTGTCTGCCAGTAGCTTATTACGTATATCTGATTTAGCTATATACATCTTAAATAATTTTTAAACTGTCTGTTTTTAGTGCAAAGCAATTAGAAAATGCTTTGTGAAAGATTTCTATTATTGTACTTTATTGAGGAGATTCGGGTTGACAATTTTAATAAAATTGGGAAGAAAAGATTTGGACCACAAACATATTAATCTGTTTTTATTGTCTAATTAGTTTTCATTAATTTAGGAGAATAGCGGAGGTCATTAAATCATTATTCATATTTTAAAGTTGTTAATTAAACATATTATTTAACTATAAAAAGCTTGAGTTTCCAAATTTTATTATAATGCTTTATTTTACTTTTCTAATGATCCAGGCATGCAAAACACATGTTTCTTAGTACTTTACTATTTATCTCCATAGGTGTTCCGTCCATGTCTCTACCTCTATTGCTAAGCTTTGTGGCCGGTGAGAAAATAATTTATGTGTGTCTCAGATAATGTTGTTTGTTCGTAATTAGCCTCGAGAATAGGCAAATAGGGCAGAGGTCATAGTATTCTTGATTTAATATCTCGCGTATGGATGGCCTCGAGGTACTTTTGCCTAGTATTCGAACTGGGTTGCCTGGCAAAGAAAGCAGCATAATTTGAAACAGGTGCTAAATAAAAGTTTGTATAGTGATATTAACAAAGTTTTAATTGACAATATGTTCTATCAACATCAGTCCATGTACATCGATTTAAAAGGACACTGGTTGAGGTGTAATTGTGTTAAAAAGTTGAATCCACCTGTCTGTACTAATGCCTAATTGACTTGGTTGAAGAAAGCTATAAAGTTGGTGACACTATTTGAATACATTATATACTATAAATAAAATAGTATCCAGAAGTAATAACCAGCATTATTTTAAGACAATAAAGAGAAGAGCAAACTTCAAATGTAAGAAGAGTGAGAAGATACAGAAACCAGTTTACAGTTTGCTATCAGAATCACCAATTGTAAGTGCCAATTTAATGATAAATGATAATACTTCACTAAAAAAGAAGGCAGTACTGATATAGCACAAGAACTACTGGATTCAAGTATATTTAATGTGAAGCTTTTTTTTAAAAAAAAAAGATTTGTTAAATAAATTAAAGATTTTGCCATAAGTGAATTTGTCATCTTCAAAACAGTCTTTATAGGGAGAAAGTCATTAAGCAGGAGGAGAGAGAGAAAAATGAAGCACCTGCGTTTGAAAAGGTAAAAAACCAAAAAGATTACAAGATTATTGAAATGAAAGTTAATTTTGTGGAGGGAAGGGAGGAATTAAAATGTGTAGTGTTATAAACAATAAGTATACAGATATATATGTAAATAAAGTTTTATTATGGAAAATAATTACCACAGAACACTTATGTAATTATTCTATTATACAAATCTACCAAAATTTACAAGAAAAGAACTGAACTTAAATTATTTATGCAAATTAATCATATATATGGATAACTTACACACTAATAAAACATCAGCAGATGGAATAAGGGCGTGTGCAAAAGCTTGGAAAATCAGATGCAAATTTTCTTATTATCAAGTAATGTGTATGCAGAAGTAATATATACACTACAAAGGAGGTTTTAATTAAAAATTGTTTCAATTAAAGATTAATAATTAGTTTGTTTACCTATATATAAGTATATTTTATCATGTGTTTAATAAACTCATTTATTTTATTTGAGTTGTTTGTTTATTTAATTGCGACCCAGCTTGTATACATATACCCCTGAGGTACACAGCAGATATTTATTAAATATTTTAAAATATATATATCTTCCCTTTACAAAATTTAAAGCTTTCATAAAGAAATAGCAATATGACTTTCAATTAAATATTAAAAAAAAAGATTCACCTGAATAACTGGACCTGCCTTTAAACAAATTTTGATCCCTGCCACTAGAGGAATCATCAGTACAGAGAAGAAAGAGATTAACCAACCAAGGGCTGAAGCCCACTGTGGAAAAACATAGCTGCCATACTGTGCTGGTTTAAAATCAATCCACGTGAAAATTAATATAGACTAAAAAAATAAAATAAAACAGATTATTCAAAAAATTAATAATATTGATAACAACAACAACAAAAAAAAAAGAAATACAATAATATAGTTATTAAGACACTCAATCCAAGAGAAAATTAATATAGACTAAAAAATAAAACATTATGTAAAAAATTAATAGCATTGATAATAAAACAACAAATACAATAAAGTAGTTACTAAGAAACTTTTGGAAGTCATAAAATTTGCTTTCCAGTAAATTATTTAACACATTGACCAACTTTTTCATATAGGGGATATAGTAGCCAATAGATGCTAAAAGATTGTGTATTTGAATCCCCATCTAATGACTATTCATCCAATAGTTTTATAATTTTCACCCGTGAGAAGCTTTGGATTTGAAAGCAATACACCTAGATGTTTGTATATAATGCAGCTTTCTAGCACACATCTTTTTTCTTTTCAGTTAACTATAAAGCTATGAACCCAAATTGAAAACGCAATAACACTTTTGTATAGTCATACAAATCTGAATCCAATTCAGCATCTACATTGTTTGGTGTTTTTGGTTTTTTTAATAACAATAGTCACCAATAATCTTGTATCAATCAATTAAAACACCACACACTCATCTTTAGCAGCTTGTATAAGCAAGCATAAGAAGAGATGGTCATGCGATGTTTTAAAGATTAAATTATTTAACATATACACATTTGATTTTAAAATATATAATAGATTTTAATTTTCCTGAAATAAATAATATGCGTGCATATGTTGGCAAAGACATAAATAAATGCACTTGCATAAAATAAAATTAATATATATATATATATATTGAAACTTCAGTTTATTATATATATATATATATATATATATATATATATAAGTGACTGAAGATAGCTATGTGTGCACCCCAAAAGTTTCTACAAAAATTTAAAATAAAGAAATATAGCTACTTAGATGTGAATAGAATATTTTAATCTATAATTAATAAAAGTAAAAACTTTGAAAGAATTTAAATAATTTTGAAAAAACGTTTTTTATGTTTTCTTGGGTGCTCCATTTAGGCCACTGACAGACTACAGCAGCAACAACCATCATTAGTAGTAGTAGTAAAAGAAGAAGCAATGGAAATACCAAAGATAAAAATTCTAAATATAGATATATGGAATGTGCAAACTTTATTTGATACAAACTCTTCAAGACCATAATGGAAAACAGCAATGAATTTAAGATTGATATAACTGCTCTTAATGAAACTTGTATTTCAGAGAGGAAGCTCAATATAACACATACAAGTTTTTTCAGAAGGGTACATCAATTAACGAATAAATAATGCATGTTATTACATTTTCTGTGAAATTTAATTTAGTATCTTTCATTCTTGGAATTCCTCACTGTATCAATAAATGGCTAAAGACGTTTGACACTTGTCTTGCACATTTTATTAGTGCCTATGCTAAAACATAAGATTCAGAGAATTTAGAGAAACCTTTTATTCCTAGCTGGATAGTATTATCACAGCAATACTATTAAAAGATTAAATTTTTTTTCTTGGAGTCTTTAATATATATATCGATACAAACAATAGACATTGGCCAAAAGTTATTTGAAATAATGGATAGATGTGGTAAATACAAGTAGTCTGTTGTTATTGAGTTTTGCATGTATAAATTGACTATCACAAATACCTTTATTAGACAGAAAAATCACTATAATTGAACAGGGGTAAGCACAGTCCTAGCAGTGGGCTGAAATTTGTGGGAGGCCAGTGGAAACATCCAAAGATGGAGTTTCTAGTGGATGTAGAAGCTGGGTTAATAGATAACCTTAGCAGAAATAATATTATTATTGGTATAGCTAAGACAATTAGATACAGATAGATTAATGCCCAATTCAACAACTGGAGTAGTAAAATTAGATATACAAAACAGTTTTTTATAAACAACACTATCATTTGCCTCAAGGAGGATGAGGGAAACAGATTGATGGAGAGCAAAGAATATACAGATAAAATTTTTGCACAGATGGTGAAATTAAAATTTGAGTCGGTGACAAAGTTTAACAACAAAATAAACAGATAAATTTATTACATCAATTTTGCAAGTGCACCAAGATAAAGCTTTCATGTGATCAGAATACGTTTGGATTTACCCCTCTGCTTCCATACCCCTCAAGAATGTTGGCTAATGTGAAACTGCATAAGCTGAAATCACCCCTGAGGCTCATGTTTGACTTGGGGGGTGCACTATTTTAACATGGCGAAGCTGGTGAATCAATGGCTGGAAGTATTTGAAGGAAAATGGTACAGAATGAAAAATGGTTGGCCAATGGATCTCTCCATGAGTGGGATTGTGTCAGTTATCTTCTTTCATCACTTTGAACAGCAAGCAATACCCAACTACTTGGCAATAGTCCCTAAAACAATAAACACATGATATGTGGATGATTTATTTATAGCACCATCTAAAAACATAATTGTGAGTATCCAAAATGATTTTCAAGAACTTACAAAACTAGCACTAAATAGCACATGGGAAAACGAAGCAAGGAAAATGAGATATTTGGATTTACAGATGCAAAGAGACAAAGACTCAATTATAGAATGATCATTAAGCCATTGGAAATCAGAGATTACACACATCCAAACTCGAATGCACCAAAGGCACATAAATTGGTAGGATATCAGCATTATTATTTAGAAATCACCATTTGTGTAAGTTTGAAGCAGATAGGAAAACCAACATTGCATGTTATGTCAGAGATTTGATAAGTATGGGATTCAAATACAGAACAATAGCAGAGAAGATCAAGCAGTTTCACTGAAAATTAAAAAATAAAAGCATGAAGAGGATAAGCCACAAATAGTACTACCAAAGCGGCCAAAGACCTAGTTAAAAACCTATCCAAACAATTTAAAGTAGATTTTTGAATCCCCCCTAAATACTGACAGACTTATTAACAACTCTAAATATAAAGTCAACCCAGACTAAACTCCCCAGGTGGTATATAGGATAGCATGCCCACAAGCTGGCCATGGGGCTACGTACTATGGGGAAACTTGGGCTACTGTCACCACCAGAGTGGCTCAACACATGTGCATATATAATAGATCATCTATTAAAAATGAAGGCAGTTCGATATTCCTAGAATACCAAAATCATCTAATCACAGATTTGAATTCACCAATGCAGAATTCATGTGCTTGGAGAAAAACTGCCAAACTCAAGATAAAAAAAGCATACTTCATTGTGAATGACCTGAAGGCCATCAACAGATGAGATTTCTGCTTTTTGATTTCCAAGAAATGAACTGGTTGAATAATTTGCATACATTAATGATAACACAGAATGAAGAGTGACACAGGCTATGAATATGGGAGCAAATAGGCCCCAAAAGTGCTAAGCTAGAATTAACACAATTAAAATAATAACCTTATTGGTGTGCATTGGAAGTGCAGTATAATAATTAATAGATTACATTATAATTAGGAGTCAGATTAGAAGAGAAGTTCATATGACATGAGGACTTGCAAATATAGATTGTTTAATGGATCATGGATTGTATGCTCCAAGATTAAAATCTTAAAAACTGTATTTTATTTCAGCTATAGTCACACAAATATTGATGTTCATTCTGGCATAATATCTACTATATGCATTAAATTTCAGCAATTATTAGACATGAAAATTACTAAGGAGTATTCTTAAGTTCACTAATAAAAATCATTATGGGTTTTTTTTGACAATGATCTTAAATTTGATTAAAAGCAAATGTAAGTAATTTTCTGTTTAGCAGAATAATAGATTAAAAACTGCAAAAACTTATTGTGACCAGTTTAGATTTTTTTTTGATGCATTGAAAACAACATATGAATTTGAAAAATGATATCACAATTTTATAAATTACAGAATTGGCATTTTATATGATAAGAATAAGATTTTAAAAAGATGGAAGAAGTATTTTTGATAATCTTTTGAATCATGATAAAATAATTTATATGACTTTTAATGTTATATCCATTTTGTCTACTTATTTAGATTTGGATAAGGATATCATGTTTATGAAATCAAAACTATTCTTTGTAAATTTTAAAAATGGAAAGGCTGTAGGTACTAGTGAAATCCCTTGATACATTTTAAAATATGGTGATAATATGTGTTAGCTTCAAAAATATTGGAATTTTTTAACAATATATGAACTCAGTCTGAAATAAAGGGAATACATAAGACCAGTAATTATCTTGGAATATCATTATTACCCACTAGGGCAAACATATCTTCAGGAATTTTGTTGGGTAGGTTGCTTCCACTTATAGATGAATGGTTATTAGAGATTCATTACGGTTTTGAAGAATCAAAAAGCATTATAGACATGGTTTTTATTGTGAGACAAATACCATAATTTATATTGTAATAGTATAGAATCTTGAAGTGAACCTGAGATGATGGCACTCACCATCATCAACCCCAAGTCAATGACTCAAATTTAAACATACAAACAATATAATGAGCAAGAGGCATGAGCATGAGAGATCGACACAGAACTAAGTATAAGTTCACCCAGCATTACAGATGAATAATAATCATTTATCATCATAAATGATCAAAAAAATTAAAATAAATCAACAGTTAATCTTGTGACTGGATTTGAAATGGGTATATAAATCAACAGTTAATCTTGTGACTGGATTTGAAATGGGTATATTATAGACCAGGCTAATTAACTAGCTCTTGCCAAACTTAGGACAACAATACAACATAATAATTTGGAAGCACATACTTAAAAGTGCTAATCCATCAGAATATATAACAATAAAAACAATAATACTGTGATATTAAAAACATGCTAATCATTATCAATGCCCTGGCCATTTAGTGTCATTAATTTACTGACCAACTATAAACTTAATTTCTAATTAATACTAAAATAAAATTTAATGTAGTGCATGGACTTTAAAGGATCTTCCTTTGAATGTAAACCCCTTTCATATAACAGAGTATTATGTATAAATCCAGCTCAGTGAGAAAAATCTCTGTAACAACTGCTGTGATCAAGAGATATAATACAATCATAATATTCTAAAACTTTTTTAGGATTGAATAAATTTACTGGAATATGTTTAAGAATGAAATATCAAATTTATTAATAACAATTAAATTAAAATGAAATTAAGGTCGCTAGAATACAGTTATAAATATAAATTAATCATTCTGATTTTGATTAAAATACAAAGAAAAGTTATCACATTGTCATTTACAAATATTTATCTCAATAGGTTTACATACAACACATCTATACATCTGCACACTGATGTACTTGTATAATATAAAATGAACATATTTGAATTGTCATAAACTAATAAGAAAAATATGATTAATTTTAACCTGTAAGTGTCTACATGATATGCATTTATATAATCACATGGACATGTTGTAACATATGGAAATGGTCATACAATAATAAAAAAAGCTATCATATTTTAATGATACATAAATAATGAATTTTCACATATATATGTGGGAACCCATGGAAATGTGGGTGCACATTGATATCCCTTTAGTTAAAAAATAAACTTATTAAAGATATTATATTTTCACAAAACACAATTAATTTCCATGTTGAAAATATACATAAAATTCACATGCATGTGTGTATATATATATATATTATCTTCCTACTAATCTAAGATTTTTGGTACATTTTAAGGAAAAGATTTTTTTTTTCAAAATATATATTGATTCTTCTACAGTCCTTCATAAAAGTTTTTTTTTCAGGTTTCTATTAATTAATTGTAAATGTCTTTAAAATATTCTAGCAAATTCTTTTGTTTGATATAGAAAGAATTTTGGAGTTTTCCTTTTTTAATGAAATATACTGAAAATGACAATTTATTATTTTCTTTCATTATTTTAGTTTTAGTTGGCAAAAGTTATTTCCTTTTAAAATTTATAATTTAAAAATTTTAACTGTCATTTTCAAGAAATTATTAAAAATAATATTATTCTCAATATATAGCACATTCTACTTATCAGTTGTACTTTATATATATTCAATGCAGTACCTTTCTCTGTGCCTCTCTGCATATAGATAAAACAGTATATGGATAAACTAATTCTTCTGCAAACTGATTGACTTTCTTGGTAAACTTGTTCCTTCTAAAACAGTTGACTGGCTTTTTATCATCTTTGGAAATGATATGAATCAGGTAATTGTTGACATTCAGTCAGCTCCATCCAATCTAAAGTTTTGTAGATTTCAGGCAGACCATCTTAGTACACATATGGGCTATCAATCACATAAAAGCTGGACACTGCCTCCTTGTGAATTCAAACTCTACCATTATGACACTAGCAACAGCAGGATAAACCCTCTTTTTCTTTCAGTTATAACATCATAGAAATCATGCTATCATAGTGCTATGTAATCTTTTTCCAACCGTTTTATAATCAGGTGGAATTTAAAAAACACAATAATTAAAATAAGTTTTCTTTATCTTAAGTTAATGACTCTTTTCAAAAACAACTTTGTAGGATTTTATCAAAATATGTTATACAACCTTTAATTAAATTTCTTAATCCAATTAAAATAGATAGTGGAATTTTATAATGGCCAATATATCTATTGTAACATAAAACATGCTTATTTTAAGTTCAAAATCAGAATTAGTAAAACATAAGACCTTTTTAAATGTTTGATTTTAAAACTAAATTATAATTTTACATTCAAAAATTATTTAATCCTTAACTGTTGTTCCAGTGTAATATAGAAAATATCTACAATTTTTTTTTGTTTGTATTTATTTTGATTTCTATGTTGTATGCCATGAGATGCATAATCTTCTCAATATATTTTATTGATTTGGCCAAAGAACTTGACTCAATTAATTGAATAGATCTATGGAATTGTTTGAAATTAGTCGGATGAGCACAAAATTTATTTGTTATATAACTTCTACATGATAGAATGAAAAGAACTTATTATTATCAGTTGGAAAATCAGAAATATTTAAAATAAGAACATGCTTTAAATAAAAATGTATATTTCTTCTAACATTATTTTCAATTTTTATGAGTTGTTTTTGGAATTGTTTCTAGGTGATTTAATAAAATAGGGATCAAAATGCAATACAAATTTTATTGTGAAATTTTTATATTCTTGGTTCTGAATTAATAGTATCTGATGACTGTGCTATTTTTCCACTTCAAAAGATAATCTGAAGAATGTTATCAACATTTTGAATGCAGTATATAAAGACATTGGTTTAAAAATTAATGTTAAAAAAAATTCAAGTTCTTTATCAGCCAATGATGGAAGAAAAATCTTCAGCAACTTTTAGTTTGGATAGTTATCAACTTGAGAATGTATAACAATTTAATTAACTTTGCCATTTTATAAATAGAAAAGTGAATTTAGATGTTGAAGTGAACACAGCTTCATTATGTTGCTACTGAAATTAAATTAACTGTATGTAGAGCTGCTATTTTCTCTAATTTATTATATGTAACTGAGACTTGGATACAATATTGGTGCAATATAAAGACATTAAAAAGTTTTAATTTTAAGATACTACAATTTTAAAAATACAATGGCAATATCATAAAACCAATCAATGTTTTTTAATTAACTAGATACTACAGAGTCCACTATTGCAATACCATCCCATTATTGGATCAGACATATATAATAAATGAACAATGCAAGATGTCCTAAAGAGTGCTTTATGGAGACATGAACATGCTTTTCATGGGAGAGGAAGACCCCATTTATGCTATAAGGATTATCTTAAAGACATTCTAAACAAGTACAATGTCAACTGTTTACATTGGAAGATATGGCAGTGAATAAAATACAATGGAAATCTATAATTAGACTTGGTATTGAAGTATTTTAGGAAGAAAAAATTTTTGCTGAAGAAATTAAAAGACAACACTGTAAAATATCAAGTAAACAGAAAAATGGACCAGTATGTTCTACATGTGTCTTTGTGATTTAGAGATTGGATTATATATAGTCATTGCAAAACTCATTTCTGGGGAAATGTTTTTCCTGAAGTTATTCCACATATGTATGTTTTTTTGAGTGAAATAGAAGTACAATATTAAAAAAGAATCCCAGTTAAAAGAATATGAAAAATAGAAACTTGAGACATTAAAAAATAAAGTAACATAACTTATAAAAGGAAGATATCCATAGAGTGTGTCTATATGATTTATTAGCTTTTTATTTCTATTATAGAAAACAAAAACAGAGCAAGAGAGTTTTTAAAAATAAAATATTTTAAAAAATAAATTTACATATAGTAATTTTTTTTAAACTTATAACTTTACAACACACAAAATTTTATATAATTTTGTTGTACTTTTGAAGATTTTTGTTTAAAAAAATTGATGCATCATATGATTTACAGTAATAGTCAAATGTATACAACTGGAGTTTTATTAAACAAACAGAATTTATTATTCCAATAAATTTTGCTTACTGAAAGAACAGGGTGTCTGGAATGTTGGATCAGAAATTTCATCCTTATTTTAAATTTCTGTTCTATGACATGAATCAAAATATTTTATTTTTAAAAATTAAAATCACATGGCAGCCTGTCATTAATTAATTTAGTTTCAAATATGGTAACAAAAAGTGTTTCCATTTATAGTTGTATTTGTATTTCTTAATTTGTTCAATTATCTTTCATCTGCCATATTTTAATCTCTATTCAAAGTTGTTTGCACATTTTAAAAATAGTTTTTAAAAATAACATATATATATAATATAATTTTTAAAATTACTTTTAGATAATTTGATGACTAATTCACTAAAAAGCAAAAAATATTTTTTTATTGAATCACAATTTTGACTTTTATATGGAACTTTAAATAATATGTTAGGAAGAGGAATAAATGAATTAATTCAATCTATTAGAGTATTTATTTTGCTTATAAACTATATCAATGAAATTAATTAATTTATAGATGCACAGTGATTTTACTTAAGGTTTTGTAAAACAACCAAAATTGTGGTTCAAGAAAAAAAGTTATTTTTTTTTTTGGCTTTTTAATTGCATAGTCATCAAATTAAGTAAACATGGGTTTTTTTTTTTTAAATATTTTTTACATATATTATTTTTTAGTTTTTAATTTTGATAAAATAAAATATATAAATTTTTTAATATTGGTTATAGAACTGCTTTTATGAAAGCAGTGATTTAAAAATGCAAGTTTTAAATCAATAATCAAGAGAAAGTAAGATTTCATCCTTTATTTTTCTTTCTATTTTAGTTAACTGTTTTTAAGTGCATTAATCCTCAAATTAAATAAAAGTGTTTTTTTTAAATATTTTTTTAAAGAAATCCTATGTGAGTTAAATTAATGACCATGTCAATGATTGAACATCATACAAAGTGTACTGAATCAATTTAGATGAGGGTTAAAATGTGGCCCTCCAACAGTTAGGCTGGACAACCCTAAAATATTTCATTGCCATAAAAACTAAACATGTACAAAATTAAAAGAATTTTATTTGATAGAAATAGGTTAAAAATCAGCTATATTTGACTCAAACAAGCAGAGAGAAGAGAGAAGTTAAATAATAATGTTTTAAACAGCAATTTTCAAATTAACTTAAGCAAATTAATTAAACAAATATAAAATGCATAACTTTATAATTTTACTTTTTTAATATTATCTTTAAACAAATTCTCTTTACTATATTTAAAAAAAACTATACACAAACACACAGACACATAACAGATTATCACAATATATATAAATAATTAATATGTATATATATATATTGAGACAGTTATGTGTTTCATTGCATACAACAACATAATAGTGTGTGTGCATATATATATTGAACATGATTGAAATCTGATTAAGTTTTAATCTTCACTAAACTTAATTTTGTTAAAACGTTTAATGTTTAAATTTTATTATTAGTTAAAAAAGAATACGTGTATCAAAATACACAAGCGTTTATATGTAAAACGCTTCATTTCAATGTTTATCAATTTATTTTAAAATAGTTTTCATATACCACTTGTTTTTACTTTAAATCAATTAATTAAAAAACAAGCAACCTAGCTAATTACATTCCTGTGGCTTTTATTTTAAAGGGCGGAGATTTGATTTTTATGTAGTTGTTTTTGTTTCAATAATCCCTGGGTAGAATTCTTAGATAAATTGAGTGGGAGATTAATATTTGCCCTGCCATAGGTGTAGAAATTGGACAACAAGGAAAGTGTTTTGCGGAAAATGGAGCGAGATATAAATAGCCCCGAAAATTTGGAGAGAGAGTTAATTCATTATTAGTAAGTAGACAAGCTGTTTGTAAAGTGAAAGTTTATATCAGCGCGGACATTTAAATTCTTAAAGGACATCAGCTGTTATTAAATACTTTTGCTTGCAACAAGATGAAAAATTCTATACGTGTTGTCACCACCCGAATGGCTTGCTAATTCAACAAAAGATGGATCCCTGACTTCCAAGTTTGCTCCAGTAATGCCTTAAACACCTAAAAGAAGCCGGAACCTCTTTACATCTACCTTGCCATGGTCTAAAGACCTGAAAATGAACTTAAGTAAAAGTGCGCACTCTACGTGAACATTGCTTTTACCGAAAGGTAACTATTTTCTTTTTATTCTTCCCAGGGTAAATTAATTCTCAGTAAATCTCCACTTAGTCTAATCATAAATATGCATTCATAAACTTAAGTAATTTATATAGCCTCATATTTAATATGTGCTGTGTTTTCTAATATTTTGTAGTGTGTCTTGGAATCTTAGTTTTAAGATTCCAAGTTGCTTTCAATTTTTGTTTATTGGAGAGTGACAAGTGAGTTTTCTATTTTTATGTAAGACTTTTATAAATGCTTTGGCAGTCATGCCTTTTAAATGCTTACCTGTAATTATGTTAATATTCAATAATTAATTTTAAACTCTGTGTTTGCGTTTTTGCAAACCTCCAAAATCTTTTGGCTGACGACTTTATTGTCTAATTTTCCACAGATGGGGATTTCGTTTCTTATATCTCTGAAGGCGGAAATTAGAATTGTTTTTCTTTGTAATTTTATAAGTTGTCAGCAGGAAGATAATATTTATCCCTTTTTAAATTACAGGTATGCAATACTTTCGTTTTGCCAAAGTATTTAAACTTTTAATATTTTTGTACTCATGTGCACTCTCCGATAAATTTCTGTTTGTATTTATTATGTGTGCTTTAAATTTATCAGAGCATGTACTCAGAATTTGTTTGTAAGTTTATTTTCTTTAAATGCTGGGCAGACATAACTGTTTTTATAATTATTTACTTGTCCCTTATTGAGACCTTTAATTATTAATTTTAAAGTAATTTTCGCCAATCGTTTGGCTGGATTCATCAGTTTTTAATTGTTTTACTTCCTTTCAATCTTATTTTTCAGTTGTTCTTGAGGTGGATCAATCACCATTATTTTAAATGTAATAATAGGTGCAGTTCTTACTGATATAAGGACATTCGAGGTCTGACCATGTTTAGATCTCGAAAAGCTCATCGGCACTGGCTTCTTTGATCTATTTCAATGACGTTTGTTTGAATATCTGAAAGTGAGAACCAATGTTAAGATGAATTCTCGGCTGAATGAAATTTGATTCCTCCCTTTTAAATTTGTTTATTAGAGAATCAGTAGATCTGCCAGAGCATTGCATTTAGTCTTTCTGGTACACGCCTGAGCTAATCATATTTGTTAACTTATAAACTTTTCTTATAAGTTAATTTTCTCTTAATAAAATTTTATTAAATATGTTTAAACTTAATTTGGCTGATGTTTGTCTTTGTGCTTTTGTCTCAATTGTCTAAACAATTTAAGATCTCTTGTTTCTCCCTGAGTCTAGTCGGTGCAAACCATCATCAGCATCTATTCTGATCACAGTAAACAAATTTTCCAGACACATAGTGGTCTGGTGGCGCCCTCTGTATCAGAATAGATTGAGTATCCGGTAGAATATATTAGTAAGAATGGATTTCCATTCTTGCTATTAAAAGGTGTGAAGGTTGCCTTGACAGCAGTAAGAAATATTGATTACTATATTTTACTGTGAATGTTTAGGTGGTTACTGGTTGGAATCTAATTATATATATATATATATATATTATTAATCAATGTCTGTATTCCAATTATAATAAAATATATATAATTATTCAAAACAATACAATAATTAATACAATAAACAATATTTTAAAAAACAAATATATACCAATTTAATAGAAGTACTTTCAACTATCTATGTAGTCGTTATAAACTAGATTTAAATTGTATTAGAAAATAGGTGTAGTATTTTAAAACAA
This sequence comes from Epiperipatus broadwayi, assembly GCA_028023455.1. Lineage (NCBI taxonomy): Eukaryota > Metazoa > Onychophora > Udeonychophora > Euonychophora > Peripatidae > Epiperipatus > Epiperipatus broadwayi. Next base: position 250,567 of record JAQFVV010006494.1, read on the forward strand.
AGTTGTGCAATATATAAATGGCTGTGTGTTTGTGGAAAGGCATAGATTGGGAAATCTCAATGTACATTGGAGAAAAGATCAAAGGAACATTTGTTGTTATATAAACGAGTGCAAAAATCAAGACAAGAGAATGTTAGAAATGATGATGTATCACCATCAGTATTTTTTGATCATAATGTAACATGTAATTATGGTTTTGATTTTGATTTTAATAAAGTTAAGATTTTGTGTATTAAAAGAAATAATAATAAACACAAAATTAAAGAAGCTATGTTAATAAAAAGTGAAAAGCAACAATTGATAAACAGACAGACTGCCAATATAAAAATTAATGAATTGTGGGAAAATTGATGTATGATGTATTACTTTTTGTTTACATTTGTAACAGTTTTTTCTAATACAATTTGAATCTAGTTGATAACGACTACATAGATAGTTGAAAGTACTTCTATTAAATTGGTATATATTTGTTTTTTAAAATATTGTTTACTGTATTAATTATTGTATTGTTTTGAATATATATATATATATATATATGAAAAGTAGAAATAAAAACAATTTTTTTTGTATATATTCTATATTATACTGAATAACAATTAAGGATTAAATAATTTTAAGTCTAAAAAAAATTATAAATTAAAGATTTAAAAAGGTCTAATATTTTATTAATTCTTATTTTGAAATTAAACAAGCATATTTTTTATGTTACAATATATTTATTGGTAATTATAAAATTCCACTATCTATTTTAATTGGATTAAGAAATTTAATTAACAATATATTTTGATAAAATCCTATAAAGTCATTTTTGAAAAGATTAAGGTGAATTGAAAAGTCATTAACTTATTACAATCAAGATAAAGAAAACTTTCTTTTAATTATTGTTTTTTTAAATTCCAACCTGGCTATAAAAAGGTTGGAAAAAAGATTAGAGGATAGTTTTTAAACAAATTATAACAGCACAATAACTATCAAGTTATAACTGATGGCAAGAGACAGTTAATCCAGGAGTACAAATCAGTTGCTACTGCAGCAACAATGGTAGAATTTAAATTCACATGGAAGCAATATTTAGCTTTTATGTGGTTCATAACCAATATATGTGTATTGGCAGCTAGACTGAAGGGTGATGACCAACAGTTACTGAATTATACCTTTTCTGAAGATGACAATAAGCCAGTTTACTATTTTAGAAGGAACCAGCTTACCAAGAGAGTCCATCAGCTTGCAGAAGAATTATTTTATACATATACTGTTTTATCTATATGCATCATATATATTGTAATGGTCTGGGTTTTCCACCAGAAGAGGGGGCATACATTTAACTACAGTCAGACACAGGGTCTTCCATGTAGGATGCTGTGAATGATGTGATGAAGTAACTAATTATCTAATTTACCTCCAATGTGCTATCTCTTGGTTTACTCATTAAAATTGGATACAATTTAGATTAGTTCATCTATCTCTTACCCCTCTTTTGGATTTTATTATGTATCAGTATTCAAGCTCAGTGAGAATATTGCCTTTGTCTTTCTTCAGGAGTAAATTTATTTAAAGTAACAACTCAATTTTAATAAACTAATACACATCCAACCCCACTATGGGGTCAGGTGTTGTGATGCTCTATGTGCATGCCTATGTATGTGCTTAAGCAATTAAATTAATGAATGGATTATATGGATGAGTTTGATAAACCAGAGGCCAAGTTAATTTTTAAAAGAAAACATATTAATAGTTAAAAAAATGAAAATATTGTTTACATAGCAAAAGATGTGTTTAAATGTGTCTCATATGCATCTCTATCATGTTGAAGATCAAAATATTCATTAAACCAATCTATTCCCTAAGGTAGATATGCATACAGACACTCCCTATATACAAAATTAATAAGACTAACTAAAATACATGAATAAAATGCAATAAACAAAAAAAGATTCTTTTTTTATCAAGAAGAAGACTGCAAAATTCAATAACTATTTACATAGTTTCAGTTCATGATACCCATTAGTTCCATGATCTGCTTTCTACTGGAAAAATCTTCCTTAAAGCCCCCTCCACATTGACAGAAAAGACACTCACATGAGAGTGTTAATCTTACACACTGAAGAATTAAATGAAACAATTGTTAGTTGAACATAAACAAATACATAAATGAATATGGAGGAGTCAAAGAAAATTCTTACCTTCAACCATATTACATGATGAAGAAGATGATGATAAGCAATCATTGAATTACTAGGGAGGGCATCAATTTAAATTTTATTTACAAAAAAATAAAAATAAACCCTTTTTAATTTTTTCCCCCACATTGCTTTGCTTCTCTTGTAATGAACTTTTCTGATTGCAAAACACATTAAAGATTTCAAGTACTGGAATAATAAAAACAGAATTCTACAAACAAAATATTGATCTTGACCTTGTTTGAAATTCCTGAATTAATGTTTATAATTTAAATGTCAAAGTCTTTAAGGTTGCAATCTGTTCTGATAACACTTCTACCATTTTATGAATTCTCCAATAACACTTGAACAAGATCGCTTCCATTTTTTGACATTCAAATTTTTCTGGCAGCGAGGACAGTCCCCAATCCTATGACACATTTGTTTAGCAAGCATGCATAGTTCACTAATTACAATAACAAATTTAAATCTTCTTTAGCTTACAGTTGGTGTTGAACAATTTGCATGTATGAAAATCTTATTTCATTATTTCGTAGTGTGTGCTGGTTATATATAGAATGTTCCTTTTCTTTTTTTAATTGCATTTCTGTCTTGGATTGATGCTATCACATTATCTATTTTCTAAAGCTTTTTGTTTTCTTTTCCATTTCAGGTGTTGATAACACTCTTGCTAATCTTGTTGATAATAAGTTTTTTTTACATTTTCAGTACTTTGAAATCCTACATCGAATAGTTATTATTTTCAAACGCATTGTCCATTTCATTCCCATTTACAAAAACATCAGTTTTTTTGTTGCTATAAAATAGCCAATTTTTTTTTAAGAAGCACAGACTTGAATTTTGGCTTGTCTTTTATGCTCAAGCACATTATCACTGCAGATGCCCATTGTTATGCGACCTATTAGATGTAGATATTATGTAACAAGATTATATAATAAATTTATATAGTAGAATTCTGTTGTCACTTTCCAACACTTGGTTACTAAAACATTTACTTGACAGAAGGTCATCACCACATCAACAAACTCAGTCTGTTTTCGTGATGTCTACATATCAATAAACAGGTGACAATTGGTATATATATATATGAGATATTTATATAACAATTGTCATATTTATCTACATATCAATAAACAGGTGACAATTGGTATATATATATATGAGAGCTTTTTTAAAACTAAAAGTTTCTTTCTTTTTTATTAGAAAGTGCATTGATTTTATTTCACTCCTACTTGGATTTGGCACTTATTACATGAACTCCATGTGTGTGTGCATTTATATGTTTGTTCATTATTAAAGTAAATATTAGGTATTCAACTCATTACTTTAGTTCATGTTCTTCTTTTCTTTTTGTTTAGCCTACTATGGTCAACATATAAAGGTGGGTTCGACATGATTTGTAAGGTACCCTTACAATATATAAAGATCAGCTGGTTATTAGAATGTTTTATACATTGAAAATATTATTTTAAATAATTACTTTAAAGTGACATTTAAAATCTCTACCTTAAAAGTAAATTAAGTAAATAGTTTTTGCTTGAATTATAAGACTAAAAACAAAGGATTGATTCATAAATGATTTTATTTTGAAATTAATATTTCCATATTGGAAAACAAAAGAACTGGCTAGATTATTTTTAAGATGTTTACAATTAATTAAGAGTAACCAGAAAAATAAAAAAAACTTTGATGAAGTACTGTCAAAAAAAATAACATATATATTTTAGAGATAACTTTTTCTTACCGAAAAAAAGTGACTAGTTAATAGCTTTAATTCAGATTATCTATACACACATATGTGTCTATTTTATGTTTTTTGACATTGAATTATGTCTTGAGGAAATATAATATGGTTTATTAAGTTTATTTTTATTTTTTATAAATGCAAATGTGTGCACGCATTACCATATGCACACTCATATGTTAAATCAGTCATTAATTATGTATTATGAAAATGAATTTCATATATACGTTTATGACAATTCAAATATGTTCATAAGTTATTATACATGTTTTATGTAAACCTTTTGAGACATATTTGTAAATCATAATGTGATAGCCTATTTCTTTTTGTGTTTTAGTCAAATTCAGAATGCTTAATTTATATTTATAGCTACTGACCTTCATTTCATTGTTTAAATTATTCCAGAGAATTTATTTAATCCTAAAATATTATAAATTATTACATGTTGTATTATATCTCTTGCTCATAGTAACAGTTATAGAGCTTTTGCTTATTGAGCTGGATTTGTGCACAATGGCTTGTTATATAAACGAGGTTTATGTTTAGTGTTTATGATCATCCAGTTGATAATGATGTCATTACTTCTCTAATATTTGGCACAAAGGAGATATCCTTTAAAGTCCATGCACTACATTTCATTTTAATTATTTATGTAGAAATTAAGTTTATAATTGGCCAGTATATTAATGATACTAAATGGCCAGAGGGCATTGATGATATTCAGCATGCTTTAGTATCCCAGCATTATTGTTTTTATTTGTTATATTCTTATGGATTATCACTTAAGTTTGTGCATCCAAATTATTGTTTAAATAATCTGCCCCAAGCTGACAATGGCTAAATAAATGACTGTTAAGTTTTAGTGTTGATCATTCATAATGATGAATGATAATGCCAGTAAACCTATAGTTAGTTCTGTGTTGGTCTCTCATGATCATTCCTCATTATATTTATTCATATTATTTTTATATTTAATTTATATTTTGTTTATCCAGTTGATGATGATGAGTTCTATCATTCCAGCTTCATCCCAAATTCTCCAGACCATTACAATATCACTCTGAATATTATTATTTGGAGGCTGTCAAGGCAGATACCATTCTTTTACATGCTGGCACCAATAAAAATAGCTTTCTGGATTTAAAGCCTTAAAAGAACTTGCATTTGAAGTGAAAGAGAATCTCCTGCAACAAAAGAGTTATTATAGGTTAATGGAGAAAACTTGTTTAGTCTCAGGAGAATTGTCAATTAGCAGTAATTGATAGTTTTCTGGCAACACCAAAAAGATAAAGTTATCACTGTTTAAATGGATGTCTCTTAATTTCCACTTTTTATCAAACTAAAAATTCATGAAAAGGTATAATTCGATACACACACACACACACACTCACACACACATATATATATATATGTATACACGTGTGTATGTGTACACAACACAGGCTAGATAAGACTTGAACATTTTTTAAGGCTTCAATCAGGTTTAGAATTTTACTTTCAAGTAGACAGCTTATAATCAATTCAACTAACTATGCAGTAAAAAAAATAAAACAAGGATAAAAAAATTATCAAATCCATCTGAATACATAGCTGTTTTTCTATATGGAGTTAGAAAGACCTTAATTTTTTTATATATATGTATGTGATTTATAATATGACTATTTTTTTTTATTTCAGACTTCTTCACCAATAAGAAACAAATATTATTCAAATTAAAATGCTTCAAGATTTAATCATGTTTTTTTTAAAATTTTATAAATGAATTTTATATATATATTATTATTATTATTATTATTATTATTATTATTATTATTATTATTATTATTATTATTATTATTATTATTATTATTATTATTATTATTATTATTATTATTATTATTATTATTATTATTATTATTATTATTATTATTATTATTATTATTATTATTATTATTATTATTATTATTATTATTATTATTATTATTATTATTATTATTATTATTATTATTATTATTATTATTATTATTATTATTATTATTATTATTATTATTATTATTATTATTATTATAAGTATTATATGGGTTCTGCTTTTATTTTATAAATCTGTGACTTTTAATTGATTAATGAACTCAGGCCTAATTTTAATATTGTATCTGCATCTGATTTTGATAGAGTAGCTTTTATATGGATAAAGAAAAGAATCATAACATAATGATTAAGTCAAACTATAAATGAATCCAAAAAGGCTGGCACACAGTCAATCCAACTACTCAAACTGATAGGCATCTAACAATTAGTTAATGGGTAAATTAAGAATGAAAAATGTGATAAAATCTAAATGTTGGCAAGCCCGATGAACAATGTAATTAAGAGATCCAACATCTATGAACTTTTGAACTGAATTTTTTTAAATGCCTCTATCTGTATCTGATTTTGAGTTTGATTTAAAGGTTTTTATTATTTCTGTAAATTTTTAATCAGAACGAGAATCTTTATATAAGATCCACATAGTTAAATGATAAAAAGAGATGATTAAATCATTTAAAAAGTCGATACAAACTTTCTCTTGAACGATTACATACTATCACTTAATCATAAACTTAAGGGTCAATAATTTTGTTTTTTTAATCTTGATGGTAAATTAAAGTTATTAATGTGTTAGTCAATAATATGAAATAACTAATCTTTAAATTTTAAAAAAATTCTAATTTGGTGAATCAAAAAGTAAAGATCTGAGCAAAAATGGTGATTGTTAGTGATTGCTATAATTAATTAGCAACAGCACGAAGTTATTTTTAATGCATCACAAAATGTCAGGGTTAATCAATAAGTACTAAGCTATCTACAATTTTTGAGCTGGAAAAAGTATAAAATAGATTTTAAATCTTATATAATAAAATTAAAAAAAAAGCTTAATATAGAAAAACAAAATTACTTAGTAATTAAAATATTTAGACTATAATTAAGCTAAATATAGAAAAAAGAGTAGACAATATACTTTAATTATTGAAAGGAGTAATTAAGTAATCAAATATAATTAAAATTAAAGAAAAAGGTAGAATAGGCCACTTTAATTCTGGAAATCAGGGTCTAACTAAAAATAAGAAGATATAAAGATAGAAGCAGTCTTAATTAAGATGCATCAATTGCTAACACTACATGCCAAAAAAAGAAATACCAGTCAAAGAAATAACTACCAATTTTCTATTTCCATAGATTAAAACAGCTTAAGAGTTTAAACAGATCTCCACAATCTAAATTATGATTTTATATGCTTTAAAGCTGGTGAGAGAAGTTATGTTTTCAATAAATGATTATTATAATAGTAAATATGAGTTGAATGATTATTAAAATATATAAAAAGTGACTTATTTATCTAATTATTAATAAAAACAGTAAATAAATTGTTTTAATATTATTCCTAGTTGTCTGTTTCAATAATTATAGATTGCAAATGTCTGCCATCTCCCATTAGTGCATAACTATTATATTTAATGGTTAGAATAGCTGTCTTCCAAGTAGCCGGCCTGGGTTCGTTTCCCGGTCAACGCATTTGACTCATGAAAAAAAAACAAAAAAACTATTATAAATAAAGAATACAGTGCTGACAAAAAAATCATTATATATGCTCGGTATTCATTTTTTTAATAGAAAAATATTTTCAAGTTATAAAATTATTATAAATAAATCTAGGTTGCTAGTAATTTAATATTTGCTTTCTTAAAATCAGTTAGTTATATGAAGCTGATATAAATAGCAAGTGAAAATTATTTTTGGAAGGGGAGATATTACACTGCTAAGGATATGATTCCATTAACTAAAGAACCTATTATATTATTAGTGATAATTTAAGTTGAAATTAATATACTTTATATCACTCTACTTTTAAGTCATCCATATAAGGATGAAAATCAGTGAATACTCGAGGATAGTGCAAAGCAGATGCTCTAACTAATTGCATTACTATCCGATATATAACCATTCTTTAGGCTTCCAAAAATGAATCAAGTATATTGTGATATGAGGCAAATTGATAACTGATGCCAAATGTAGATTAAATGATAAATAATTTTTATGCTGCTTTATTTTGAAATAGAGAAAGTGCTCTACTTAATAAGCCATTTGTTCCACGACTTTTTCATTATCTAATTTATATATAAATTGAAAAAAAAACAACAACATTATTGCTGATGTATTCAAGTATACATTCGAGTGATCAGATATGCTAAGCATTACTATATTGAAAATGTATTTATAAGTTGTTTATTACTTGAAACATTTTATTTATAGGAGTATTATATTCTTTAATTAATAATTTTATAATTTATAAAACTAATTTTTTTATTAATGAATGCGGTCACTTCTTCACATTTTTTGATCACAGAGGTACCACTAGATCACCAATTATGTAGAAAATTTAATTTATGGTTCCATGTGAAGGCTTTGATTTAGTTTTATATGTTTGGGAGTCTGGAGGCAATCTTTGCATCAGTTCTGGATTAGATTTTTAAGACATGATCTTGAAGGCAAAATTTAGAATCCGGAGCTCATCTTTGGTTGATTTAGCACTGCATATTGTAAAGAAGATTTCTCGTGGTGTGTAGTTTTGGCATTCTGCAGGGGCAATCATTATTTCACAAAAAGTAGTCAATAATATGATATCACCAGAATTTTCTATTAGCAGATAGCAAAAAAATAATATCAGCAATGGTGATATTAAGACGTGGACAGCAATCTTTAAAATATAAGGCAGCACAGCAATCTGAATAGGTATCACAAGCAGAGTAATAAGAATGAATAATAATAATCAGCAGAATAATAAGAAGCAGAATCAATATTATTTACAAGCAGTCTTCTTAATCAGTTAAAAACCCAGGCTATTTATGTGAACTGTTAACTCCCGTGTAATCTTAATTAAAAAAACAACATCTGACCAGATCTCTTATTTTATTCAAAATTAATTTTAAAAAAAAGTAAATGCAAATATAAGTCTCAGATTTTTTTTGAATAGATTACAATCAAAAATAAAAAGAAACTTGATCGCAATCAAAACTTTTTAAAATTAAAATGCTTTTTCAAAAAGATTGAAACTTTGCTTGCTTTTAATTACTGTGAGAGAAAAAACAAGCATCAAAAGAAAATTATTTTAAACTAATCTATTGAAAATAAAAATCACAGAATTTAAAAATATAAATGAGTATTGTGTTATTGCACTTACTCTTAACTCTTTTACTGTCAGGTTGGATTTTACTCGAATTGGCTAAAGAATCGGCTAAAAAATGGTAATTTTTGTTATTGTAGCAAATTTATGCTCATTTTAAAGCTTAAAATATACCATAAGATCCTGCCCTCTCTAGAATTATTTTACAAGTAAAAAAAATCAATAATATTTAAATTTAAAGTTTTACCAATGGGAGAAGGTGAACTTTTGAAGACTCTGATTGTTGTTTCTAATTTTGAAGGAAAGGAAATACTTGTCAACAATTTTCACTGCTCCAAGTTCGTTTTGATTTTCAAAATGAAAATGAATGTTTTACAGTATTTTTTAGGTATTTTTTTGCATATTATAAATTATTTTGATAAAATATGCTAAAAATATAATTATTTTAAAAAAAATAGTTAAGATTTTAGTAAAAGTTCTTTATTTTTACATGAATGTAAATTGAAAAAGAAATCAATGGCATTTGAAGCCTTTTCTAATAGGGTACAAACATTCTTTTTAGGTTCACTGCTATACAATATTTTAATAATTATAAATAGATATTTATTTTTGGAAAAACTTTTGATCATTTTCATAATCTGACAAATTATTAATTTGCTTTTTACAAACAAAACTAAAATGAATCTAATATTAAAAGACAAATATATTTTTACTGCTGATTCTGTAATTGACCAATTAAAAGTTTAGAACTTTAATTCACTCTGCCAATAGGTATTTTGAACTATGAAAAGGTTAATACATAAAAAAATAATATAGAAAACCTTTAAATATTTTTTTTAAAAACTTTATAAAAATAAAAGTTAGTTTTAATTTCATGATGGAACTTTTAAAGTGGATAACTGCCCCATCACTCCACAAAAAGCATTTCTTTGCTATTCTTTTCTTTAAACCTTTAAAGATTTACCCCTCCCCCTACATAAAGCCAGCTGAATGTTTTCTCTGCACTGTCTAAAAAATATTTTATTTTATTAACATAACTTTCTATCCATGTATAAAAAATTTTTTTTACAAGGTCCAACTGATTATTCTGACCTAGCCTCTGTCAGGCAGTTCTTTCTTTCTAAAAGTTTGATCACTATGGTGGGCAAGCCTCTTCAATTTACCTATGGGCTCCATGGCTGTCACTATAATCTATTGATGTTAATAATTCTGCCATTTCTTCAATCAATCGACTGCTATTTCACTCCATAACATCCTTAAAATTGCACATCTATATTCCTCAAATGTGTGCAGTTTTGTATATAAGGTATGACACCAATCTGAGGCTGTTTCCTGGAGGTGGCTACTGCTGACCATAATTTTATCTTCTTGCCTATCTTGGACTCAAAACAAACTGACTAAACTTTTTAGGTGGTTTAATGGGCTTTTCCCCCACCTCTGTCTTGAATATTTCTATGAGGAATTGCTTCTCTAAAAACCAGCTGGTTGGACCCTCTCTTTTACTTTCTGACTCTCTGTGCTCATTTTCCATAGGACCTATTTCATACTGTTTGTTTTCAGTAGTGAAACTTCCATATTTACTTTCTATTCCAACTATCTTATATTTGAGACCCGTTGTTATATCAAGACATATTTGTTGTATTTCAGTTTGTAAAGTATCTTTACTTTCTTCTATATCTTGAAACACCTCTAACTTTCTTACCATGTCATCTATACCATTCTATTTCCTTCTGGATTCCCCCTTTTTAATATATCTAATTCTTTTTGTTTTATTTTCTCTATGTTTATCCACTCCTGGCACATCTCTTCTACCTGTACTACCTTTATTTATATGTTACCTGTCCTAATGCTATTTTGTTATAACTTGTCTCTCACTTCTTTCACACCTTTTTCAATTTCAACTTCCTAAATTTCTTTAATCATATCTTTTTCCATGTTCTCTATGGCCTCCTGATTTTGGCAACTCTTTCCATTATTTCTTGCATTATTCCTTCTATTTTTTTATCATTTCAGCTTTGAACTTCTCCAACATTACCTGTTGACTTTGTTTCATTTCCAATAACTCTTGTTTTATTTCTCTATTTTCTTTCATCATTTTATTTCTTGTCATATTTCTCTCATCTCGACTTTTATTATATCTGTCTGACTTTGTTTCATGTCCATTATCATCTTCATCATCATGTTGGTCTTAGACACTTTTTTTTCCTTTTCCACAATTTTAGAATTTTTGAAAGTAACAGGGCTTTCTTCCAACACTACCCCCTATCAATTTCTATGCTGACTTCCATTTTTGCAAACAAGACCAAATCCAATACTTTTATATTTAACTTTTATTTTTAGTTTTATAATTCTCTTACTTTTTTTAAATATAACTTCTTAATATTTATTTATTTAACATTTTATGTTCAAAAAGCTTTTTTTAAATTTTTTACTACTGCTACTGCTCCTCCTGCTGCTGCTGTTACTCTTCCTCCTCCTGCTACTGTGTTACTCCTCCTCTTACTGCTGCTGCTGTTATTGCTATTGCTACTACTACTACTACCACTACTACTACTACTACTACTACTGCTACTACTACAGAAATTCAAAATAAAATGCTATTTAACTGTTTATTTTCATCATATTAAAAGATGAATCCCCTACTCCAAACTGCTCCAACAATACATACTAACTAGCACAAACTGATCCCTAATATTAAATCTTGCCTTCCACATCTGAAGTATTTTTCAATTGTTTGAGCAAAATCTCACATGGGTTTAAATTCAAAGCTACAGTGGTAGCTAAAATTTTAATACTATTGTAGCAGTCACTTCACTTCTTTTGATCACTGAGAGTGACACTCGGTCACTAACTATCTAGAAAATTTAATTTATGGTTTCATATGATGGCTTGATTTATTTTTATATGTTCAGAAGTCTTGAGGCAATTTTGGGATCAGTTCTGGACTAGGCTTTTAAGACATGATCTTGAAGGCACAATTCAGAATCCAGGGCTCATCTTTGGGTTGGTTTAGCACTGCATATTGTAAAAAAGGTTTTTCATGGCATGTAGTTTTAGCATTCTGCAGGGATGATTGCTACTTAGTAAAAAGTAGTCAGTAATATGTAGGCAGAATTTCATATTAGCAGACTGCAAAAATATATCAGCAATGGTGATATAAAGGTGTGGACATAAAACTTTAAAATATAAGGCAGCACAGCAATCTGAATAGGTATTACACGCAGAGTAATAAAAATGAATAATAATAATCAGCAGAATAATAAGATTCTGAATAAATACTCTTCATGAGCAGACTCCTTAATCAGTCAAAAACCTGGGCTATTTGTGTGAACTGTTACCTCCCATGTAATCTTAATTAAAAAACATCTGACCAGGATTCTTATCTTATTCAAAATTAATTTTAAAAAAAGTAAATGCAAAAATAAGTCTCAGCCTTTTTTTAAAAATAGATTACAATCAAAAATAAAAAGAAACTTGATTGCAATCAAAACTTTTTAAAATTAAAATGCTTTTTCAAAAAGATTAAAACTTTGCTTGCTTTTAATTACTGTGAGAAAAAAAAAAACAAGTCAAAATAAAATTATTTTAAAGTAAAATCTATTGAAAATAAAAATTACAGAATTCTAAAATATAAATGAGTATAAAAAATATATGTACAAAACTTTTAAATTAGTTTTAAATTCATGATGGAAATTTTGAAGCAGGTAAAGCATCTGGCTCAATATGTATATATTATTATGATGAAATTTATTAAACTTTTAACAACAGAATAAAGAAATAAAATTAGTTCATGGGTAATAATTAAAATCTGGATATTCTCTCCTTTTTTTGTATAGCTAAGACAAATTATTATTCGAGCATTAATGATGTAATAAATAAAAAAAACTTTTTTTAAAAAAATGAAAAAAGTGAAATCACTAAAATTTGGCATGATAAAAATGTCAAGTTTGTTTCTGCTAATGGATGACAAATATTCTCTTTTATTATATTACTAAATTGAATTATAATTCAACATTAAATGTATGATATATTTAGAATGTTTTGTGCCTTTTCCATACATACACACACACACACACACACCCCTTTCAAAATATAAATCTAGATTTATGTATGTGGGCTTAGGTAAATACAAAACTGCCTGTATTTCAAATTGATAACCAAATAACTTTTGAAAAAAAAAATATTGTTAAAAAACAATAACTACTCTAAATTAAAAATAAAATTTATTGTGTTGTTTTGCATATAAATATTAAATAAGAAATCAATATATACTAAGTTAAAACAACATAAATATGATAGAGGATCACTGGAAAAAATGCATTTTATGAAGACAGGTCATAACCTAGGAAAAGAGAATATTAGAATAAGTTATGCAAGTAGTAGGAGAGACAGAAAAATAAGGAAGGCAATTTTAATAAAGAAGATTAATCCAAGTATTAATAAAGAAGGGGGTTTAAAAACTATCTTAGTATAAAAAATAAAGTGAAAACTAATAAGAAAAAATAAATAAATAAATAAGTAGAGGGAGCTGTATATAGTTAAAGAAAAGTAGGATGTATGAGGGGATAGAAAATGGTGGAGGAAAGAGAGTAAAAGTAGATAATAAGTTAAAAAATAAAAATAAAAATACATATAAGAATAAAAATAATTTTATAAAAATTAAGTAAATGAAAGAAGCAGGAACAAAATATGGGTAAAATGGAATTAAGGAATGGAATAAGATAATAAAAATTAAAAAATAAGTGAAATGTAAAATAAGGTTTAATATATAAATATAGTAATATAAAAAAGGTTTAATAAATATTACATTGAATTTTTAAAATTATAGCAGGGGTAAAAGGTGAATTAATATAAATATAATAATTATTAAGAATAAAAATAATAAAATAAAGGTTAAAATAGAATTTAAAAGATATACAATAATAAGTTTAATGAATAAAGTGATGCTAATAATTAAGTTGGTTAAATTATAACATTATAATAGATATATGTATGAAATATGGTTGTATTGATATAATGTTTAAATTTTTTAGATCTGATGAAGACTGCTAGGAACAGTTGAAACTATAAAATTAATAAATATATTTTGCTTTAAAGTGTAAGAAAAGTGGAATTTTGTTATTATATGTTATATAAAAAAATAAAGAAGGAAAGAGGAAGAGAAAGTATTGAAGATTATATTAAAATATAAGGAATAATACATGGGTAAATGGTGATGGAAAGTTTGAACATTGTGGAAGATACAATCGAATTGAATAACATTAATAATGTTAAAAACTTTATCATTTATATAAGAAATGTAGAAGGAGAAGAAGTAGCAAGAATGGTGAATAGAAGATGGAAATTGCTGAAAAGATTAAGTTATGTTAAGAATAATATGATGTTATACCAAATTTTATTAAAATGAGAAAGTTAAGAAGGATTATGAAAAATAAAAGAGAGATGATAAGAAATATGGAAAGAAGATTATTAAAAATATATATAAAAAATGGATACAAAAATAAAAAAATGATTTATAAAGAAATATAACACTTAGAAAGGAAATTGGTTAATAGAATTACTAAAAAAAAGAAGAAATATTTGAACAATTGTATAATAGAAAGAAAAATATTATAAATAATAGAAGTAGAATAAGAAATGAAAAAGAAATTGAATAAAATAATAAAGGAAAGAGAAGAGGAGAAAGGTGAGGAAAAAAAGAGAAGAAACAAGAAAAAAAACAATGTATGTAATGTGACAAAAGTAAAATTAGAAGAAGAGGAAATAAGGATAATAAGTAAAGGAATAAAATATGTTCCATATGAAAATAATAAAAGAAGAGATATAGTGAAGATGCAGGTAGGAATGAGAAAAATGTTACAGAAGTATATGGAGGAAATATATGGGATATATTATTATAAAAATAAGGATGTTTATAGTATAATTAATAAAGATGATAAAAAATGGATTTAAAAATTGAAGGAAGAAGTAAATAATCGGATATACAGAATTGAAAATGTAAAGGATAGAAAGGTAGAGAAAAAATAAAAAATAAAGGTAAATGATGTTATTGAGATGAAAAAGAAATATTGTAAAGAAATAATGTTTATAAAATCGGATAAAGGAAGTAAATTAGTTATGATATATAAAGATGGAAGAAATGTTAGAAAAAGAATTTTTTATAAAGATAAAAAAAGATGATACAGGGGTGAATAATAAAAAATATATACAATGATTAAAGTTTTTTATAACAAAGGAATAGTAAATAGAATAATATTAGAACTTAGTTAGTAAGGATTGTGAAGTGGCAAGGATATATGGGGCACCAAAGATTTATAAAGAAGGTATATAATTAAGACTGTAATTAATGGAAAAGGATCATACTATGATAGAGTATCAAAATGGTTAGGAAGGATATTCAGAAAATATGTAAATAGAGAAAGTAAGACATTTATAAAGAATAATAAAGAATTAGTAAAAGAAATTAAGACAAAAGTAAAGGAATATAATAAATATAGATTGATAATGGTAAAGATGGATGTAGTGTCCATGTATATGAATATTGATGTAGAAAGTGCAATTAATTTGGCAATTAATAAATATAAGGAGGGTAGGGAAAGAGAAATAAAAATACCTATTGAGATAATAAAAAAATTAATGAAAATATGTTGTAAAGACATAACTTTTGAGTTTAATGGAAGGTTTTATAAACAGAAAGGATTGTTAATAGGAGGTGCATTGAGTGGGGTATTGAGTGAGATTTATATGCAGGATATGGAGGATTAAATGATAGGGGATGAGAATGCACCAATATTAATTAAAAGATATGTGGATGATTTCTGTTAATATTTAATAGAGGTGAAAGACAAAAAGATGTATAGATAAAATAAGTAAAATAGATAAGAAGATACATTTTACAACAGAATGGGAGAAAGATAATAGATTGGCATAATGATAAAGAAGAAGTGTAATGAGAAACAATGTGAAGTAAAAACAAAAGTGTATAGAAAAATGGGTATTACAAATACAGTGAATTGGGGTTATAATATGGATATAAAGCATAAAATTTGTGCTATAAGTTCTAAGGTATATAGAGCAAAATATTATTGTGAGGAAGGAGAGGAATATGATAAGGAAATAAATAGAATAAAGAAAGATTTTAAGAAAAATGAATATCCAGAAAAGGTAATAAAAAGAATATAAAAAAGATAGAAGAGTTATATAAAAAAGGGGGGAAGAAAGAGAGGAAAAGAAAAGAAGGAATACATAGGAATAAAAGTTAATGATAGTAGTATAGTAAAGGGAATTAATAATATTATTAGAAAAATTAATAAAGAATTTAAAATGATATTAAATATAAAGTAGTTAATAAAAAAAGAAAAATGTAATGGATATTTTAGATAATAGGTATATAAGTGGGGAAAAGAAATATATAAATGGGGTTTATGAGATAGACTGTAGAAAATGTAAGGATAAAGGGATTACAAATAAATATGTTGATGAGATGAAAAATTCAATATATACTAGATTAAAACAACATAAATATGATAGAGGATCACTGGTATATATGCATTTTATGGAGACAGGTCATAACCTAGGAAAAGAGAATATTAGAATAAGTTATGCAAGTAGTAGGAGGGATGGAAAAATAAGAAAGGCAATTTTAATAAAGAAGATTAATCTAAGTATTAATAAAGAAGGCGGTTTAAAAACTATCTTAGTATAAAATTAAAAAAAAAAACAGTGAAAACTAATAAGAAAAAATAAATAAATAAATAAGTAGTTTGTATAATAGATAATAGAGGAAGATATATATTGTTAAAAAGAAAATAGGATGCATGATGGGATAGAAAATGTTGGAGGAAGGAGAGTAAAAGTAGATAATAAGGTAAAAAATAAAAATACATATAAGAATAAAATTAATTTTATAAAAATTAAGTAAATGAAAGAAGCAGGAATAAAATATGGATAAAATGGAATTAAGGAATGGAATAAGATAATAAAAATTAAGATAATAAGTGAAATGTAAAATAAGGTTAAATACATGAATATAGTAATATAAAAAAAGGTTTCATAAATATTACATTGAATTTATAAAATTATGGCAGGGGTAAAAGGTGAATAAATATAAATATAATAATAGTTAAGAATAAAAATAATAAAATAAATGGTAAAATAGAATTTAAAAGTTATACAATAATAAGTTTAATGAATAAAGTGATGCTAATAATTAAGTTGGTTAAATTGTAACATTATAATAGATATATGTATGAAATATGGTTGTATTGATATAATTTTTAAATTTTGTAGATCTGACGAAGACTGCTAGGAACAGTCAAAACTGTAAAATTAATAAATATATTTTGCTTTAAAGTGTAAGAAGAGTGGAATGTTGTTATTATATGTTATATAAAAAAAGCAAAAATAAAGAAGAAAAGAGGAAGAGAAAGTATTGAAGATTATATTACAATATAAGTAACTAATAATAAATTAAATAAATATCACTATTTTCTTCTTAGTTCTGGAGATGGAAGAATGATTCACTATCACATAATGACAACCTACTATAGATAAGAAGTGATTTCTTATGCATCATCACTATATCATTAGTCAAAAGACTCTTCAGAACTATATCACATTTGTAAACTGAAAATTTTCAGGAAACGAGAAACTTTCAGTGTTCTTTCTTGCAAGATAGTTTTGTACACATTTAAAATCCAGACTAACAAAAAAAATATTTAATAAAAAATATAGCCAAATTACAAAATATTAAATAAGTTAATTCAAATTTGCACATGTTTATTCATCTACATTATGAAGTGGTTTCTTTCTTCTTACCTAATGCTAAGTGCACTTTTGGTTAAAGGAAAATTAATATTACATAAGTAAAAAATAAAGAATATTAACTGGTATTCACACAATTCAAGAATTTATTCAGTTTAAGCTTGAAATGAATAACTGCTAAGTTCTCTTCATTCCTTCAGTTGATCCCTCTTATAAAAGAGAAGAAAAGAAAGACTTCTTTGAAAAGGAAGTGGAGGATACTTTAGTTAGTTTATGTTATATAAAACTGGAGGAAAAACAATCAATTTTCTTATAGTTCTTATTATCTAATACTCCTCCATTTTCATAGAACATGAACCCCTGGCCATAAATTCGATTTATTTAAAACAAAAATTGTTTGTACTGAAAAGGAGGATAAAAAGGTAAAAAAATAAAAAGGTTTGGACCTTAGACCAAGATCAATTCATAACAAGATACCAGCACCCTTATTTCAAAGAAATGGGTTCTCTATAAGAAAACTTCAAATAAAATTTACATAACTACACAAATTTAAATAAATTTAAATATAAGCAAGTATATTTAAATACCACTAATAATAATAATGTAATATAGCTATGATTATGATAGCATTGTACTGAAAGCATGCTCAGCATGATTAAAGCCAATTTGTAAAATAACAAATCTATCTTTTCTTTATAAATGTCTGAACATTTATATGTTCAAAATTATAGTTCTTATTGTAAAAAATTATTTAATCACAAAGTAACTTTATGTTTACATATTAGTATCAAAAACAGGTTTATTCAACTATGTTTACAATAAAGAAAAAATTATAAAATAACATTAAATTTGGCAATACATTTATAAACCATTAAATTACTTAATGTCCAATATTAATAAGATTCCATGTGGAATTTACTACTAGGTGAGAAGCTAACTTCAAATCTCTTTCTTTGATATCTTTTAATTTTTGTAAAAAAATTAATGTTGGATTAGGTATAATTGACTTGAAGATTAGGAAGCATCTGACAAACCATAGACAGAAAGTGATGAAAGTTGCACTTCTTATAATTGCAAAATCCCCATAAGCAAAACCTTTTATGAGTGTGTTGATAATTGGATGTTTTGGTGTATAAATTTTATTAATCAATATTCTACAGCCCTGACGAGAGGAACAATCATTGAAAATGTGAAATATGGTATCATCCTCCCTATGGCAGAGTGAGCAAACAGGGTCCAAAGATGAAAAACCTCTATACATCACAAGAAAGTGGCTTGTTGGAAGGGCATTGAGATTTAGCTTTAGAAGAAAGTCCAAATATTTTGGCTCTAGATTACATCTTTTATATTTCTTTATAATGGCAAAGTTTGTACAGGTGAGAATGCTATGATCTGGGATAATTGTTGAAAAAAAAAAGATAGGCATCCCAATAACGAAGTTTCATTGGTTTTATTTGAGTTAAAGGTGTGAGAATTTTTGCAATGTCAATTAAGACTTGTGTCAGCCAACCATCATTAATTGGAGGTGGAGTATCTGTAGGATGAATAGATAGAAAAGGTGAGTCATCAGGAAAAATCCTATTAAGTCTTGTAATGAGGTTATTTGATTTTTGTAGACAAAGAACATGAAGTGAATGCAGTGACAAGCCATTAAGTCTTGTTGGTCTCTGCACTCTTCTTAAGCTAATAGCAACAGTTTTACCCTTCCACATTAATCTAGAGCAAAGAGAGTTTATATTCTGGATAAATTTTGATGAGAATTTAATGAATGGCATGTAGTAAGCAATTCTGGGGAACAGTAACATGTTGAGTAGGGCTGCTTTTGCAAATAATGATGTATAAACTTTTGAAAGTGAATCAATTATTTTTCTTGCAGAATTCATGATAGTGTCTTGTATTAATTTCTTCATTGCTGCATGAGAGAGACTCATTGGTAAGCCCAAAATTTTTTGTGGCATAGCTGTGAAAAGGGATGGAATGGATTTTCCAGATGAAAGTCTCCATACAGCAGATTTTCTAAGGTTAAACGCAAGACCTGACTCTATGGTGAAATTGTCCATAATTTGAATTAGTTTCGGTATGAATTTTCTAGATGGTAAGAACACTGCCACATCATCCATGTAGGATATGTGCTGAATGGATTTATTGATACCAGGAATGTACAATCCAGGAAGATTCATCTCTAAAGATTTAAGGAATGGATTTATATATAGAATGAAGAGTAAGTGACTAAGAGAAGAACCCTGTGGAATCAACTTGGTAGGTGTGAATGAGTTTGAAATTTTTCCATTTAATAAAATTGCAATATGTCTGTTTAATATATTAATTTAATATATGAGTATAGTTTCTCTTAAATGCAATGTTAATGTTATTATTACAAATACATATCATAGATGTGATGTATTATGACTAAGTTCAACGACACTAATGTTTTGGCGTTGCAAATTAAAATTAATAAAAATGTTAAATCTAGGAAATTTAAACTAGACAAATGGTTTGGATGTAACAAACTACTTTTTAAAACTTACAGTTTTGAGTGTCAGAATTCATTTAAGGAACATATTGCTGTTGAGGAATTAACTTTGAATTCTCATGTCAACAATATTAGTTGAATTACTGTCTATTGAAATACTTTTAAATATGACTTTGTTAGCACATGGAATAAATCTAAGATTTGAGGTTGGATTTGGATGATAAGAATATACCCTACTGAGAGAAAGAGTGAATTGCAAATTAAAAATAAGTGTATTATTGTTTGCTTTGGTGCTTAGTGCTGAAATAAAGAGAATTAGAAAAGATTATATAAATAAATAATTTAATGATTTATATATGTATATATGACTTGTGTGATCAAGTTGAAACATCAGTATATCAATATTTAAATTTTTTAACATGGATGAACGCACAAAATATGTCTTTTATATATGCAGCCTGTGAACATCTTCACATCAACACACACACACACATATATATATTATAATGATCAAAATGAAAGTGAAGATCGAATCTAACCGCAAACTATGATATCTCCTCTACAGAGCACCACCTAGGCATTTAAACCTAGAAAAATTTATAGAATAGGCAGATACGCGCTGTTAAGATTCCACTTTATTTAAATATTCAGATCGTTAGCCCAAGTCACTAGCTCAGTGGAGATGCAGAGATAAAAATCTATATCTTAATTTATATCTTAAATATAAATAAATAAAAGCCACTGCCAGAAATTAACACATAAAAATATTTATTTACGCACATATAAAATAACATTTAAATTTTAAGGAATAAATTCAACATTTTAGATTTTTCTATTAATCTTTAGTTTTACATTTAAGTAAATTACAACCATGAGTTTAATATTTATTTAGTGAGTGGAGTATGAATAGACTACAGAGATCTGCATTTGAAAAGAAAATATTCTTCCCTGATTTAACCTTAGGCAACAAATTTCACAAGCAAACCGGCGCCAATCCATCTGATACATTTGTGTATTCAATGTAGCATGAAAATACAACAACACAAAATACTATACTGTCAGGAATGTACATCTTATCAGTAAGTAGAATTAGAGAAAGACATTGTCTCTCCACCAACAGGAATGTTACATCTGTTGGCGAGTAGAACAATAAACATAAAACTCTATAGGAATGGATCGCAGTCCTTTGCCATCTTACAAACCCATCCATAGGCAAACAGAAGGTGTGTGGCATATATATATAATCCTGCCCATAGCGGATCTCATACTACATCTACAATTACACAAATATATCCAATCCATTGAACCAATTCAACTACGAAATGAATAACCTAAGATTACCCTCCCTTAATATAACTTTACAAAACTATATAGCCATTCACACCCGACTTAAATTTAACATTTAAATATGTTCACACAGATTATTTTTATACAATTTGTTTTATAATGTCGAGTATAGATCGGCTGCATAGATTCCATGGTCAAAAACATTCCAAATTAAACACAGCCAATCAAAATACAAAGTCAATCAATAACGTCAATTGCTGAGGGAATACAGGAGACCCTTTGGTGTTCATCATAAGACACTGCAGTGACATCGTTGATTTATATATTCTAATCGACTGTGAAAACCACAACATAATCAACCGCTAACGAATCCATGCAACGTCTATACCCAACTGAAATGTAATGCATTTAATAATTTCTACAATAAATATTACTACAAATAAAAATAATAAAATGGAAATGATTTTAGCAAAACTTAACTATATAAATTTAAACAATCAATTATTAATTTGAAAATCAAATAAGAGTTCATTTTAAAATTTAAATTAGCTGAATCTTTAAAAAAAAAAAAACAATGACGAAAGTTCTTAATTACTTTTTTTTGTTGTTGTTAATTTGTAAAGTTCATAGCTCATGGTAGAAGAGTCCAGGTTTCTGCTTTTAATTCCCGTGACACCTCCATTGGAAGATAATGTTCTGGAGATGGCAATAGCTGGTTCAAGGTATCGCAGTCTTTTCATTTTTTTTTTTTTTAAATAGAGAATGTGGTATGTGTGTCCTACCACACCTCTCAAACACAAAATGCTGGAACTGTCAGAAAAAACTGTATTTCCCTTTTTATATTATCCACACGGATTCAATCAACAAAACGTCACTAATCCATCACTTTCGTTAGGGTCCAAGCCAAGGCTTAGAGCTTCCATTGGTCAAGCTAATTTCTCTTTATTTTCTTATCTATCTTTCATCAAATCATTTTAATTATACAAGAGCCCAAGGGCCAGTTTGGTTTTCAATAATTCATAAACAATCATTTCCATTTACAGATTACATTAATTAATACCTGTTTTTATTATTAAATCTTGTACTTTTTTTTATAAAAAAAGTGCGTTCAAATACTTATTTGGTTGTTTTTTTTTTTAAAAAAATATTTTTAAAGTTTGGCATCTGTGCGAATGTATATATGTTTAACAAACATTTTAATTTTAGCGTTTAGTTTTTTTACTTTTATTTGCGAACTTTTAAGTTTTTATTTTAAATTAATGTAACGACATATTTATATATCGTTACATATCAGTAAACTTCCTCAAAAAACAAAAACATTAAAAAGAAAAAAAAAAGAATTTACTTAGTGTTAGTAATTACGTTACACAAATTGATTATATATGAAAATTTCAAAAGGACAAAACTTTTTTTACAAGACAAAACAGTAATTACACACAAATATAATGATTAAAAAAAATTGACTGTTGATTCCTTATTACCAGCTAAATTTCTGCCCCCTCTCTTCCAAGTTTCATTTCTCCTACCTTTAACTATTACTTAGGCAAGTTGAACGATTAGATTTTAATTTAACAAGACTTTTTTTTTTTAAAAAAAATATGATTTAGATTTATTATTACGTTTTATTTATTAGTTTTTATTCCTTGAATTTATCTCTACATATGCGCAATTTTTCTTACTGGTAGCACTTTTTAAACAAAACTTCAAACTGCAACTCAGTCAATACAACAAATATATTTATACCAATTTCAGAAAAAATATTACGGGCATGATTCACTTTTAAAATTCTCAGGGCACTCGTGTTTATTAAAGATCAGCCCAAGTTGGGTAGCCAGTTATAACGATCGAAATGAAAGTGAAGATCAAATCTAACTGCAAACTACGATATCTGCTCTACAGAGCGCCATCTAGGCATTTAAACCTAGAAAAATTTATAGAGTAGGCAGGTACGTGCTGTTAAGATTCCACTTTATTTAAATATTCAGATCGTTAGCCCAAGTCACTAGCTCAGTGGAGACGCAGAGATAAAAATCTATATCTTAATTTATATCTTAAATATAAATAAATAAAAGCCACTGCCAGAAATTAACACATAAAAATATTTATTTACGCACATATAAAATAACATTTAAATTTTGAGGAATAAATTCAACATTTTAAATTTTTCTATTAGTCTTTAGTTTTACATTTAAGTAAATTATAACCATGAGTTTAATATTTATTTAGTGAGTGGAGTATAAATAGACTACAGAGATCTGCATTTGAAAAGAAAATATTCTTCCCTGATTTAACCTTAGGCAACAAATTTCGCAATGAAACCGGCGCCAATCCATCTGATACATTTGTGTATTCAATGTAGCATGAAAATACGACAACACAAAATACTATACTGTCAGGAATGTACATCTGATCAGTAAGTAGAATTAGAGAAAGACATTGTCTCTCCACCAACAGGAATGTCACATCTGTTGGTGAGTAGAACAATAAACATAAAACTCCAGAGGAATGGATCGCGGTCCTTTGCCATCTTACAAACCCATCCATAGGCAAACAGAAGGTGTGTGGCATATATATATAATCCTGCCCATAGCGGATCTCATACTACATCTACAATTACATAAATATATCCAATCCATTGAACCAATTCAACTACGAAATGAATAACCTAAGATTACCCTCCCTTAATATAACTTTACAAAACTATATAGCCATTCACGCCCGACTTAAATTTAACATTTAAATACGTTCACACAGATTATTTTTATACAATTTGTTTTATAATGTCGAGTATAGATTGGCTGCATAGATTCCACAGTCAAAAACATTCCAAATTAAACACAACCGATCAAAATACAAAGTCAATCGATAACGTCAATTGCTGAGGGAATACAGGAGATCCTTTGGTGTTCATCATAAGACACCGCAGTGACATCGTTGATTTATATATTCTAATTGACTGTAAAAACCACAACATAATCAACCGCTAACGAATCCATGCAATGTCTATACCCAACTGAAATGTAATGCATTTAATAATTTCTACAATAAATATTACTACAGATAAAAATAATAAAATGGAAATGATTTTAGCAAAACTTAACTATATAAATTTAAACAATCAATTATTAATTTGAAAATCAAATAAGAGTTCATTTTAAAATTTAAATTAGCTGAATCTTTAAAAAAAAAAACAATGATGAAAGTTCTTAATTACTTTTTTTTTGTTGTTGTTAATTTGTAAAGTTCATAGCTCACGGTAGAAGAGTCCAGGTTTCTGATTTTAATTCCCACGATGCCTCCATTGGAAGATAATGTTCTGGAGATGGCAATAGCTGGTTCAAGGTATCACAGTCTTTTCATTTTTTTTTTTAAATAGAGAATGTGGTATGTGTGTCCTACCACATCTCTCAAACACAAAACGCTGGAACTGTCAGAAAAAACTGTATTTCCCTTTTTATATTATCCACACGGATTCAATCAACAAAACGTCACTAATCCATCACTTTCATTAGGGTCTGAGCCAAGGCTTAGTGCTTCCATTGGTCAAGCTAATTTCTCTTTATTTTCTTATCTATCTTTCATCAGATCATATTAATTATACAAGAGCCCAAGGGCCAGTTTGGTTTTCGATAATTCATAAACAATCATTTCCATTTACAGATTACATTAACTAATACCTGTTTTTATTTTTAAATCTTGTACTTTTTTTATGTTCAAATACTTATTTATTTGTTTTTTTAAAAAAAAAAAATTTTTAAAGTTTGGCATCTGTGCGAATGTATATACGTTTAACAAACATTTTAATTTTAGCGTTTAGTTTTTTACTTTTATTTGCGAACTTTTAAGTTTTTATTTTAAATTAATGTAATGACATATTTATATATCATTACAATATATATATATCTTGTGGAAGGAAATTAATCTTCACGCATGCACTATTAGATTGATATATTAAATTTATATGCACTCATCCATCAGTGAAGTGTTTTAAAAGCATAAATGAATCACTTATGCTTAGGGCTTATTTTTATATAAACTAATATCTATTGACCACATTTAAATAAAGTCTCGACCTTCTTATGAGCCTGATATTTCAATTGACAAATTGTTTACACAAATTTAGTTTAGGAAAGAGAAAGTTTCTTATTTTTAAATATCTATGACTTTGAATTATGTTAGTCTGACAATATATAAATAAATAATTTAGTGATTTATATATATATATATGTAAATCTTGTGGAAAGAAATGAATCTTCACACATGTGCTATTGGATTGATATATTAAATTTACACATACCTAATAACATTTGTGTGAAGATTCATTACCTTCCATAAAATTTATATACATATAAAAATCATTACAATATTTATTTACAATGTTGAGACTAATATAATTCAAAGTTGTGTTAAAAATAAAAACTTTCTCTTTCCTGCAATATATAAACTAAATTTGTATGAATAATTTATCCAATGAAATATCAGGCTCATAATATGATCAAGTCCTGATTTAAGCATAGTCAATAGGTGTTGGTTTATAGAAGAATAATCTTTAAGCATAAGAGATTCACTTGTGCTTTTAAAACAGTTCATTAATGGGTGTGCGCATGTAAATTTAATATATCAATCCAATAGCACATGTGTAAAGATTCGTTTTCTCCCACAAGATTTACACACAAACACACACACACACATATATATATATATTGATAAATAATATTTTAATAATGAATAACTATAACGACATATGAAAATTTTACAAATCTATTTAAATAATAATTGAACTGCCCTCTAGCTGCCAAGTTCAATAACTTTTTACAATAAGAAAGTGGACCATCTCTTAATGACTTTTAGATGTTTTTTATGTACAGCCATCCAGAACAATAACAGCCAGAATGCCAATTTAAATCAGTCTTTATATCTTTTAATGTAAATTGTTCTGGATGGCTGTACATAAAAACATCTAAAAGACATTAAGAGGTGGTCCACTCTCTCATTGTAAAAAGTTATCAAACTTGGCATCTAGAGGGCAGTTCAATTATTATTTAAATACTGTAGATTTGTAAAATTTTCACGTCGTTATAGTTACATATTACATATATATATATATTACATGATTGAATTGGAGATATATGAAAGATTAAATAATGAAATTAATAAAAGTAGTTGACAGAGATGAATGGTAAATGAGCAATATGATTAAATGGATAAGATTTAATGGTATCTTTCAAATACTTACAAATAATCACTATTTTAAAAATTATGAGACTTAATAGATATAATCATGAAAATTGTAAATGAATATTCATTTAAAACCAACAGGATTAGTAAAAGAAATCTGAGGGGAAAAACTTTAGAAGTTATATAAAAAAAATAATAATATAGAAAATAGAAGAAGGCTATTAAGAAATGAATGAAAAATAAAGAAATAGAGATTAGATGGAATAGCTAGTTAAACAAAAAATATTTAGCTAAAAGAAAATTAAGTAAGAAATAGAGGAAATCTTTGAGAAATATAAAGAAAAGGATATTATATTATTAAATATAAGGAAAGAAAGTGCAAGGATAGAAAAAATCTTAGAAAAAATACTTAATGATTTTGTAATAAAAACTTTTGGATGGAGAATTAAGATGATTCATTGCTTAATTTGCAAGATGAATAGAGTGATAGATGAAGAATTGAATAGAGAAATAGTTAGACTGAACATAAAGAAAAGTATGACAACTAGACATTATGGCAGCTAAAATAGTAATAGACATGGAAATACAAGCAAGTCTTGATTTAAAAGAAAGTTTGAATAAAATTATAGTTGTTAATAAGATTTCAGATAGATGAAAAAGTATGAAAAATAGATTATTATAAAAAAGTGCCATGTTTATATATGTATATTAAAATACATACACATATTTAGCTTGAAAAAGTTATAAAAATTGTGCAATATATATATCATTAAAAACAGTCAACACATTTACAGTTATAAAACACAAGTTATAAATACAAATATATTTTATACACCTGGAGTCTAGATGTAATATAGGGGATTTGAACACAGACTTTCAAGTTCTATTCAACCATATACTCTATCTTGTTCAAACTCCCTATATTACAAAAAGTAGAGGATATTGTATTTTTATATGATACCAAGCCGCTTGATGGCATTATATACAGTTTAAAACACATAAATATAACTGGCCGGCCTTTGTTTATTGTCCGATTTCTGGTATTATATTTATATCAACAAAAAAAAAAGTCTAAATTAATTTATCTACTTATTTTTTATTGGAAATGAACAAGTTGCTTTTTGTTTTTGATTTTAAAAACATTTTAATAACATTACCGTGCCAGACTTTTTTGTCTTTATTGTTCGATTTCAGGTATTATTTTGAGATTAATAAAAAAAAAAACATGTATAAATTAATAGCTGTACAATACTTCTATTTGGATTGAAAAAAAATGTCTTGCATTGGTGGTCGAGAGATCAGCGCGACTGCCTTGCACTTGCAGGCAGCTGCCCGGGTTGCGGGTTCGCGTCCCAGCCGATGCTATGACACTTTAAAAAAAAAAACAAAGTATAAATTAATTTATCTACTTATTTTTTATTGGAAATGGACAAATTGCTTTTGGTTTTTGCTTTTAAAAATATGCTTTTATTTTAATAACCTTACTGTGCTGGGCTTTTTTGTCATTATTGTCGGATTTTAGATATTATTTTGAGGTTTCAACACAAAAAAATACATGTATCAGTTAATTGCTGTATTTATTTTTGATTGAAAACAAACAAGTTCTTTTGGACAACAACCTGTGAAAGATGGAATCGGCAAACACATCAATGTGTGAGGAGAGGGAACGATGGTTTAGCCGATCGTACAACATGCATTAACTTAAAACAGCAACTTGTGAAATATGAAAGGTTCAGGGAGGGAGAATATGTCAGCGCATAGTGCTAGAATGTGCAGGGCAGGCAATGGTTTTGCTGATTCGAAGGATCATCCAAAAAATGCAGTCTAAGCAAAACAATTTTGGAGATAAAGCATTTAAAAGTGTTATCTTTTAAAAGATTAATTATAAATCTAGAAAACAATTAAATTCCCAAAGAGCAAAAGAGAAAACAGAATTCCATCAGAAAATAATCTAATTAATTAGTCAAAATTCTAAAGATTTTATTAGTAACTGGATGAATCTACAGATAAATAACATTAGACAATATCAGCAGGATCCAAATGGCTCAACTAATTAGAACAGGAGTTCTAATAAACAATTAATAGTGAATAGTTGATATAGGAAAGAACCAAGGGATTTGATTGTGGAAGCTATAAGCATGCAGATGTACTTGCAGCAACAATGATTCTAGACGTCATTATGTGTTGTGCTTGATAGCTAATATTGTGAAGACTTGCCTCCAAATATGTCAAAGAAAGTCAGGCACTGAACAGGTCATACTGACCTTTATTATGATTTGAGAGCATTTTCAGATATGTAAGTATCATATTTATGCTGTAAATAAATAGTTAATATATATATATGTATGCAGTAAATATTCCTATAATGGTTGTATTATTAACCTATAATCCCAAGTTACCACAGTATTATTATTTTTACAGATGAAAATTAGCGAAGCCTATGTCTGTTTGGTAGCATAATGATCGCTCCCAGATATAGCAAAAGGAAAGAGTAAAGATTTTATATTGTTAATCAAATATATAGACCAAAAACAATAACTCATAATTTATAAAATATTTAAAATTCCTTAATGAATAGGGTTGAGAACTGGATGGAAGATATTTAAATGTTTGGGGAAATTCAAAATGGTTATCGATCAGGGAGAGGGGGTAATTTATTCATTATATTTCAGTTAATTAAAATAGCTTATATAATATAAAAAAAAATTATTGCATTTTTAGAAATAAAAGTAAGAAAGAAGCCTTGAAAATATGTGAATTGTTAAGAATGATTATGAATCTTTCTAAAAAGAATAAAGTATATAAAATCAATGGAGTTAAATATGAAATTGGATTAAAATAGTAATGTCGATTATCACCTTTGGATTGAGTAAGAAAGATTAGGAATAATAGTGGAGATACCTGTAATTAGGATCGAGGGAATATACAATACAATGACTTTTTTTTAAAATTTATGAATAAGGATTTTTTTTCTAACAGTATATGATATATGATGTTGATCTTAAAGAAATGTGAAGAGGCAGTAAAAAATATGAAAATTAAAATCAACAAAGAAAAATATAAAATTCTAGTATTTAACAGGGTATAAGTACTAGTTTGCCAAATAGAAAAAGGAATTACACAAATAATTGAAAATTAAATTTGAAACAGACAAACAAACAAAAAAAATATTGCTTAAAAATCAAGCATATTTTTCACGTAATAAATATGAGATACATCAAATTACTAGGAAAGAAATGATATGCTTTATATAAATCCTAAAACTCTTACATTTTAAGGTAGAATGCAAAAAGAAGTAAATAAATATGTATTGGTTGGTAAATTCTGGACAGCAAATTGAAATGGAAAATATTTTCTTTTTAAATGAAGCAAATTAAAAATAAAATAAAAATGTTTGAAAGATTACAATATATAAATAAACATAGATTGATAAAATAGTTCATCATTGGATTATGTGAAAAAAGATAACAAATATATTGTCATGAAACATTTTCAATGTACAAAGTTTATAGATAGATAATTTATTTCCATGTATTTATTTATAAAATGAGATAAATGTGTAGAGAATGTACTACAGGTATATAATTATGAGGAATGGAGGAAAACTATAGAATAAATTGATTAGAAAAAGAGAATACAATTATGGAAATGGATTTGAATAAAAAAATAGTTTGGAATTATATAAAAACTGCACTAAAGAGATCTTATTGTTGTTTGATGTGAGGATAGGAGCTTTAAATACTATGAGGAAAATGGAATAGGATAGCGGAATTAAAGAAACAAAAATTATTAAAATGGGGTAGGAGGAAAAAATATATTTAGATTGGAAAATAATTAAGTAATAAATAATAAGTAGAAAGTGAATTTATTGTGATATATAAGGATTTTGGAGGGAGATAACTTGCCTGTCAATATTTCAGGGCAGTACATAGGTTATACACAGAAATCTCTCATTTCATTTTATTTAGAAGAGTCACTTTACATCACATCACATTACTGGTTTCTGGTTGAAGGCATTGATTCTCTATTAGAAAAAGGCAAATAGAGAAATAAACTAGAAATAGAAATAATTGCTCTAATATTTTGTGTTCATTGACTGACTTTACTTTAGGCTTTCATTTAAAACTGGAAAAGTAAGCTCAGTAAACAACTTAATGCTTTGTGCTGCATTTCTGAACTGGTCATGTACTTAAAAATATGGATACTGATATCTGTGTTTTTAAAAAAGGAACAAAATAAGAATTTTTTAAAAATGAGATAGTTCTCTTTAAACAAAAAAGTTACATAAGAGAGTTATAGACTAACACTATATATAAATAGAAATATGTGACTATAATATTAAATAACATTCAGGTCAAAATTAACATAATAAAAATACAAATTTTAAAAATGATGACTTACAATGATGCAACCTGGAGTTACAAACTTCCATATAATTTTCCAATAATCTTTGGGCCAAGGATATTTACCTAACATCATTTCAATGTCTTCTAAAAACTGATTAGCTCCTAGTAAATACATACACACATATATAAATAAAAACAGGAAATGACCATATATATATATTAATTACAGGTAGTCATATGTGAAGAATGCTAGTTAATAATCATTAAATTACAATAACAGGAAAAAAAATTGTTTCAAATAAAAACTTTTATTAATACAAACAAATTATAATGAAGTTTATAGAGCAAAAAAAAGTATACATCAGTGAAATTTATAAAGAATATGAATTCATCATATTTATTGTAAAATAAAACATTAGATGATACATTTAATAAAAACTATCTTCTAAATTAAGAACTTTGTGATTATAGTAATTACTAATCCATCTGCCACGCCACAATACTATTTTAAATTCAGCTAGATCAATCTTGAAATTTTTTCAGATCATTAAAAGTTTAAACAATAATTGCCTAGAAAATAAAGGTTGAAGATAAATATGAATTGGTTAAATAAAAACCAATGCACTGAGTGTTAAAAATAATACAATTGTAATTATGATCTGGCATTCATTGCTTATGGGGTAGGGATCACGCGCCTATGGATATTGAGTTCAGGGTTATCTTTTGTCAACTTTTGAATTGCAAACGATGAAAATGCACAACTTATAAGATTGTTTTCAAATAATTTTTTTTATTGTCTTCAGCAATAAATTATATAATTATATTTTATATATGTACATATGTAATGATTAAATAATAATAATAATAATAATAATAATAATAATAATAATAATAATAATAATAATAATAATAATAATAATAATAATAATAATAATAATAATAATAATAATAATAATAATAATAAAAAATAAAACAGTCAACGTAAAAGAGAAAAGCTCTTCCAACTTCAAAAGAAGGAAAAGAAAAAAGAAAAAAAAGTATCCTGGAAATGAGTTTTGCAATGATTCTGTGAAACATAAATATGTTCACATATATCACATGTTAGGTCTTGATATTTTATAATGCTGTCATTAAATTTACTTAGCTAAAAATTTTTCTTTCTGAAATACTTCAACACCATATTTAATTGTATCTCTAATGTATTCTATTCTCTGCCATATCTTACCAATGAAAACAATGGACCTTGCACTTCTTTAGAATGTCTTTGATATATAATCAGTCAAAATAATCTAAAATTATAAGATTATAAATACATTTTTACACAAAAATTCAGAACAATCTTTTGATTGTCTGATTTCTACATTAGAATGATAGATTAATCTTTATACTTAAATAATATAAATGAGACTCGCTTATTTTTGAAATGTGAATTAATACAGAATCAGTTATATTAAATACATATCAGACTGCAAGGAATATACATATGAATTGTAACCTTACAAATGCTTTTATAAATTGTCTATTATAAATTTAAAACTGTAAAAATTTTATTGGTTTTATTTTTTTACAGTTAAGCAAGTATATTTATCACTGTCATTAATGCTTTAGTATCTTAGATAATCTATATCATGTTTAATAGTCTTTTATACTAATGCTTAAGAGAAAATATAATTTTATAAAGCATTTTTGAATGGCTTCCCAAGCAGGTTATATGGCAATGTTTGTATATTAGTATAAAAAAATATGTACAATTATATTTTATTGTTAGTCTTATCAAAAAACAAAAACTTATCAAACTGTATATATAAATAGAGGTGCGCACACATACAAAACAAATAATTTAATATAGAAACATAGAATAGAATTATAAATCTAACATTACAACATTAAAATATTTTAAAGTAAAGCAATTATATTTCAGATTATATTTTTATTTATGTATAGAACACATACTTCTTACATGTTATATTTTGTGTGTGTGAAAGCTTATATATTTATATTTAGCAAAAAAATGACTCAGTTTTCTACAATATTTATTAACTAATATTATTTATTAAAAAAAATCAATTTGAATTTAATTGAAGTAAATATTTGAATATTTGAAAACTATTTAACTTTATGATTTATTTATTTTAAATAAATGCTTATCGAATTATTTTAAAAACCCAGAAGTAAAAAATGAAGCAATTGAGAAAAACTGAAATTATTATTATTTTCTTCATTTTTAAAATGTCGTTCATAAAGTTTTTCCATGCTGATTTAAAAATCTTAGCATCTATCATTTTGCCTGGTAATAAACACGCTAACCTTTGCAATATTTCCCAGAGAAACCAAGAAACCCCAATGCATAATGGAAAACTTATTGAATCCGATACCAGCCTATCAGTGAGTATAAAAGCTGAAGTTTGGAAAAACCAGACAGTCTTCACAAATTTTTATTGCAGTCAGAACCTAAACAGGATAAAATTTTTAAATATCTATTTTGGTTGCCATCTACATGATGACCAGCTAAACTAAACAGTTAAACAAAATGATTTCTTCCATTGTAGTAAAAACCAGAAACCACCACTAATTAATTAATTAATTCTTTATTTCAGGAAATATTATTAATTACAATGATTGTTAGTGTAAAATGGATGAACTGACTTATGGAATGCTGTCTTATTACTTCAACAATAAATCGCCGGACTTTCTCAATTAGAAATAATAGTAAATAGCTTATACATTTGGAAAAGTTATATTTATTAACTTCCAATAAGTTGCTGATGTTTATTTTTCAAAATATTGTAAAATAATTGTTTTCTTCATTTCAAGAAAAGTGCATATTAAGTCTCAGTAGTGCAAATTTATATTGTCTTTAATTATGCAAAGAAAAACTTTAAACAATAATTTTTCAATTCAAATATACCTCTATAAATTTGTCCCTTGGAGAAATGCTGAACTTTAATTAAAAAATTAATGGAAATCACTTGTTGTGGATTATTAATACTAAATATTTAAATAATCATTAAATGGATAACGGATTATGAAAGCTAAATATTTAAATGCCACTCCTGAATTATGAATTATCAAAGCAAATATTAAATATGATAAATGTTAAAGTTATAAACAGTCTTAAGCTTACCTTGGATTAACAAGTAAGTAATACTTATATAAGGCTAAAACCTCAGTACATGCACCTTGAGTGCTTAGTTTTAGCAAGATAGACCTCTCCAAATTATAACGCAAAATTTGACTTTATAAAGATAAGAGGGATCACTTATCTCTCAACCTATTTTCTTAATTATATAGGCAAATCTAAAGCATTTTGATTTGGGAGCATGAAGCTAATAAATTACTCACTGATTAAGTCACTAAATGAAGTTATTAATCTTGATATTGTGCTCCAGTGTTTTACATCATCTTTGATGTTGCTTTGATGTTGTTATTTTAAAAGTGTTTGTAAATTCCCAAAAACTTTGGAATATTTTTCAAGTATCAATATTTTATTGGCATAAATTTTAAATTGTGATATAATGTACTTTCTCATAATTGCTGCTTTCTTCTTAATAATAATAATAGAAACTCACCAGAGGTTGCCTCTAGCTTAATAAAAGAATAGCCAAAATAGTATTTAATTGAGTTACGAGTAAAGGGCAGGCAACAAGATGGATGAGAAAGGTAATGCAGTATCCAAAAGATTTGGATAAAGAATTTATATCAGTATATTTGTACAAAAGGTGGGATGATTGTGTTAGAAGGATTGTTGAGTGTTATAGTGATAAGAAATGGGATAAAAGAATAGATTCATTAATAAAGAATAGGGAGTTAGAGAGATGGAGAACTAGTATGGAGAGTAAAAAGAGTTTAAATATATATATAGAAGTAAACAGAACATTAGGTATGAGTTAATGTATGATAATAGTAAGGAAAGTAGTTTATTGTTTAATGCTCGATTGGATCTTTAGCAACAAGAGAATATACATGTAAATGGAAAAATATGGGTGATTTAGTCTGTAAATTGTGTAAGGAAGGAATAAAAAATATTAGGCATCTGTTAATTGAATGTAAATGCTTGAAAACAGAAAGGGTACAAATAATGAAGTTATGGAAGAATAAATATGAAAAAAGTGATTAGACAGAAAGTGGGTTATTGGTTTTTATGCTGGGTTTTGGAAAAGATAAGGGGGATTTAGATATAAAGGTCATAAAGTTAACAAAGATTATGTTGTGGAAATGGTATGGAGCAGAATATGAGAAAACTTAGAGTGGGGAATGGAAGTAAAGTGGTAACAGGTTTCTCTGGGCATAGTTTCTGAGAGATTCCTGATTACATTTAAGGAGAAGTCACCATGCAGCACATCACATCAGATCATGCTCATCAATTTACTAGAATTTCAAAAAATATAATAACAGGTAAGAGTATTGATTTGCTAATAACTATAAGATAGAAAACTATCAGCTGAATCTAAAAAAGGAAAGAGAAATACAAAAAGGCAATTCAGTTCAATTACATAATGGACTTGGGTGTCCAGCATTCAGCCATGATGTCCATCAACTTAGACATGCTTAAAAGTTTCTATACACAAGTTGCAAAGTCACAATCATCGATAAATTTTTTTAAAAAAAGTGAAAATGATCCATGATTGGGCTTTCCAATAAAAATGCAGCAAATGCTCAGATTTCATCACTCTACAGTAGGAGATCCGATGGAACTAGATCTCACCCCAAAAACTATAATGTAACAAAAGAGAGCCCTGGTCTAGTGAAAGCCTTAAAAAATCTCAGAAGTCTTTAATCAAACCATACCTAGAGCTCTTTTCAATTCATTTAAACATTTTTTCACAGATCACTTCATTATCATAGCAATTACAGATAAGAACTGTTCACTCTACAGATTCCCTAGGGAGCTACTATTAGAAGAAATTAATAAGAAAAAAACTATGGAATTCGATAGTTCATGTAGGAGACCATCCAAATCCATGTTATTTGGCCATTGAATTTGTAAATGATCAAGGTAAAGAAGCATTTTGACAAGAAGTTAAATCCCTGGGACAATTCATATTAATTATAATCAACGACAATAGAGAAAACTTTATTACTGGACAAATTAAAATTACATACCTAGATTATTCTGACACAGATTTCATTAAACTAATGAAACCATTCAGGGAGGTGATAGATTTTCAGCTTATGTATATGAATAATTACACCCACTCCAATACTAACTAATAATTATAAATTCAAAGTAAAATTGAAAGAAACATAAATCCCAAAAATATTCCTATACAAACTATAGATCAAGAAGCAACATTATTTTTTGTTATAAATGGTCTCAAACTGCAATGCTTCCATTGTAAAGAATGTGGTCACCTAAGTAGCAACTGTACAGCTTTATATTGCAATAATTGTAACATGAGAGCATCCTCCTTGCATCAATGTTCAAAAGAAGATAGCCATTTTAATCAGATCATGATCGCAGATGAAGAGGTACCTTTGACAGAGCATACAATTGAGGAAAAAATAATATTGAATCAAACAACAGTGAAAAGGTTTTTCTGAAGACTGCAAGTCTCAATAGTATTGAAAATTCCTCCCCTATTAATCTGGAAACATCACCCCCTCTTAATAAAACATCCCTCAACATAATGAAATTGCTCATGGTTTTTTCATCTCAGATGGTACCAGAAACTTCACAAACTACTAAAAAACCAGGTCGACCTTTTAAAAAAAAACAATAACAATCCAAAGAAACTAAAAATTCTAGAATATGAATGTAGTGATAATGATTCCCCACCTTCAATCTTAGAAAAAAAGCTAACACCATGCAAAGTCACAATGCCTCTGATATAGCTATATACTCATCAGAAGACAACCTGATGAAAAAAGTAAGAAATAATATTACAAACACAAATAATGTTTCACTTGAAAACTCCTTCGCAGATAGAAAAATGAGATCCAAAGATATTTTACAGCTACCTTTGTTACAATATTTACATTTATCTTAGATTAAAAAAATTTTTTTCTAGACTTTGATCTTGATATATACATGCACAAACATACAAATAATGGATATTAAAATAAAAGTTTTTAATGTTAGAGGGTTAAACTCTTCACAAAAAATTGATCTGCTCACTAAGTGTTATGACATTGTTAAACAGCAGATCACGGGCTTTATTGAAACAAAGATATACAATGGCTCACAAATCAGCCCTACAGATAAGATTAAATTCCAAGGGCTATACTGCCTTCTCTGACACATCTGACACTCCCTCAGTGGGTACAGGCATTATCATCGACAGGACCTGTTCATTTAGTTTATTTAAAATTCTACATATTGATGCACATTTACTAATAATTACATTTCTTCATAAATCCATCACCTTAAACATAGCAATTGTCTACATCCCTTCAGGTTCCACTATAGTAAACAGAATTATTCAAACACTTAATTCCAGATTTGTAAATGCAGTATATCCGATGATTATCTTAGAAGACTTCAACATGACATACCAGATCTTCACCAATAAATGGTTACATCAACTATCATTTCCGATGATGAGTGGGAGAGGCCTTCTGCCAGAGAAGGCTGTGCCATTTAACAATGGTAGACATTCATCACTTATAGATCTGGTTTTCTATTCACCATCATTACACAACATGATAAGTATTTAACTGAAGAATTCCCCCACTCTCTGATCATGCAGC
The DNA here is from genome assembly GCA_028023455.1 of Epiperipatus broadwayi. Lineage (NCBI taxonomy): Eukaryota > Metazoa > Onychophora > Udeonychophora > Euonychophora > Peripatidae > Epiperipatus > Epiperipatus broadwayi. Next base: position 288,365 of record JAQFVV010006494.1, read on the forward strand.
TGTTTTACTGTCACTGGATATTAATTTTAATGTCATCAGGACAACAATTAATACAGAAAGAACCATCAGAATTCTTCTACCATCACATACACCAGAATACCCCTTCTCAAAGGTGTACATGTATCTTCACAAGTTGAAAGGTATTGCAATGGATCCAGTCCAAGCATGATGTGCATTTATTAATTTACATTCATTCACATTAATCACCTCACCAGAACATCAACTCCCCCATCAAAACTATTAAAGCTTAAGAGTGATACTTACAATAATATTATTGTTACTTCCCAATCAAATTTCGATCGTCCCAGTGTAATAGCTTTAAAGAAAACATATCAATTGCTAACAAACCAGCTTAGAGAGTATATCTCCATTAAAAAGAGAAGGATAAACCTAAATAAGTCTCACATGCTTACCAAAAACTTCATTAGATGGGTGCTGGGACACCCCTCCCAAATTCGAAACCCAACAGCTATTAAAATTCAATCCAACATTGTGTGTGGGGATTTTATGTTGGAGAAACTCTACACATTCTATAGAAAGAAATTCCAGGGAGTCTTCTCACTAATCTAATGACTTTTTCACATGATAGATTAGAAAATGAAAGTAATACTACTGCAAAAGACTTCATTTAAAAAATAGAAGTGATGCCAGGCTCATGTCATTCCCGTATAGACAGAATTCCCATATTTGTATACAAGCATCTTGATAAAATTGCAGCACAATACATGCTTAATCTAGTCTCTTATATTGCTAAAGACTTGATAAAATGCAGGGCTTAAATCAAATTATGCTTGTGCCATTCACAAAAAAGAAACAGTTAGTCTCAAATACTACAAACCTACATCCAATTTCAATGCGCTCCCTTGGCATAAAGATAATTGAAGCAGTAATAAAAGACAAAACAGAAACATTCATTATAGCAAACCTATCAAAATGCAATTTGCCAAAAAAGAATCCTCGACAGGACAGGTGGCTTTTCTTTTTAAGTCAACTATAGAAACTATTAGAGAAAAAAAATACAGTCCAATTGTCATTCAACTAGATATTGCAGCTGCGTTTGACACAATATCCATCAGTACTCTCCTTGAAACTCTACAAAAATATTCAGTTTCCAATGCCTATCTAAACTTGCTAGCTAACTTCTTTTCAAACCAGGAGATCTAAGTTGCCTTAAATGGAAAAAACCTCACCTCCAATAATGCCTCATCAGTCCATTCCACAGTCTCACCTCTCAGCACCTTATTGTTCACTGCCTACATCAATCCTCTTATAAAAATAATAGAAAATGAATTTCAGGAGTCTATGTGTCTAGAATTGATATCTTATGCATCGCATATATGGATGATATAGCAGTATTTCTGTCATCTCAAAAGCAAATTCCCAAAATTCTGAACATACTATCCAATTTTACAAAAGTATATAAATTAACATTTAATATGATGAATTTTTATAATTTGTGATTCTATCAAACAGACTAGTGTGTCATCCATGTATCTAACATATAGTGTATTTATGTTTGAAGATGAAAACTTGGGGATAATTATATTTCTTTAGTGAAAAATAAACTGCAAATAATGCCACTAAAAGGTAACCTCATTAGTCATCCATTTTCCATTCTATAATATTTTTCATTTGCTATCACTGGGAAGTCTCTGTTGACCCATTTCCAGACATCCAAGATGAATTCTTTTTTGTGTAAATCAGAATTAACACTTTGTAAAAATTCACCTATAATTTCAATGGATTTAATATGTGGTACATAGCTATACAGTCCTTAACATCTAGAAAATCAATTTTATTATTAATGTCCACTTTTATGGTTTTTAATTTTATCTATGAACTCATTCAAAGATTTTATTATGTATTCTCTGAATCCTAAATCATATTTTAACCAGTTAGCAATGGTTTTGGCCACTTTATAAAAATAGGATCATCCATAGTCTATTATAAGCCTTAATGTAAAGTTGTCTTAGTGCAATTTGATATTGGTAAAGATTCTCAGATGCTATTGTGGCAAGTCTATCTTTGCAAACAGTTTTTGCTGTAAACAAATTTATAACATCAATATTGAGGAAATATAGTTGAAAAGCATTTACAAAGACAGTCTATTTTTAAGATGTATCTCCCTGCCATGACAGCACTGAAAATCTTTGCAATATTAGGGATATACTAACCTGTTTGATGTGCTATTACTAACAGTTGAATGTATTTGGAATATTTAAATAAAGTTAAATTTTTCTAAAGACATTCAATACTCATATTAGATGATGGAAAGAATCCAATATAAAAATACAACTAGAATACCATCATCACAAACCTTCAGGAAAACATTTATTATTACTACTTTATACTTTTTTATCATTGCATTTTTGTTACCTTTTTTTAATTTAAAATTGGTTTTAGTTTTTTATGTTTGATCTTAAGATTTTGTATTAAAGCTAAGTTGATACATAAATTTTTAAAAAGTCTTCATTAACAATGATGTGTTTAATGATCCATTTCCAACATTCAAGGTTCATTTTTTGCTTTATGTTTCATTATTACATTGAAATATTTTAATATAGCATTTTTTCCAACTGTATCTTACCACAAATATATATTCATTTTTTTTTGTACTTTCTTCTAACTCTTAGTTATGTTATTATGACTTCATTATCATGGAATTATTTTTATTTCTATTTATATTACTGTTAATTCAACTTATTACTAAGCATTGCACTATGGAAACTATACAATTCTATAAATGCTTGAATTCATAGATATTTGATAAAAACTTATAACTAGAAGTTTAAAAGTAATTATTTTTTATATCAATTATATACAATTATTTTTAATATAGAAAGTTTTTTAAACAAAAACAAATGTTAAAAAAGTATTACATAATTTAATAATAATATTTAAATCATATTATTTTACTATTTATATACTAATTTTTGCAAATGTATATTTTATTATTAAATATTTCTTATTTGATCTAATATACGTTTGATTACTATATTGCCCATAAAATAATTTCATTTAATAGTTAAGATTTTATTATTTGTCTTTTATAATAGATGTATTTATTATGATTGTGACATTTTAGCCACCAATGCTGCCAATATTTGGATCTAGAGAGTGACGTTGTTTACCAAGATGTAATGATAGTCGTTTTAAACATAATTTTATATGTTATCAAATATAGATATCAAATACCAAGCAATATACAACTAGTAGACAAAAGAATTAAGAAAGATAAATCCAAGCATTATTTATATACATATAAGAACTTGAATATTATATAACTATGCTTTCAGTAACTATATTGATGATATAATCCATTTATGTAAATATATTTACATTAAGTAACTTGGAAATATAATTCACTTACCATAAATCCATGTTAACACAATGGCTTCCATTAAGCCAATAATGAGAGCTGACCATGTAGCTGCATAGTTATCAAGGAGCTGCAATATATACATTCCACCCTCAAATAGAAAAACAAATATATAAATAAATTTATAATAAAAATTATAGCTAATTTATATTACATGAAATGTTAATTGATTGAAAACGAGTCTTTAGTAACTACTTAATAAATAATTCCAACCACATGATAACATTTATCAATGGCTACAAAACTATTACTTATCATCCTTTTAACACACCATTCTCAATATTGAAAAATAACATTGTAAACTAAATTTATATTAAAAACAATTTACATTTGTATAAATTATGAATATTTAAAAAATATAAATATTTATGTATAAAATACATGAAAAAACATTAGTGCATATTCTCATTAAATAATAATGAATACCTAACTCTCCATATAGTAGTGCCACCAAGTGCAAGTCTTCATAATCAATGAATGCAGGAAGATTTGTGCATAAAATCCCCATCTAGTGCCTACTCATCCAATATCCTCAAACTAGTTTCTAGCTTGTGAGAAGGCACTGGATAGGGATTTTATGCACAAACCTTCCTGCACCCATTGATTAAGAAAGCTTGCATTTGGTGGCACTACTGTATGGAAAGTTAGATACTCATATTCACAGTATGTGTAAGCATATGAAATGATGATCATGTAAATAATAATAACCAAATGGTTTATTATTTGTGAATTTTTAAGAAATTAAAAAACTGGAAGTGACAAATCAAAACCACATCCAAGGACATTGAGCTTAAGTCTATTCCTCTACATCTGCCCTAAACTGTGCACAGAATTTTCATTATTAAAGGTGAAAATCATATAACTTTTTAACAACTATATATGTAACTAAAAACTCTATTGAACCAATTTTAACTTAATTTCTTAAGTAAACAATCCTGAAGAGCAATATGATCACTATTGTCAGTCAAAAACCGATTTTAATATAATTGTAATTTGATTTAAGTTTGTTTAGGCCCATAAAAAAAGAAAAGAACTCTAATTGGAAATTCGAATATATTTAAAATTGAAGATATGTAAAAATCATACACACACATATAGTTGATACAGTTGCTAAAAATTTACATCTAGAATAATTATAACTCCTTTAAATAGCAAGACAAAATAAGAATTTTGAATAAAACTAATCACTATTTCTTCCAATAATTTATGATTAATTAACTATTGGTGAGAATTGATTTTAAAAGATTTGCCTGATAAATAAAGTGAGCTATGATCATCAATGGTTATATGATATATATATATATATATATATATATATATATATATATATATATATATATATATATATATATATATATATATATATATATATATATATATATATATATAAACCCAAAATATGTCTATCTTCATCATAACAAAATTGTTTATCACTTAAATCTGACGAATAGATCAATATTTAAGGTTAAAAATAAAATAAGTACTGTTAACAAAATAATTAAATGATCAATTGTTGGAAAGTCACATAACATTTGAGCAGCAAAAGAGCCACAAATCTTTACCCCTATGACTTTACTACTACACTAAACCATATAGAACATTTATTTATAATAAATACAGTTAGTATGAAGTTATTATATCCTAATATACTAAATTTTATGAAATGTATAGATCTCTAGAAAATAAAACTGCAAAAAACAAATATGAAAGTATCCACTCACAATTAATTTCTATAGAGAGTTTGGACTTCAAGAATTAACCCCCCAAACAATCTCATAGCTAAATACTGTGCAAGCATTCTAAACTGATTTCTGCTGAAGTCTATTTTTCCTTTGCACCTTAAAATTCTATATTTATCTCAGTGGTTAGAAGACACGTAGTTATCTTATAAACACATGATAAATACAAAATAGGAAGTTAAACATTTCACTTCTACAGCATCTTCCAATATGCTTGTAGCTCATCCTAAAGTGATTATCTGTTTTTCTATAAAAATAAATTACATGAATGAATAATAATTTTAAACCTCAAAATTTTATTTAATACATGTCTTTTTTGTTTATATTAATTAAAGATAATGTATGCTTTTAATAGTAGTGAATAATCTGGAAGCTAATATCTTTGACAACAAATGTCCAAATTTTCAAAAATTAAAACAAGACAAAAATATTATGAAGATGAAGAAAGAAATCTAGATTCAATGCTCTTAGAAATATAATAAACTTCCACCAGTAATAAAGACTTCATTATATTACAATAATATCCTTTATTTGTACAGTCATCACATCAATACTTAATGAATGACTCAGATTGACATAAGATGTTGACCCTATAATTAAGAATATCTAGATATTGATTTACTGGTATTATTGGATAGTTATCTTGATTATGGGTCATTTACTTGAAAAATTCAAATTTTGTTTGTAATTCAAAACTCATCTTGCTTAAACTCAAACCCCAGATCATGGATATGTTAAATCTATGCAGTAATAACCATTCTACATAAACATTATGTAGAAGGAAACACTACAAAAATGTCATTGCTAAAGTTTTTATTTCATAGAATCAAACAATAAAGTTTTATAGTCAAATTGGAACAATAGTAGGAGAATAGACAGCATGTATCTAACATAAATTCAAGATTAGATAAGAAATCCTTTAAAATAATGCATTAATATCCTAATTAAACGTTCAATTTATTGTATTATTATTATTACCATCATTATTATTACACTTCAAATTAAACATAGCTCAATGTATATATAAACAAAGAGAATAAATGACCCTTCCCAAGCTAAGAATTAAATGCATTCTAAATATTAAACAAAGAATCAAGAATAAAAAAAAAGTCATTTATTTTTGAAGCTCTAATGTTTATAAGTATACCGTTGTTAACATTTTTGGTAATGCAGAGTGAAATTAATTATTAGCAAGACGGAATATGTCACTTAAGAGTTATTAAATTCATTATCAGTTATATAAGATTGAAGACAATGATTGAGTGAGATTCTATCTCCAGTCTTCTATCCATATTTCATCTGGCTTATAAATTATTTTCACTTTGAATTATCAACCATGTTGAGCTTCCAAGAATAGTTGAAATTACTTTATTCTTGATCCTTTCTTTAACATTTAAAATGTATTTAATTCATAGTCTGGGAAAGGGTGATTTATTCCCTTTGTTTCCATATACATTGAGCTATGTTCAATTTAAAGTTTAATATTAAATCTTGTTTAATTATTACAATCAAGGTGTTAAAGTGAGATTTTTTCTCTAGCCTTGTATAATTGATTATAAGGTTAATAACACTTAAGTGCCATATTCCATCTGGCTGATAAATTTATTTCATTCTGAATTACTAATAATGTTGATAAAGATGTGCTTATAAACATGAGCTCCAAGAATAGGCAGATTCATTCTATTCTTAATCATTTGTTCAACATTTAGAGTGCATTTAATTCACAGCCTGGAAGAGGATATTTACTTTCTTTGTTTATTATTATTACTATTATTAACTTGATTTGCTAAAGGACTGAATAGATCAATTTGAGATAGAAAATCTGTGTTATCATTTAAATATAACAAAATTATATCAAAATCAAAAATGGATTTACAAGAAAAATAAAAGTATCAAATTGAAGAAGATAATGCTAAATTGAATTTGAAATTACAATCTTATGAAAATGAAAAGAAAAAAAAAATCAACATTTGAATACGGCTATTGAAATAAGTGATTAGTTTAACAAAGAAGCTGAAATTCTTTTATCTGTGATTAATAAATTAAAAATGAAATTAAAATTGGATAATTTTATTAAAAATAACATAATTGATCTATGTAGAGTATACAATAAGATGAGAAAATTTCATCCTATTTTAAAAATAAAATTTAAAATTGTTGAACATACTGGACAATGGTTGATTAAAAAAGAGAAGATCCTTCATTTGCAATATATATATATATGATATTATTGATCCCAGTGAGATGCAAATAGAAGAATCTTTAATTAAATATAGAAAAGTTTTATCGCGGAAAGTCGAAATTAGAACCAGAGATAAAAGTATACAAATTTATTCTGGGTAAAAAAAAGCAGTCATACGTAAAATAAAAAGGATGGGGGAGGGCAAAAAAATATTAGTTGGAAATGTTGGTAAAATTGATGATTTAATTTCAGATATTTTCCTTTTAATTTGTCTGGTAATCTATTTTCTATTTTAATAATGCATGAAAGATTGCAGATTTTATATAAAAACAATTTCTACAATTGAAAATGTTAATAAAATTAGATTTAAAAAGAGTTAATGATTTATCTGATTGGCAAAATATTCTAAAAATAATTTAAATTATTGTTCCTTATCTTTGTTACATAAATATAAGAAGCATAAAAAGATACTGAGATATAATGATTAAGTCATTGGTTTTTGTTGCAATATTTATACTATCCAAAATTAATATTAGTGTTGAAGAATCATCATTATACAGTATGTTTGGGTTTTAAAAAATTATATGTTGCCGAGAAAACAGAAAGGGAAGTATTAACTGAAACACACAGGCTTATTATATACCTGTGTCTATATATGTAATATATAGGGTATATGATCACAGACTTTCACACCACCCACCACTATCCACTCTATCTCATAACACTGATACATCCGAATACATATATGTTGAAAAGATAAATAATCACCAATATACGTATTTCATGATAAACCAGCAATCATCAGTTGGTCCAGATTACCATCTCTACACATATATGCTATAAGTGCTCAGATATATATTAAGATAGCCAAACCTCATACTTTAATGGACAGGCTTCAATCTACTCCACCAAAGGGAAGTATTATAATTTTTATCCATAATAATAGTATTGTTAGTAATATTTTTCTGAATGCGAAAGTTTACATATAGAATTTAAAGTGGATAATTCAAATTTAAACTTTTTTTAACTTATAGATCATCTAATAACAATGCCTCAATGTTTCTAAAAGAATTTAAAAATTATTAAAAATAATAAATTGTATATTGGTATTATAATTGCAAGTAATCTAAATATCGATTTATTTAAAAATAATCGTAAAATTATCAAGGAATATTTAGATATTGTATCTGAATATAAAATTGTTAACTGTATTACAACTATAACATAAGTAAAGACTGTAAATGATAGTATTGTGGTTTTTTTGTATTGATTATACAAATACCAAAATTCTTAAAAATTGTATTTTGATAGTAACTGAAGATAAAATTACAGATTATTATTTTGTTGTGTTTTCTATAAAACGTCTTAATAAATGTAATCATACTAAGATTAAAAATGAAATAACTAATGCATATAAAATTCTACATAAAAATAAAATAAGTAATTTAAAATTAGTTGATTGATCATTTAATTTTAAATCAAGAAAACATAAACGAACTGTACGAAAAATTTGTAGAAATTTTCAATACTATTTATAACAACTCACTAGCTGTACTTGAAAGGAAACAGAACAAAAAAAAAAGATGACTCATAGGTTACCTCTAAATTAGTTAAAAAAATATAGCATATATATATTGGACAAAATATAAAAGAAATAAAGGTAGCAAAGCTTTGATAAAAAACTATAATATTTAAGAAATGACTTACATAAGTGAATTCTTGACCTAGAAAAAAAGTTTTTATACAAAAATGTTTGAAAAGAATAAAAGAAATATGAAAAAAATATGGAGTAGTATAGAAAGTTTGTGTTCAAATTCCCTATAATTACATTTAAACTCCAAAAATATAAATTATGCTTGTATTTCAAAATATTAATAGAATCGTAAGCAGAAATTCTACAAAATCAGCTAAAAATTTAAATTTGTATTTTCCCACTGAAGATTCTTTTTAATTGGCAAATAAATTTAATACAGTAATATGTTTATTGACAGAATAGAAAACATAATGATATAAACTTTAATAATCTTTTGCTTGATAATTCTACATTATGTGAAATTATAAAATCAAGTAAATAAGCATTTATTTTTATATGACGCTATGTTTACAATTGTATTACATTCAAATATCAGCCTTATTTATTATTTAACACTCTCAAAAGACGCATGCACAATTAGCTTGAAAGGCTGATATTTGAATGTAATAAAATCAAATAAACTAAATATCAGTCTTGAAATTAAAATGATTGATTTAATTAACAATATTGATATTATTGATGATATTTTATAATTTTTTATTTAATAAAATAATATCTGAAGACAAATTTCAAAATATATTTAAAATAGCTATTATATGAGGAAGGACTGCAAAATAACTGAAATCATCCTCAGATAGGCATATCCGTTGTGATACATGTTGCTGCCACTGATCATTTCTCGCAGAACCATTCTGAATCAGTCAGTCAAATAATATCACCATGTGAAATTGTGGTGCCACATAGCACTTTTATCGTCAAGTGTTTTTCATGTATTTGATGATTTTTGTACTGAATGAAAAGTTGGAACAACATGAAATTATGTTTTCTTTTAGAAAAACAGTTCTAATGTTTGAAACAGCTTGCAAGCAAGCTGCTTTGGGGAAAAACACAAGTTTACAAAAAAGGAAGATGAGTAAAATCCAATATCAAGATGATGCAGACTTTTTTTTTGGAATGCAGACAGCATTATTCACTCACAGTTTGTTTGTAATAATCAGATATTTAAAATCTACAAATTCTGAAAAGAATGTGTGATACATTAAAAGAAAAATGTTTCATTTTTGAACTTAATGGAGAGTGTGAGCTTTACCACAACAATATGCTAACACATAAAGTCTTAAATGTGAAACGATTTTTAATTAAATTCAGCATGACCCAGCTTATCTATTAGCTATATTTGCTTGTTCTTGCTCTGTGTAACTTTTTATTCTCTAGATTCTAGAATAAAAAAAATACCCCCCTCCCCATTTTTTTTTGTGAACTTATTAAGTGGTAAAGGAAAAAAGACATTTAAACCAGTACATTGCATTAAATGGACAATACTTTGAAAGAGATTCAATACATTTTTTAATTATAAAATTCGGATTACTTTTATGTCCCCTCTCATATGTCCTGTTTTTAAATTAGGAAATAGAAATAACTTTAATAACTATAGAGCCATCTGAATTTTACCATCAATAACTAAGATAAATAAAAATACATATACATGGTGATAAGGAATTTTTTTAAATAACTTACAGTGAGATGTTCTAACTATAATTTTTCATTTTTTTTTATATCTATAATATATTCACTACAACATAGTATGTTTAACAATATGTAGTGTTTTATTTTTTCTACTTCTACAAAATTGTAAATATATCAAGTTCTGTATATTATTTCTATTGTAATATTATACTAAGTTTTTTTTTTTTTTTTATCAATAAAGTTCTTTTTGAAATATATAAAAACATATTACAAAGTTCCTGGAATTAACAATGCCTTGAATAATAAGAAATATGTTAGTTTAGTCTTTTTATATTTCAATACAGCATTTGATGTTATAAATTATCCACTTTTAGTAGAGATATTGGAAAGTTGTGGTATCAGAAGCCCTATGTTAAATATTTTAAAGAGTTACTTAGATGAAAAATATCACATGATCACCAAGGCTCCTCACTGATGTAAGCCACAAGCTAGAAACTAGTCTGGAGATAGTGAATGAATAGGCAGTAGATAGGAATTTTGATGCACAAATATTTTAGCAACCATTAATTACTATGACTTGCACTAGGTGTCACTATTGTGTGAAGTTACTAGTGCTTTAATAGATTGTGTAAGCATATGAAAATAGTGGTCATATGATGTTTTAATCTTGTATTATACAGTACTTAATATATATATATATAAACACAAGTATATTGGATATACTGAATGTAATGTAATTAAAAGAGATTTGAACTCAGATTTTCAAGCTCCCTACAGCCATCCACTCCATCTTATACAAACAATACACATGACCAGAGATACACATAAAAAAGGTAAATGATCTTCAATATATGTATTTCATACAGAATTAGCATTCATCAGTTGGTCCAGATCATCATCTACTACACATACATAAACAGTGCTCAGTTTATATTAAGATAGCAAGTCTTCAAACTTTAATGAACAGGCTTCGATCTTCGTCACCCTCCAATTCTTCAGCCATTCAACTGATGAATGCTAATTCAGCATGAAATAATACATTGGAAATCATTTATCTTTTTCACATGTATGTGGGTGTATCGGTTGTATAAGATGCAGTGGATATCTATAGGGAGTTTGAAAATCTGAGTTCAAATTCCTTCTAATTACATTATATATGTATTACATTTTATTAGAAATTCATAAAAATAAAAATATTAAAATCTAATAGAGTTCCATTAATGAATATAATATTGTAATGTTCACAGATAGATTTAGGCCTTCTATTTTACGTGCTAGAAAGTGCATGTTAATCAAACTATAGAAAAAGAATATTCCGTTCATGTGTGAGTTCGGATAGTTCAAGAACAAAATTATTTTTCCTGATTAACTGCCTTAATATTTTATTTATTACTACAATTTTCATTTCTTGAAAAATCAGTTTTATATTTATTTAAAAGGGCACCAGGTTGTAAACCTACCGATATCCATTGCACTGCATCACATATCTTTGCAATAAATAACTAAACATAATTTTTATATCATTTCATTTTCTTGTCAAATAATATTTAAGAATTTTCTCCAGCATTCGTAGATTAAAATGAACATGTTGGCAAGGGTAATTTATACAATTTTCTAAACTTAATAATAAAATCTAATAAACTAAAATTAGAAATGTACAATGAAAAGTTGATATTAAAGATCAATATTTTATTATAACAAATTAAAATATTTAAATGATAACTTAATAAAATTGGAAAGAAACATACACATGTTCATCCAAATAATATTAAATAATTAAAACAATTTTTATTACAATTTTCTTAGGCCAAAAATGAAATAGTCTCTTGAATAATAAAAAGCAACTGTCTTTATTGGGATTATAAACTTATAGGTTTAGTTTGCAAAACATTTAATAAATACAAATCAGGGTATGAATAATAATAGCTTACCAGTAAGTTTGTGTAGACTGTAGATTCTTGTAGCATACATGCATTTATTGAGATCCCAAGCTCATTGGTAAGTTAGCTTTGGTTTCTGTCAACATTTTCCATTTCTGGTCTGCTTTAAGGCTGGGCTCAAAAGGCTTTCTGGAGTGACCTCTTCATGATAAAAGAAAAGTGTCCACAAATGCTCTGGTTTCCACTCCTGCATGAATACTTAGGCAATATGAGTAGTCCTGAAGAGAAGCATCTAACCACCATTGTGAGAACAAGACAAACATGATTAGCCTTTGTCCCTCTGTCCAGGACATATGGAAAACTGCCACCACAACACAAGACAAGATCCTGCTCCAAGTTATTTGCTTCTTTTATATTCTGCTTGGTTTTAGATTTCTGCCATATACATTTTTCTCTACTATTTTTGTTATGAGAGTACAAGTTGATAGACTTGTACATTTATTTTTCTTTTTTGTTACAAAGTTCTCTTTTTTATAAATTCTTTCAGTAATCTTTAATTAACTGGTAAAACTTTGATTGTAATCTCTTGCATTTGTAATTTATCTTTATCTGGATAAACAATCTATTCATTTCTATTCACTCCAATTTTAACTTTTATTTTTACTTAAATATATAATAAATATGAAGCAAAAACTTTCATTGTACTTATCAAAAAAAAAAAAAAAAAAGAATTACATAAAAAATTAAATAGTATTTATTGAACTATTTCTAATTTTTTTAGCTTTAAATATTGTATGCCATTCACTTGAACCATATATAAATAAATGGTATAGTATATATATTGAAATGAAAATAATTATTTCAAGTGATTAATTAAAGGAGGTTAATTTACAGTTACAATATCAGAGTGCATCTTAGTAAGATGAAATAGCCAAATAAATATAACATAACAAGTTTTGTATTTAAATTTAGCATTAATATAAGTGTACACACATTAGATATAGCGAATTTAATTTTAAATTTAAATAAAAATGTTTTTATTTTTTTTACATAAAGAAATAAGAGTTTTCTTTTTTCTATAAGAGTTTAATCCTTTATTAAGATAAAAAGATTTATTTAAAAAAATAAATAAATAACAAATTCCAAAAAAAAAAAAAAAAAACTACAGAAAGTTTTTAGAAGATTAAGGTTTTACATAAAATAAATTGAAAATCAGAGATGAAATTTATATTATATGTTATCAGAATTAATTACTTTAAATAATCTGGTGTGTTTAATCTGTAGTTATGCTTTGTTATACATCTTATTTCTTTGTTGAAAATTTTAGCTGATTTTAATAATAGAATGTAACTTTTCTTGTATAATTATAAGATTAGAATTCTCTAAAAAGAGCTTAATATAAATAGTGTGCAACATAAGTCAGATCTTTTTTTTTTTTTGGATTCTCTTGCTCATTGTGTTGATTGCCAGTATAGAAATTACTATCAAACTAATATGTGATCAGCAGAAACCATCTCAGATAACAAGAAGCTTTCTATGTATTGTGAATTTGCAGTTAAAAACTCCTTCTTTGGTGTATAGAACCAGTTTCATCATAATGATATCAGTGGTCTTAAATTAGCTAAAATTTATTAAATGAACTATGTGCCAACTATATTTCAAATATGTATGGAAAACTAATTATGACTAATGTTTTAAAATTAATTGAGGACAACACAGAATCCTACAATGCCAACTTAAACCTTGTAATTTTAAGCACTCATTGATTTCAGAGTTCTGTTGATAAGGTATAATAAACATAAACTAATTAAATGCATCAAGCCAGCTTTCAGAAAAACACTGCCAGAATCATACTGTTGAGTAAAGTTATGCATAAGTGACATGATGTAATATGTAAATGAGGTACAATATGCAAATAAGGCAATTAGATATTCCATTTTTCAGACAATGGAACACATGAATCCTTTATGTTGCTGGATGGGGATACTTTGCAATTTCCCATGTCTTTGTATTTTCTTTTTCTATGTTCTAATGTTGGATAAATAAAATGTGTGATCTATGGCACATTCATGATCAAGAGAAATCAATCTGTATTCAATCCTTTGCTTTTCTTTATTGTATAAATACATGTGTTGGGAAATTCTCTTAGATCTATTTGCATGAGATTCACCATAATACTCAGAGCAGCAGGAAGGATTAGTACATGCTCCTCAGGTATCTTGTCTTTAGTATTGTTCAACAAATTATTAAAAAAAGGTGGTGATTTAAAGCTTACCCTGTACATGTTAGCACAAATGTTCCTAAAGTTATTTATAATATGAGTGACATAAGAAAGGCTTATCCATGCATTAGTCATATTATTAATGGTTTTAATTTTATTTATATTGTTGTAAAATTTCACAACTATTCTAATAATCATGTTATGATTGTAACCAAACCCTATTAGATCGTTAATGAATGCACTAATGTTATTTTTTCTATTTGTCTTCTATCTTTTCATCAGAAATCAAAGTCAATAAGTGCTTAAGAATTATATAGTTTTATAAACAGTCAATACTTTGAAAATTATAACTTAAATTTTGAATTTCAATATAAAGCTCTTTCAAAATAACAAATTTAATGTTATTATTATTACTAATAGTTTTATTGATAATGACATAAATACTAATCCAATGTAATTGTATTAAAGTCATTTTAATTTATACGCATTTTATCAACTTTATTTAAATTCTAAAATGAACTTTCTTTGATTTACCTAAAGACTCGGTATTATTTATTTCATTATCTATTTCTTGATTAGCATTTTCTTATTATTTACTTTCTATTAATAATTATTATGTAAGCTATATTTAATGGTTTAAATTGTATTGTATTATTGTGTTAATTTTAAGTTTTAAAAGGGAGAATGAATTATGAGCACTAACTCCACAGCTAATTGTTTATTTTAAACCACAGTGCCTATGTGATATAGAAACATGCAGCTACTAGCAGTATTTCATACTGCTCCTAAAAACAGTATTTGTTTTATATAAATATCATTTCAAATTTGATTTTTTTTATTTATAAACATTATTTACAATGCATATTAACAAATATATATAAAAAATTAAAAAAAAATATAGCCATAAAATTGGAAAAATGAACAAAAACTTACTTTTGTTTAACTAAATTCAGTTGACTGCTTTATTATAATCAACAATTATAAGAAAATAAATTTGCTTTTTATTATTGTTGCCATTAGTTGCAATAAGTTTTATAATATTTGTCTCAAAAAGTAGAAAAAATATAACAATTATTTACAAGAAATGGAAAAAATTACACTCATTTATACTACAAGGAGTATGAGATACCACTCTAATTAATTTGATTTTTGCACTATAGAGATATATTTATGAAGGTAATGAGATAAATACCTATTCAATTTAAAAAAACAATATGAAATTAAAGGATGTAAAAGCTGATAGTGGTATCACATACCATTTGTAGCCATTGAGAGTTAAAACATTTAATAAGAAACAACAATTTGGCTCAAATTATCAGAGTTCAAAAGATAATCTTATTTATGTAAAACCACATAAAGTAAGAACTAGTCTGTATATGTCAATGGAAATTATTATTTGAAATTAATATCTATGAATACTATTGGATTTTAAGTATTTTATTAGGATCAATATTTAAAAGAGCAAAATGATAGTTAAGTGAATTTATTGGAAGTGTGTTGAAGTTAAAGCACCTTTGTTTTACTGATTTGTTTAAATTATAATAATAATGTAGCTTAAACCATGGCATAGATGGAATGAAGAGTATTCATTATAAATATCATTCCATCTGAAAAGTGCATGTGCCATGGTTTAAGCTACATTGTTATTATAATTTATAAAAATATCATGCTATATAAATAACAATATTTACATATGATTTGTTTAAAGTAACTTGAATCATTAATTAGAAAATTTTCAAATGTATTCTAGTTATAATATATATTTATATATTGTAACTGGCTAGGTTACATGGCATACAATAATATAGGGTGTGTGTGCACAAATATATATAAAGTTGAAAGGAAAAGTAGAAATAAACGCAGACAAAAATTTTAATAGATATTTTCTACCTTCCTGTAATAAAATAAAATCATAATAAATAAAGGGTTAAATAACACTGGATTTAAAATGGAATTTTATTACAAATTAAAACATTTAAAAAGATTTAAATAAATTATTATAATGATTTTGAAATTTAAAAACAAGCAGGGTTTCTTATTGAAATCTTTTAATTAAAACTTGTATAAAATATCTATTTTTTAATTAATGCTTGTATGCATTTCTCTATGTAGTTAAAAATCTTTGTAGATTTTAAAATTCCAAAGAATTAAAGTTAAGTCAACTTTATCCAATCACAGCTTTGATAAAATTTCAAAGTTGTTTTCAAAAGGATTAGAAAAGTAAAAGCAATTTTTAAATTAGTGTTTTTTATCACTTCAATCACTCTTATAAAAAGAGTTGATAAAAAGATTATTTAGTTTGGATAGTAGTTTTTTGAAAAAAAACAATCTGTTTTGTAGTTTGGCTAATATTTTTGTAAGAGTTAGCTGCAGTTTGCTGATAACTGTAGCAGAGAATGGCAATAGTAAAGTTAGCCACAGAGATGGCTAGCAGAGTTATACAGAAAGCTGCATGAATCAGATGTAAGAATGCAAGAAAGCAGCTGCTCTACAGTTCAATGGTGGAGTTTGTATTCACATGGAGATATTTGACCTAATTTTTGGTTGAAATTCATAGCTACAAATGTGTGCAAAGAGGATGGATGCTTGCCTGAAACCTTGCTGACCTGAAGCTTATCAAACCCTAGACCAGAGATAAGTGATGCAATGCCAACATACCAGATTGTCTTTCCCAATACTAACATTTGCCTAGATACACTTATCTTGATGATGATGAATCAAAAACCAAGCTTACCAAGAGAAAGCTTGATGAAGAAATTGGCATACATATGTTGCTGTTTATCTATACATACAGGGAATCACAGATAAACATGTCATGTGTATATAGAATGAGTTATTTTATTTTAATATTCTTTGATCTGAAATGATTTTTTTGCGACATTTTAAAAATGAAACAAATGCAAATAAATTTGTTTAGATTTAAAAAATCAAAAAGTAAAAAACAGATGATTCTATAATCTAAATTTAAAGATGTTGATAATTAATCAATCAATAAGTACCTGTCAAACAAAAATTGACTTTATATTTTAAAAGAAAAAAGTTGATAAAAGAAAAAAAAAGGAACTTATAAACTGATGTTTTTTTAAAAGGAAGAAAAGAATCTGTAATCATTAAAGATAGAATTGATAACTAATTTTAAATTATATCTATAGTTTATTGAAGCACATGTGTATGTGTCAATTTATGTATTTTAACCAAAGAATTAAGTATAAAAAATATATTATTATTGTAACAAATTAAAATAGGTAAACATCAGTGTGCATATATATGTGCACACACATATGTACAATTTTAATCATTTATTGTATTTTATATAATGATTCAAATATGTCTAGAAATTACATTGCACTTGTCTGTGCATATACCAATGAGTGTCAAATAGACACGTAAATTTTAATCATATTTTTGTCATTATTAAATGTCAATTGAAATATATTCATGTAATAGTAAAATGCATGGCTGTGTGCATATATATGTGTGTTATATGTAATCCACCATATAGTAACTTGAATTTTGTATATTAATCATATAAACCACAATATAATACATTTTTTTGAAGTATTTTAATCAAAAATCAGGTTTATGTGCATAGCCATATTCTAGGGACCTTAATTTTATTAATTTTTTTATTGTTAACAATAAACTTGAATTCAATTGTTAAACATTGTATTACATCATCTCTTGGTCACAAAACAGTAATCAGCTTAAGTTCTTCTGAGTTAGCAGTCTGATTATATGAATGGAGATACATTTTGGTGCAGAGACATTCAATTGACTAAGGGTCCTGTTCTGGCATGAAGAGTATATTCTTCAAAGCCCATGCACTACATTTTATTTTATTTTAGTCTTATTAAAAATTAAGTTTCTAGTTGGCCAGTACTATAATGGTATTAAGTGGACAGAACATTGATAATGATCAGCATGTTTTAATATTGTAGAATTATTGTTTACTAGTTGTATATTCAGGTGGATTAGTACTTAGTTTGGGCATTCAAATTGTTTGAATAAATGCCCCAAGCTGGCAAAGGTTCAATAGTTAGCCTGGTCTAGAGTAGACCCATTTCAAATCCAGTCATAAAATTGACTGTTGATTTATTGTATTGATTTATTTTGATTATTGATCATTCATGATGATGAATGGTTATTGTTTTTGAATATTACTTGAATGAGTACTTATACTTTTTATAATTCTGGTGATGGTTAATTAAAGATACTTGTAGTTGCTCTAAGGGGTTAACTAACCAATCTCATTACTGATCTCAGAGATTTTATGATCTCATGCTCTTGAATATAACATTTCTTATGTATTTTGTGATATTAAACATTTCTTTACCATCATTACCATCCTTTAATATCTCTATATACTTTAATATTTAATTTTAAATATGATTTTCCATCACTCCAGATCTACCCCATCCCATCACAATATATATATATATAAATGTGTGTGTGTGTGTGTGTGTATGTCACAGATGTGTTTATGTAGTAAAGAAAATAGTGATATAGTTATATGAAGTTTATAATGGATTTTCAAATTTTACATGCTTTATTCTTACAGATATATTTTAAGGCATACCCACGGGCTACTGACAATTAGTCTCTAAAATTTAAAATAAAGTTTTATTCGAATTATTTGCACAAACATATTTTATATGTATTTAAAGTATATCTCATGAAAGCTCAATGATTCTATGAATATGATGGGGTACTTGCCTAATATTTCATTCTTGTAAAATTATACTGTCTTGGTGGTGCTCATTATGATGATGATTGTAAATATCATCTATTATTTTTAAAAGATCTTGATCTATGTAGCTATCATTACTTCAGGTCTAAATACTAAAATAAACAATAAATATGCAAAAAGGGTTTACATGAGTAATTCTTGGATTGTTTCTTTATAAATGGGGGCATTCCAATATCAGATTCACCAATTGTTATACATATACTCTTCAGGCTGGCCATTATAATATCTATGTTTTTTATCCAAATAAAGGTACTAAAACTAGACAAAAGAGAGGATTACAATTAATCAATCACGGTTGATCATCATCGAGAGCTACATTATCATTTTTAATAAATCCTCACATTATTAAAATGCACATGTAAGTGGATAAAATTTTTTTTATTTAGAGACAATAGTCTTTATATTTTTTTTAACAGATCCTAGTCTTTAAATATACTAGTTCATAGATATGTGTTTGAATGTAGGGTAACAATTTTTATAGTGAGATTAACTTATATATCTGCTGTTTTATTTTCAGGATTTAATTAAACAGTTAATTATCTTTTTTTGGTGTTTGATTTTCTTATTAATTCCAATCTTAAATTATAGCTAGTAAGACCAGTTTTCCAATTCCAAAAATTACATTGTAAGTCTCATTCAAGTCACTAAAGCAGAATCAATAAATACTTATTAAGTGATGAAATGTTCATGCACAATAATCTTAGAACACCTTTGAGATGATCTGAAGTTTGAAACTATCATAGAGTATTCTCATTATTCATGCATATAAAGGTGATTAAAGAGTAGAGTACCAAAAAATGAATTCCTAAAAATCAAATAAAAATAAATAAGTGATTGAGAATAAAATAATTAAAATTTTATAATGAATTGTTAATTTAATACTGCATTTTCTACTTTTAAGAATTTCATATTTTTTTTTTACTTACTCGTGTACAGCATATAAGGCCTATTAAATAGCCACAAATACATACAGCTAATAAAACCCATTTATGTTTTTTACGAAGAGCTTGAGGAAATTCATCAATTATAGTTGAAACTACAGTTTCTAGAATAGTAAACTAAAATAAAAAGTAGAAAAATATGTTAAAAAAGAATAATTTTAAAACAATAAACAAAGAAATTAAACAAATAATTCATTGAAAATTTTACAAAAAAACTGTCTTTTTTACCAATATATATATTGATATAAATATCATATAATTAAATATACCTTAAAAAATCCATATTTATATTATTAATATACCATAATAGTAGTAATATTATATGTGTTAGTAATCACAGAAAGGTTAGCCAAAAGGAGAAAATCTATAGAGATCAAGGTGTAGAAAGTCATGTAGTGAATAAGTAAAAAGAGATTGGATGAACATGGGAACATTTGATGTTATCTATATAATACCAGTTATACTTTATTAATCATTTTACAAAAATAAAATTTATTTCTTATATTTACTTATAGTTTTGACAAGAAAGATTACTAATAGAAGGAGTATTAAGTGGAATACTAAGTAATATAATATATATAAGGAGAAACTAAAAGTATTAATGATGAATAATAAAAATGCTTATTTTTTTTTATAAAATGATAGGTTGATGATTATTTGTTAATTTTTAACTAAAGCCAAAGATCTAATAGATATTTTTTAGAAGATATTAATAAATTGAATGTTAACATAAAACAATAAAAAAAGAAAATGAAAACAAGTTAGCAAATTTAAATATTATGTTAATAAAATCATATACTAATAGTAAATGTAAGATAGAAATGTGCAAGAATAAAAAAAAACTAATATTGATAATAATATAATTAAACAGAATTCAAATATGGACAAAAATACAAATATATAGATCTATAAATTAGTGCTCAAATAAAGAAGATTATAATAAGCATTTAGAGTTAATAGTTAAGGAACTCAAAAATAATGATTATTCAATGAAGATTATAGAAGATAATATAAAATTGTGAGAAGAAAGATTTAATATTAACAAAGAGAATAATAATAAACAAGTATAAATATGTAGGTATAAAAACTTATAACAATAATATAGTCAATAAACATCACATGTTCACCATAGAGAGTTTTGCCTGTTTCAATAATATAGTAAAAAAATATAAATAAAATTGTCAATAAGATTAATAAAAAAATTAACAATATAATAAAATTTAAAATAATAAATGTAAAGAAGAACATACTTAATATATTTAGACAATAAATATATTAAAAATATAGAACATTGTATACTTGAAATATATAAAACTGAATACAAAAAACAAAACAAACAAATGAACAATATCAGAAGTAATTATGTAGATAAAACAAAGAATTCAATTTACTAACAAACGTGATAAAATATCACCTATTTATTTACATTCACTAGCAACAGGACATACACTTGAAAATAATGGTATACAAATAAATAATTATGCTCACAATTGAAAGCATAGAAAAATGGAAGAATCCATCATAATTAAAAGTAATAGACAAACTTTAAATAATGATTTGGGTTTGAAAACATTAACTTTATAAAAATATTCTTTATTAATTAAATAAGTATATATAGAATGAAAATTACAATAAGACATAGTTTTAAAAATTATATATAGAGGAGTTAGTATAAAAAATATAAAGCAATTTAAAATTGTTTTAGTTAAGGTTGTTAAGAGTTGGAGGAAGGCAAAATTATATAATTACAAATTTTGAAAAGGGTGTATAATCATGTTATATTATAATTAATTAATGCATGATTAAAACTATAATGAAATAATTAAAATAATAAAAATAAATTAAATTATTAAAAGGTATAAAAGTTATATAAATCAGAAATAAAAATAAAATAAAAGATTAATATTTATAAAATTATTAAAAATGCATAAGGATATATAGTTACTGGGTTCATTAAAAAAATTGTATTCTTTAAAATCCACAATGTAGGAAATTATGTATAATGTATTATGTATAAATATATATGTATAGTGATTAAATTAACATCCCAACACTGGTTTATTCAGTAAATAAAATACTCTCAATCCAAACAGATGTTGAAGTCTTTTGAAAAGATAAAAATGGATTATATTATCCTTTTTATCTAAATTCATTTATATGTATGTATGTATAGATAAGTATTAATTGTATAATCATATGTATTTGAATATTGATCTGATGAAAACTGCTAGGTAGCTGAAACTGTAAGCAAATATAAAGAGATACATTTTATTTTATTAGACTGCATTATAAAATGATTAATAAAGAAGTAACTGGTATAGATATGTCATTATATAAAAGAACAAGAAGCAGAAAGAATTTACAACATTTGATATTATTTGCTAATTTTATGTAATAACTCAAACTGTAAACTATGGTATAGTAAAATTAAAATTGTAAAACTAACAAGCATAAGCTTTTAAAAAGGAGGAGGGGTCATATTGGGTGGGAGAGAGCATATATAAAAGAATTTATTTGTCTTTATTTTAATAATTACAATTTTTTTTTTTATATATTTTATGGTATTAAACTTCAGTTTTTTAAAATCAAAAATTATCGTATAAAAGTAAATGAGAATATAATTCCAATTTTTTTTGTGGTAAATTTGTTTAGTTATAAGAGTCGTTAATGGAAGACTGATTGAAAAACAAATATCTCATTACATGATTTGTTTTTTTAATTCAGGAAATACATATTGTTTCATAGGTAGAGATGAAACAAAGACTATACATTTATAAGAGATGAAAATAAACATTAGTTAATTGTTCATTAGCAATTGATTTTTTTTTTAGTTTCTTTCCTACTCTAGATGTAAATAAAGCAACAAAGAAGCAACTCTGTCATTAATGTGAATATTGAAGACATCCGAAATAAAACTTTACCAAAAACTAGCAGGAATTCTTCAAGAAAAGGAAGTTATCCTGAGTTTAAAGCAATGAGAGACTGTAAATATCATTATTGTTTTTCAATTACAACCATGAGAAAGTTATTCAGCACTGGATTGAATTATAAGTTGATTAGTTAATTACCAATCTTATTTGAGCTCATCATCACTATTTGAAAATATAGTCACTGGGAAAAAGAATGCATCACCATGAAAATGTTTTACAACATGCCTACTGTTATCCAAAAGATAAAGTGTCCCTAATATGATAGTTTCTTTAATCAAAGAACTGTGGGAAAATAAAACTAGGCCAACAAATTAAAGTATAAATGATATTATGAAAAATTAATTTAAAAAAAATAAAATTCATTTGAGCCAGATAGTGTGTGCAATCTTTGAGTTTTAAAATTTAATTATGAGTTTTCCTTTATTTTAACATTTAACTTTCATATTTTTCTTGCATGCACACATTTTATTATTTCTTTATGTATTTAAAATCAACATTATTTATGCACTCATATATTTATTTTATTTTAAATAAATGGAAAGAGAGATTTTTTGTTTAGTTTTTAAGACTTCATATTTTTCTTTAATAGTTTAATTTTTCTAAGTTACATTTCCCCTCAGGCTAATTGCATTCTCTTTCACTATACTTTTTAACTTTCTAAATACACTTTTCTTAACTTACTAGAAGCTTAATTTTGCTAAGTTAAACCTCCACCCCCCTTATGAGTGACGTGGTGTTATGTCTTGGCAAATTGTTTTCTTTGTAAAAAAAAACTCTTCAAACTTTCTAAATTATATTCTCTTCTTTAACCATTTCTTTTGATGAAGCTTATTTTAGTCATTTATTGGTACTTGATTCTGCAGTAATTTTTATTTATGAGAATTTTAATTTTAAAATCTTTACATTGTTTATGGAATTTATTTTAATAATTTTACACACAAAATTATTAGAACATGTAATGCTTGAATAGCAGTACAATATATATATATATATTGTGCCCTTTTCTATAGGTCAGAATCAGCTCATCATAGTAAATTACTAAAATTTTTAAATTTAGAATGTGTTCTCTTTGTGTAATAGTTATATTGTATTGATAATATCTTAAAAGTACAATTTGAAGTGAAATAAAAATATGAATGCTTAAAATTATAATGAATAACCTTAAAACAGTTAAACAAAGCTAAAAATACTAATTACATATGGTTGGAAAAGCTGGCCATAATAAATAACGCAGCTATTTATATTTAAAGTATGTTTAAAAAGTTAAATTTTAATAGTTTAAACTTATAGTTAAATAAATGCTATATTTAAAATTATAAGTTATATTTAATAATTATTATTAATATCATTTATTCTAAAAGTAAGTTTTATGGTAGGAAAAGTTACATTTAGTTCTATATTTTCCAAAATTATTATACCAAATTTTATATTATTGTATTATTTATTCAATATAATAAGTGTTGCAATTTATTATTTATTTTCAGACAGTAAATTGGATACAATTTGTTTAGGGTGTAAAATCATGTGACCTGCATAATACAGTAATATACACATGCTTGTTAGTATTTGTATTAACAAAGTTCAAAATATTTTAAAAAATTGCATTATAGAACTGAATATATTTAGTTGCCTATCATGAGGGAAAATATTAAAGCAGTCATATAAAATGTTTTAAATAGCATTATAAGATGAATACAGTTAATAAAGAGTTAAATATTTTGTTTTAAAATAAAATAGATAAATTAAATATTAAAGGTGGGATAAATTTATTAAATATTGATTTGAAAAGTCATTTTAAATATTTAATTAATTTTAGTAAAGTATAATAATTAATTTAAAATTAATATTTTAAATAATATTTTAAAGTTATAATGAGTCATATTTTATTTTTTAAATTTAATTACGTAAGACTGTAGCAATATGCAAATTTGGTATCAAATGAAAAGTAAGAATCCACCAATAGGATGAGGTATTTTGTAGGGTATAAATACTGTTGCACGGGGGTGTCAGTGGTGATCGATGTAATAGTAATTTTTAAAATTTTATTTTAGTCAATTTTTAGTGCTCTTGTATAATATATTTGCAAACTAATAGGATATTTATTTTTAAGTATTTGCAAAGAGAGCATAATATAAATTTATTTTAATAACTTTATTAAAAATATGCATTGCTAATTTCAAGTTCCCTTCACCAGGATTATTGATCAAAACTTAATATAACTTCACAGTAAAAATATGGATATGCCAATAAGTAAAACGTGTTTAAAGAAAATTTTAAAAATAAGTATAATAATTGTTAATGCAATATCAATGATATTCATCAAGAGAACTATTCTTGTAAGCACAGAATTATTTTGGACATTGTACACAAAGCTTAACAGAAAAGCTACTTGCAAATTAAAAGTGAACCACACATTTTTATATAATAGCTAGATAGTTGTGTTTAAGACCGACAAGTAATATGATAAGTTATATAATAACTTTATGGAAACATAATGCTTTGAAGATAAATGTTTATTTTTTTTTGAAAGAAAACATTGTAAATATTTTAAAGAAAAAGCTATCGTAAGTAAAGACTAAAGGAAAGTATTTTTAGAAAAGCATATGTAATAAAACCTATATTATATAAGGTTATACACAACGCATTCTTAAAAATTATTTAAAAACTGATAATTTTAAAACAATAATGAAACAGTTATAAATGGATAATAAATAGTAAATTATCCTGAAGAGTAAACCTATAAAGAAATGGAATATGTGAGTAAATAGAAATATGAAATTTACAGAAATATTTTAAGGTTGTGCAAAAAGTTTATCCAGATTTCCCATAGTAAAGTTACTGGGACATGATGCATCACCAAGCCAATACAGAATTATCTAGAATGGAAGCTTCAAGTGATTATTTTTCAACGTTATGATTTTATTATTATTTTAATAATCATTGTTCTGGATAATAGAAACTATAAACTATTATTCTATAAACTTTTCCAGAAAAGATTGATGATTATTTTATTTAATTTTCCTAGATTTTTCAGATGTCGTAATTTTTTTTTTTTATTATTCATTTTAAACTTCGCTCATTGCACTGGAAGAATTTACAATGCAGGTGAAAAGCTCAGCGTGGTTGTTCGTTGTCAAGCAAGAAATGCTTAGCAATGGTTGGGGTTTTTAAAAAATTGCTCTGAGAACATTTTTTTTTAAAAAAAGAACTCTCAAAAAAATAAAAAACATTTGAACTTTATAAAGAAACATTTGTTTCAGCTGAAGATTTACGTAATTATTGACTTGATTTATTTATTAATTTTTTTAAAGTGTAATAAGTTGAAGAGTAGGAACATGAATATTAATTGAGTACTAATGATATAATAATCTTACAATAAAATAGTTTATATTTAAATAAGTTAACATTTAAAAAGTGTGGAAGTATAGATGTATTTCATATATGCAATGTTTATGTTAATTAATGGACATAAAGATATCATAAGTGATTACAAGTCGATAGCATTTAGGTAATAGTTGTGAATATTGATATATTTTATGATGTATTTTTTTTTTTTTTTGCAGATTGCCAAATGAATTATAATGTATGGAAGTATGAATGTTAAATTATATGTAAATGCATTTGTACAACACATTTAAATTATGAAATTAGGATTTATTTCTGGGAATATGCATACTTTAATTTCATAATAGTAATATAACACAACATGATGATGAATAGTTATATGATTCTTTTAAAAAACTTTAATATTATTAGATATTCAAAGTATTTATATGACTAGTTTGTATGTTTTATGAATATGAGATAAGAAAGTAAAGCAGACTTTCTTGTAGATTAGTGAGATCATTTTAATTACAATTGAATTTTGTTTATTATTTTGAATATGTGATTTAGTCATTTGTCAGTGTAAGATTTGATAAATATATTAGGAAATGTTGATAAGATAGTGACTTTGGGAATAAGCTGGAGAACATGAAACCAAAGAGTTGATATCAAGGTAGGATGTATTAGGGGAATAGAAATAGTATTTTTGTAATCTTCTTAAGTATGCAATACAGTTAACAATGGACAGTGTCTATTTTCTTTAAGTATTGATGTTTCAATAAAGCTGAAGGAATAGCTTTGACATCATTGATAGTAGTGGAGATCATTAGACGGAATAGGTCATGCCTCTATTTTTTATAGATACACTGTGCCATGGTATTTTTATTTAATATGTACTATAAGTTAGACTCTAGTGTTTCTTCCCTAGGCCTACGCATCTATTTGCTATCTAGATTTCCAAAGTAACTACATTGCACAGTACTGAATATTTTGTAAAGAAATAATGAATAATTTAGAGTTTAAGATATGCTATTGTCTGAGAAAGATAAGTTCATTTACTTGTAAGAAGGAGTAGAGTTTGTGCAAGTTGGAATTGAAAATCTAACGGACCCAAAAGGAAAAAGAATCATAAAATATGATCTAAATTTATTTTTGGCAATAAAATAAATTTCAGGAATAAAATAAATAAAGCAAAGTTGCTCTTTGAAATGTTAAATAACTTTTAAATATTTTATTTTATTTTTTATGAGTATTGCATATTTTAAAGATATAATGTTATAAAACAAAGCGATATAAAATAAGCATAGGTACCATTTTTGTATTTATTTAAATAATAAGGAATACATCAATGATTACAGCTATTCAGTATTAGAGTAATGTTAAATAGGATATATTGTATTTAATAATCATAGTATAGTGAACAACAACATCCACATAGTCTAGTAATAAATTAACAGTAGATATTTTATATAGTATTTTTTAACATTGCAAAACGAAAATTGTTTAGTTAAAAGATCCATACTCGATATTATTATTTTTGTATTTTCCGTACTATGTTTCAATGGATTTTTTTTTAAAAAGGAAGCATAGTTAAATAATATTCAAAGATATGATATGTTAAAATAAGTATAAAGAAATATAATTTCATAATAAAAATTGATCACAAAGAGATAAATAAAATTGTATTGTTTTATTATTATTGTTTTAAGTCAGAGTGAAGACTTAAATAGATTCTCTATTGTTTTTAAATAACTATAATTAATAAGAAATGTATAACAGTGCAAATTTAGAATGTCAAGTGTAAATATTGTAAATAAATTGTTATTTTATTTTATTGTTATAATAAAACTTTGTTAAATTTGTTTTTCAAAATTTAGGTGTTTAGACTATTTTCTTTTCCATTAAAATGCATGATACACACAGAATAATTGAATCAAACATAACATTTTTGCACAGAAATAAATAAAATATTAATTTTAAGAATTCTAATATTTTCTTGGAATTTATTTATTTAGGAAATCACATTTTACATTATCTTATGATCATAAATTGATTATTATAATAGCACATCGAATTGTAAATGCTATCCATTGTCACACATATATTTTTCAGATTATAAAATGCTACCACATATTTATTACATTATTATAAGGAGATAAAAGATTATATTACAGTATTTTCTTCTTATTATTATGGTAATAAAATTATAGTAAAGAAAAGATACATAAAAATTAGTGCACCCAATGAAGAATATTATTATTATTATTATTTATTATTAGTATTATTAGTTAAGTGTAGTAGAGTATCACATAAAAATCCCTTATCATGTTTTACTACAGTGATTTTAATTAACTTAGAATAGTTTTATAAACCTGAGATTTTATTGAGCTAAACTATTATAGATAAAAAGATTAAGATTTAATTATTAGCTTGATCTTAATAAGTAGGATTTATTAAAGTTGTAAGAATACTGTAAGTTTATTTATTTGAGATAATAATAGGGGGGATAGTGTTCTTATGCCATTGAGGTAGTATCCTGTGGGATATTGGCTCAACGTAATCTTTCTTGTCATCTGTATTTTACTTCCAAGTCTCATGATATAATAAATATTTATTTATTTATTTTTATAAACTGAACCTTTTCATTATTTTTGCTAGTAGAATGTTTTAATATAATGCAGGATATTTTATTTATCAATTATTTGCATTTAACCAAACGTAATCGTTAACTGGGCTAACCCATTTTTATATAATATTAGATATTGCCTGGAAGTGAATATACAAACGATAGGTCAGAATATATACATATAAAGATGGCTGCAGAAAAGAGTTTGCTATTAACTGAAAGGAGATGCTTTGATTCCTCTTGGAGGCCTTAAAGGAACCGAGCAGGGCAAATTCCTAATGCCCACTCCATACATTCTTGTCATTGTGGCTGTTATTACTATGTGATTATTTATATAGTATATGAACATGGATTGGCAGCTCACCAACACGCATTAGCCAGCATGGTTAGTTTATTGGCTTTTTACTTCCGAGTTTAAGAATATTTTTTCCAATATATACAATCATGACAGACAAAAATAAATCATGGCCCTTATTCCCAGGAGGCTGTAAAGTCTCCAACCAAAGCAGCGGTTGGTGGTCGAAGGTGGAGGGTGCTAAGAATCCCCTGATTGCAGACTCAGGCTGCCATTTGATGATGACTTTTTATTTAGGTACTTACAACTGCAGATCACATTCAAGTGAAGGAAGATTGCAAGAGTTAGAAGAAGAACTGTCTTATATTAAATGGGACATTATTAAACTTCGTGCAGTTAGAAGAAAAGGTGAAGAAACAATTGATTTAAAAAGTGGACATATACTCTACTATAAAAGAACAAATATTGGAAATACAAGTGGAGTAGGATTCATTATAAATAAAAAATGGAAGAATAACATTGTGGAGATTGATGGTGTATCAGACAGAGTGGCAAGATTAGTTTTACAATTTAATAGCAGATACCAAATGCAGATAATTCAGGTTTATGCCCCAACAAGTTCTCAGATTTTTGTATGGATGTACAAAAGACTTTTGATCAGAGTAAACAACATTTTAAAATTGTTATGGGAGACTTTAATGCTAGAATTGGTAAATAAATGAAAGATGAAAATGCTGTAGGTAATTTTGGTTATGATAATAGAAATGAGAGAGGACATAGACTTGTGGAGTTTGCAGAAAAAGAAAAACTTTATATTATGAATTCTTTTTTTGAGAAAAATGTTAAAAGGAAATGGACATGGAAGCATCCAAATGAAGGTACAGCAGAATTGGATTATATTTTGACTAACAGAAAATACATATTTCAAGATTGTAATGTTCTTAATAAATTTAACACAGGAAGTGATCATTGATTAGTAAGATGTAAGATACATGTTAATGCAAAACTAGAGAGACAAAAATTATTGAGAAAAACAATATTTACAGTTGATATTCCTAATCTTCAGAAGCATTCTAATGAATTTAAATTAGAGCTTACAAATCGGTTTCAAGTATTAGTAGATTTTGAACATGATTCAGATTTGAATGACATTAATAGGAAAATAACTGATACACTTTTAAAAACTGCAAAAAAGATAGCTGGTAGAAAAAAGCAGCAATTGACCAATAAAATTTCTACTGAGACTAGAGAATTTATGAAGAAAAGAAGAAATATGAGGATATACAATAATGATGCATTAAAAAAAATTGAATATCTCGAATTTTGTAAAATGGTGTGGAAAAGAATTGAAAATGATATAAGAAAGTATAATTGTGAACTAGCAAGGAAAGCTGTAAAAGAGAATGAAAGTCTAAAGAGTGTAAAACAACATTTTGGTATTGGTAGAAAATTTATATCTGCAATATGAAAAAAAGATGGCATTATTACTAAAAAGAGAGATGACATCATGAAATGTGTAGAAGACTTCTATCAAGAATTATATAGTAATAAAGAACAAGTATCTCCTATACCTATTATATCTTCTGAATTGCCCAGAATTTTGACTGAGGAAGTGAGACATGCAATTAAATTTATAAAGAAAGGGAAGGCTCCAGGTAATGATGGAATTATAATTGATATATTAAAAGAAGCAGGTGAAAAAATAGATTTTTTTTTAGTAAAGTTATATACCAAATGTCTAAATGATAAAGATGTACCAGATGATTGGAAGAATGCAGTATTAATATTAATATTTAAAAAAGGTGATAAAGAAGATATTAGAAATTACAGACCTATCAGTCTTTTATCAGTTTTATACAAAATTTTTACTAAGATAATTACAACTCATCTACAGAAAACATTGGATTTCCACCAACCAAGAGAACAAGCTGGACTTAAAAGTGGTTTTAGTACAGTAGATCATATCCAGGTATTGAGAGAAGTTATAGAAAGGACAAATGAATATGAGTTGCCATTATGCTTAGGATTTGTAGATTATGAAAAGGCATTTGATTCTATAAACATTTTTTCAATGATTAAAGCATTGGATCAACAAGAGGTAGATCCAGGATATTGTCATATTTAAAGAATATTTATAAAAATGCAACAGCAACAATTAGTTTACATAATGATAATAGGAAAATCAATTTTGAAAAGGGTGTAAGACAGGGTGACTCCATATCTCCAAAACTTTTTACAGCAGTGCTGCAAGAAATATTTTGTGGATTAAAATGGGAAGCTAAAGGAGTGAAAGTAAATGGAGATTATTTAAGTCATTTAGATTTTGCAGATGATGTAGTTGTTTTTGCAAATAATGCTTTAGAGCTACAGGAAATGTTGCAGGAATTATCAGATGAAAGTAGGAAAGTAGGACTAAAGATAAATGTTAAAACGACTATAAAGTAATGTTTAATACATTTTCTCAAAGTATGCAAATACAGATTGATTATGATGATTTAGAAGAAGTTAACAGTTACAAATACCTTGGTCAGATTATTAATACAGATGGAAACATAATGAATGAAATTAATCATAGAATTAACCTTTGTTGGAGTGCTTTTGGTAGAAATAACTTGATACTAAAAGGAAATATGCCTATGGGTTTGTGAAAAGCAAGGTTTTTAATAAATGTGTTTTTCCAGTTCTTACTTATGGATCTGAGACTTGGACACTTAATAGAAGAGCAATACAGAGACTTTAGACCACTCAAAGAAGTATGGAGAGATGCATGTTGGGAGTAACAAAAAGAGATCGAAAACACAATGTATGGGTAAGAGAACAAACAGGGGTTATTGACCTCATTGAAAAAATTAAAAGACTGAAGTGGAGTTGGGATGGACATATTGCTAGAAGAGATGCTAATAGATGGCCAATTGAAATTTTAAACTGGATTCCAAGAGATTGTAAAAGACCCAGAAAGAGACCACATGTGAGATGGATGGATGAAATAAGAAAATGTGCAGAGAAGCTAAAGATAGGAGAAGATGGATTGAAATTGGAGAGACCTTCATCCTGCAGTGGATTGATAATGGTTGATGATGATGATGATATATAAAGATATGTAAGAGATTGTTATCTGGATCAACTGATGAGCTGGTTCAGCTGAAATGAGAATCTTGGGAATCATACATCTTTTTCACATGTCATTAGTCATATATTTTGATTACCCTCCTCCACAAGGTGTTAAAAGTGAATAAAAACCAGTCTCTATTTTGAAGGAGAGTAATTTAGTGAAAATTATACTAGAGAGAGATACTGTTATTTTGTTCTCTTTCAAAAAAAAAAATTAAATTTAAAAAGGTGTGTGTTATTATAATTAGAATACAACCAAGTTATCTTTACAAAAGCAAAAGAAAACATGTTTTAATGGATTCTATTATTTAACTCCAAACACATAAAGGTCAGGTAAATAAGAATCCAACCAAATTTTATAACTTTATTCAAAAAGGGAATAAAATAAAATTACATTCCTAAAGTAAAATCAATATAAAATAATTCCCATGTGTTTATATTTTCATACATGTACATATTTAAAATAATAAACACAATTCTTTATCTATTTTTATAAACTGTTTATTTTTATGGAAGAAAACATGAATTAATGATGCTTCTACCTTAATACATTTTAATCAAAATTAATATTTTGAAACATGGACTTGTATAATATACAAATATGTATTTACGTTAAACTCTTTGCAAGTGGAAAAACAAGGCAATAATGGGTTGATTATCAGAGACTTGCTATTTAACAAGCTTGTTTCTTAGTAACTAGAATTATACTACTAATTTTAATACGACTTAGTATGTGAATATTAATTTTCTTTACAAAAACGTATTTTCTTAAATATTATCATAACATTTAATCATCACTACTTGCCACACTTCTTAACACAATCTTAGAACTATATCATAATATAAGCATTAAGAAGCCCTAGAATAAATGTTTTACTGCAATTAGAAAAGTTTTATTTATTTAGATATTGATAGTGTTTTTAAATTATAATCCAATACTATTTCTTCTGTTTTGTGTCAAGTATTTTATTATATATATATATATATGATCAATAGATGGCATTTTACCAAAAACACCATCAAGCGTATGTTTGTTTGCATAAACATCAGAGTAAGCATTCACTATCTCTATCATTAATTCCACCTTCAGATCATGATTTCAAGCTGATTTGCTATCATCAGTGAAGGGTAGGAATAAGAAACTAGATCTAAACACTAACTCTGAGCATTTATGAAACAATTTCTATTTAGCTTGCAAGCATGAATTTTTTAGACATGTAATGTCTTCAAACTCAGCATAGCCAGCCAGATAGCTATATGGGTCCAATATCAGTTCAGTATCACCACATAGTAGAAGCCTCTGCAATATATATCATTGCAAAAAAACCTCAAAAGGTACATTTATAAAAAACAAAAAAACAAGTTAAACTTGCTAACGCTTGTATTTATGATCAATAGATGGCGTTTTACCAAAAACACCGTTAAGCATATGTTTGTTTACATAAACATCAGAGGAAGCATTCACTATCTCTATTGTTAATTCCACCTTCAGATTATGATTTCAAGCTGATTTGCTATCATCAGTGAAGGATAGGAATAAAAAACTAGATCTAAACACTAACTCTGAGCATTTATGAAACAATGATATATATGGCAGAGGCTTCTACTATGTGGTGATACTGAACTGATATCAGACCCATATAGCTATCTGGATTGCTATGCTGAGTTTGAAGACATTACGTGTCTAAAAAATTCACGCTTGCAAGCTGAATAGAAATTGTTTCATAAATGCTCAGAGTTAGTGTTTAGATCTAGTTTCTTATTCCTACCCTTCACTGATGATAGCAAATCAGCTTGAAATCATGATCTGAAGGTGGAATTAATGATAGAGATAGTGAATGCTTACTCTGACATTTATTGTAAACAAATATACACATGATGGTGTTTTTGGTAAAATGCCATCTATCGATCATAAATACAAGCATTAGCAAGTTTAACTTGTTTTTTTTGTTTTTCATAAATGTACCTTTTGAGGTTTTCTTGCAATGATATATATTGCAGAGGCTTCTACTATGTGGTGATATGGAACTGATATCAGACCCATATAGCTATATGGCTTGCTATGCTGAGTTTGAAGACATTACGTGTCTAAAAAATTCACGCTTGCAAGCTGAATAGAAATTGTTTCATAAATGCTCAGAGTTAGTGTTTAGATCTAGTTTCTTATTCCTACCCTTCACTGATGATAGCAAATCAGCTTGAAATCATGATCTGAAGGTGGAATTAATGATAGAGATAGTGAATGCTTACTCTGACGTTTATTGTAAACAAATATACGCTTGACAGTGTTTTTGGTAAAATGCCATCTATTGATCATAAATACAAGCATTAGCA
Source organism: Epiperipatus broadwayi (assembly GCA_028023455.1). Classification (NCBI taxonomy): domain Eukaryota; kingdom Metazoa; phylum Onychophora; class Udeonychophora; order Euonychophora; family Peripatidae; genus Epiperipatus; species Epiperipatus broadwayi. Next base: position 323,294 of record JAQFVV010006494.1, read on the forward strand.
AGTTTAACTTGTTTTTTTGTTTTTCATATATATATATAAAAACTGTAATAAGAGTAGTGTATAAAAATTTGTAATCTACAAACAGAGATAATAAATAGCAATATTTGTAATTATAATTAAATTTAAATAAAGATCTGAAATCAACAAAAATAATGCAATAAAAGCTAATGATTATCATTTTAATTTACCCAAGATATTTTCAAAAAAATTAATGTAATCAAATATATATGTTGCTTTCAAGCCATAAGCAGAATTTAACATACTTGATCAGGATTATTATTTTTTTTTTTTTTCTAAAATAACAACAACAAAAAATTGTTTAGGAAAAAGAACTGATTGCCATTCTATATATAGGGATAAAATATTAAGTTTGTATTTTATTTTCACTTTTGATGGTCTTTTTTATGAATTTTAATTACATCTATAATATATGTACATTTTGATATATTCTTACCTGAGTACCCAATCCAAGAGTTATCAACATAAAAAAAAATAGTATTGACCACAATGGGCTAATTGGAAGTTTAGTGACAGCTTCTGGATAAATTACAAAAGCTAATCCTGCTCCTATAAGAAATAAAATAATAAAAATCAAATATAATACTGTATTAAAGAATAATTAATTATACATGTATAAGTACTCAAATTGCACAATAATTCTAAAGCCCCAATTTGTTTTATGAAAAATATTGATACTAAGATATAAACTTAAATACATGTATAAGAATAAGTATTCTAAAATATAATCAAAAAGCATTCGATTCATGCCACACATTACAGTGCATGTTTTTTATTTTTATTTTTGTAATTAAAATAAAATCTCTTATTTCATTCTTCTTCTTTAATAATGTTTAAGAATACGTTTTAATGAAAAATCAATGACAACAAATAAAATATACCTTGATCTGCCACATCACTAATTTTGACTCCTAAATCATATGCCATGAAGCCAATAATACTGAAGATAACAAAACCCGCTAATATGCTTGTTAAACTATTACCAACAGCTATTATAAGAGCATCTCTAAGAAAATAAGACAAGAAAAAAACACATTTATTATATTAATTACACATTAATATATTTCAAACTTGATATATATGTATATGAATTTTAAATGATTCTCAAGAAAACAAGTTTGATGACTCTAAAGAATCCCTTGCAAAAACACTAACACTAAAGACAAGCATATATAAATACATGAAAGCACCCAACTCTTAAATAATACCAATATCAGTCTGTAGTCAAGGCAACTTCCTTTATTAAAGATTGCAACTTAACTAAAGGGAGTGAGATTATTAATTCAAAGAAGTTTAAAAAAACTCAGTAAACAGGCAAATATAATTTGTCTTGAAAGCAGACAAATAAATAGTCAATTATAACCTTCAAATTCCACTGAAACTATTTATTATTTAGATAATAAAGCAAATTATGCTCAAGGTTAGATAGGTTTACAAATGCATATGAAAGCAGTCAACATTTAAACAATACAAATATCAATAACAATCTCAATCTGTAGTCAAGGCAACCTCCTTTTACAATATATATGAATACCCATCTCAATCTATTATCCAATATGTTTATATAGACACTAAAGTTGCAACTTGACTAAAGAGACTGAGATAATTAATTCAAAGGTATTTAGATAAACTCCATTAAACAGGAAAATATTACCTGTTCTGAATATACAGTAACAAATAGTCAATTATAATTTTCAAATTCCACTGAAATTTATTTCTTAGATAATACAGCTAATTATGCTCAAGTCTATACATACAGATTTAACGATGAAAGCAGTCAATAACAAACTCAATCTATAGTCAAGATAACCCTGTTTCTACGAAATATATTGTACCTACTGAAATTTGAAATAAATTTCAATATGTGGTGCAATGTCAATGGTAAAAAAAATTGTTTTTGGTTTGATTTTAATAGTGAATATATTAACCTGGACTGCAGTGACTATGTTGCCATGATAACATATAACACTGAGAAAAAGAAAGGTTTATTATTAATTGTAGTGTACAAAAATTATGAATTGATTTCATTCATTTTAAAATTGAATGTGTAAATAATAAAGAGTATAGTCTTGATAAAATTATTATTTTTATTACTGCATTAACAACAGTAGGTTACAAATAATACACCTAAATATTTAATGTCTCCAGTACATTTGTTATTTTATTTGTATAATATTATATTGAAAAATATGTGTAAAAAGTATATTTTTATTGCAGCATGAAAGAATGCAATCCTATTTGTTTAGTTTTATATTGTTAAGTATGGCAGAAAGAAATCTGGACAATAATAGAAAATATCGAAGTATTACAAAAAAAAAAGATCGCGTTAATAAAAATAAAAACACGTTTCCACATGTATACTCACAGGGTTTATTTCCTTTCAATTTGATGTCATCATGACATTACACATTTATTGTGAGTGTGAAAAGTTCTCCTATCTTCCCTACATTCCAGCTCTAATACCAAAGTATCATATTTTAAAATGTAAATATTTTATGTTATATGTAATAAATTATAAAATATTTATTTTGTATGTCATTATTTTATATAAAACTTTTATTTATGGGACACTGACTGAAATCAAAGAACTAATATGGGGCATTGCTACAGTTTCTCTTACACCAATTAAAGAAAATTTATAAATAGAACTAAGCAGATTAAACTCGCTCTCTCTATCTTGGCTCCAATAAAAGCGAACCTAAGTTTCTTAATATGATTTTTTTTTTAAAGTATATGATTATTAAATGGATAGAATGATGGGGTGAAAGCAATAGTGTTCATCCATTAACTGGACAGGTTTATTGAGAATTTGTAGGAAACAACAGTTTATTGAAAGAATGTAAATTAATTCTTAGTGTTTAAAAAACTGTCTGGAATATTTCTTTGTTTAAAAAATGGATATTAGTTACTTTTCAAAGATGAGATATAAATGCTAGCAACATAAAAATACACATAAAGATTTGCTATATATGTAATATATGTTGGTTTGCACTTACCTTATAATGTAAATTCTTCTCCACACAAACGTATAGAGAGCGCTGCCTAAATCATGATTTCCAGAATATATGCCTGATAAAGGATATAGTATAAAACTGGTGGCAGAGATTTATCGCTCTCACTTCCTGGGATGTTACCAGTACCCAGCCTTCAGGTACACAGCCTTCAGGATATATGAAATCCATAGTAAAGAAAACAGTAGGTAAAATGGCTTCTGTGGCAATGTATAAAATAAGGACTGGTAAAATAGAACAATATTATATTTAATGTAAATAAACTGAGTAAAATCTTGTGTGTATATTTATTATTATAATTGTATGTTCATGTAGTAGAACCTAGTTATTAAAATATATATAGAAATTTTAAATGAGAGTTATTTTAATTTATTTGCTATCTTACTGTTTAATCTTAATTAAACCCTAAGACATAGCAGAGTGGTGCAGCTTACAGGATTAGAAGCCCAAGATTAAAGTGAGGCACTCGTAAAAAATGTTACGTAAAAAAAAAAAATGTCGGCCATAAACGCTATAATGCGCGAGTTTAACGTAAATGATGTTGACTCATGGAAGAGTTATATTGAACAAGCAGAATATTACATGTTCATAAATAAAATTGAGGATGATAGATATAAAATTTTCACACTATTATATTTAGTGGGAAAAGACACAATACAATTAGCAAACAAAATTACCGACTCGAAGCGTCCCAAAGATTTCACGTATCAGGAATTTATACAAAAGTTGAATGAATACTTTCTACTGAAACAGTCTAAATGGATAGCATGCCTTCGGCTGAGAAATAGAATGCAGTCACTGCAAGAGAAATACATGGATTACGATCTTGCATTGCGAAAACTGGCCAAGGAATGTGAATACGGTCCAGAAATAAATGACGCATTGTTAGAACAGTTCTTGTACGGAATGATGGATGCAAACTTCAGGAAGATCTTATTGAGTGTTTCAGAATTAACATACAAAACAGTGATTGATAAATGTGTCATGCAAGAGGCCATGCTTAACATTGCATCAGAATATACCAGATGAAAATCACCGGAAAAGATCGCTTTCAGTAGAGAAAAGAAAAAATTTGATTCTACGTCTTTTGGTGGACACACCAAACAAAATAGTACTTGCTGTCGAAAATCCGGTCATATAAAAAGTAGCTGTAGACACAAGGATAAAATATGTAGACAATGTAACAAGAAAGAACATTTAGTGTCTGTGTGTTATTATAAAGACAGCGAGACACAGAGAAAAAATGTAGACCCCAAACCCTGTGTAAGAGCAGAATATAAAAAATCAATCATTAAGACTGTATCAAAAGGCGACAATAAAACAGATCACATTCTTCTGGATTTGCAAGTCTGTGGAAAAGCAATCACAATAGAAGTAGATAGTGGAGCTGGATTGTCATTGATATCACTTAAGGATTGGACAGAGATCACTCAAGGTAGTAAATATAAATTAAAACTATGTAAGGCTGATACAATTGTAACAGATATAAATGGAAACAAAGTTGATATCCGAGAAAAATTAACTGTGCCTGTGACTCTTAATTCCAGACATAAATCTTTGACATTGTATATAGTAAATAAAGACATTAGTCCATTATTGGGCAGAAACTGGTTTGCTCCATTGGGAATACACATAAATATACTAAAGACTGTCTGTATAAAAAAAAAATAAAAAAAATATCCAGAACTGTTTACATCAGGCCTAGCGGAATTTACAACAAGACCAGTAGACATAGAATTAGTACCAGAAGCCAAAGCCATTGTGTGTAAGCCCAGAAAAGTACCATTTGCAATGAGGGAGAGGGTGGAAAAGGCAATAATGGATTTAGTATCAAAGGGAGTATTAACACCCACTGAAGAATCATCATGGGCAACTCCTATTGTAATCATAGTAAAACTAGATGGGAGTATAAGATTATGTGGTGATTATAGAGTTATGGTCAACAAATATATAAACAAAGGTGCATACCCAGCCTCAAGTGTAAAGGAAATACTGGCATCATTATAGAAGGCCAAGTATTTTGCAAAAATTGATCTAAGAGCAGCTTTCCACCAGATCCCAGTAACAAGAAGTACATCCGAATTACTTACACTGACCACTCATAAGGGATTATATGCATGTAATAAATTGCCATATGGAATAACCATTGTGCTGAATGTGTTTCAGGCTAAAATGACATGCTATTCAGATCTATGGAAGGAGTGATACCTTATTTATATGACATTTTAATTATTGGTGCAACTGAGGCAGAACTCCAGAAATAGGTAGATCAGGTTTGCTCAAGATTGTCTCAGGCCAAAGCAAAGCTTAATGTTAATAAATGAATTTGGTCAGCTCGAGAAATCAAGTTCCTGGGACACATAATAAATGAAAATGGTCAAAAACCTGACCCAAAAAGGTAAAGGCTATAAAAAATGCTACAAAACCCCAAAACATCAAAGAATTGCAGGCATTTTTAGGACTTCTAAACTTTTATGAGTTTTTTAGTAGGAAAGTCACACTTGCTGTCATCACGATACCTGTTGTTAAAAAAGTAACAGCAATATATCTGGACTGATGCACAGGAGAATGCTTTTAGAACTGCAAAAGACTTATTAATGTCAGAAGCACTACTGGCACATTACCAAAGTTACTGGGCAGTGAACATCACAACCGATACATCTGAGTATGGTGTGGGAGTGGTCATATATCACCCATGCTATGAAGGGGAGCATCCAATAGCATTCGCACCAAGAGTATTGACAGCTGCAGAGAAAAATTATAGCCAGATTGACAAGGAAGCATTGGCAGTGATTTTTTGCGGTAAAAAATTCCAATATGTATATAGCCAAAACTTCACCATCTATACAGATCATCACCCCTTAACAGGGATTTTTAGCAGTGAAAAGGGACCTATAGAACCCCCAAGTCAACGTATGGTGTGATGGACAAACTTGATGTCACAATATGACTATAAGCTAATCTACAAACCTGAAAAAACAATTGCACATGCAGATGCTTTGTCTAGGCTGCCAGACACCACAGAAAGAGTGTTCAAAACAAAAGAGATAAACTACATTGACACATTACAGTCAAAGGAGATAAATAGCATGACTATAAAGGAATGAACAAAAAAATGATGGTTATGTACAGCTAATAAAGTGAATCAAAAATGGGTGGCCAAAGAAATGCCCTAGTGAATTGAGCAAAGCTATCTGGATAGCTAGGGATAAACTTTCTGTGTGCAATGGATGCATCTTAAATAATGACAGAGTGTTAGTACCTATTGAAGGTAGGCCTCAAGTCCTAAACCTGCTTTATCAAGGATATCCAGGAGTGGTATGAATGAAAGCCCTAACACGGTCATATGTATGGTGGCCAAACTTAACCAATGAAATAGAGACCCAGGTAAAAAATTGCAGGAACTGCCAACAAGTGGCCAGATTACCACCAAAGCATTATGAAATATGGGAACCACATAAGTCTCAATGGACACACATTCATCTGGATCACATTGGCCCATTGGATGGACACTTGATACTATTAGTGATCGATGCTTTTTCTCGATGGACTGAGTATTGAATAGTTAAGGATACTAGTGTGAACTGTACCATCCGAGTGTTAAATGAACTATTTGCCACACATGGTTATCCAGAAACTATTGTGACAGACAATGATTCAGGTTTTGCTTCAAGAAAATTTACAAACTTTCTAACAAGAGAAGAATAAAATACCTGCTTACACTTCCTTACCATCCTCAAAGTAATGGGATAGCAGAACAAGGAGTACAGCACTTAAAAAACACTTTAAAAAAACTTCAGAACAAAAAAATATCAGAAGCCTTGATACAGGCTATGTATGCTCAGCACTTTACTCCAAACACAGCAATGGTAAAACTCCAGCAGAGCTATTGATGTGTTGGACGTTCAGGACCCATTTGACAAAGCTACTACCTGGAAACACCAGAAAAAATAATAATACCCAAGTGGTAAAGTTTTTGCCAGGCAATTGCATATGGGTGTTGGATGTTTTAAAACATAAATGGAGCCATGGAGTGGTAAACCAGTCATTGCATAAACAAATTTGTCTAATTGAGATGGAAAGTGGAAAAGTGTTGAGAAACCATATAAACCACCTTCGTCATTGTGAAACAAAGGAAGATGAAGGAACTGACTAAAGAAGAATATAAAAAGAAAGATGAGCCATAAGTGACCAAAGATGAAGTGACAGAGCAAGAACTGGACTCACCAGGAGTACAAAGGGAATATATAAATGATAGTCCTAAAATTTCCCAAATACAAAAACCACTGGTTAAATTTAAGGATTGTATAGTAAACTAGAGTAATATGTATTACTAGAGTGGGGGAAGGACTGCTATATATGTAATATATGTTGGTTTGCACTTACCTCATAACGTAAATTCTTTTCCACACAAATGTATAGAGAGCGCTGCCATAAATTATGATGTCCAGAATATATACCAGATAAAGGGATATAGTATAAAACTGGTGGCAGAGATTTATCGCTCTCAGTTCACTTGATGTCACCAGTGGACAGTCTTCAGGATATATGAAATCTGTAGTAAAGAAAACAGTAGGTAAAATGGCTACTGTAGCAACGTATGATTTCCAGAATATATGCCTGATAAAGGGATATAGTATAAAACTGGTGGCAGAGATTTATTGCTCTCAGTTCACACGATGTTACCAGTGCACAGCCTTCAGGATATATGAAATCCGTAGTAAAGAAAACAGTAGGTAAAATGGCTACTGTAGCAACGTATAAAATAAGGACTGGTAAAATAGGACAATATTATATTTAAGGTAAATAACCTGAGTGAAATCTTGTGTGTATATTTATTATTATAATTGTATGTTCGTGTAGTAGAAACTAGTTATTAAAATATATATAGAAATTTTAAATGAGAATTACTTTAATTTATTTGCTATCTTACTCGTTAATCTTAATTGAACCCTAAGACATAGCAAGATTATGTTCAACTGCTAAAATAATTTTATAAGATTAGTAAATCATTTATATGCATAATATAAATTGGCTCAATTTCTATTGCAACATTTTGGATGAAACTAGCGTCTTTTCACTTGCAGTGTTTTGTGAATCAAATACTTGTTGAAGGAAATGATATTTACATTGCATTGTCATGGATATAAACTAATGTTTGTACACTTATAATGTTATATAAATCAAATACCGCTAAATGAAAGAATAATTTGGATGTTTGGAAAATATTGGGATTAATAAAATGTGCTTCAAATCTAATAGCTTTTTTATGACATTTCTACTTTTTCTGAAATAGCAAAACATTATCAGATTGTGGTTTAAGAAATAGACATTAGAACTATGGTACTATTTTGGAAATATTGTATCTGAAGACAATTGATCAGGTCATTTGCTAGAGTATATATATATATATATATAGCATAAATGAAAACTAACATATTTTAAAAAGATTACGTTTCAATTTTAGATAAGACTTAAAATTTTTAAAGTTTATAAAAATAGAGTTTAGATTTGATTTGGAAAGAAAGTCTATAGTTCATATTTAAAAAAAATTAAAGTTCTGAGATTTTAAATTAAAGAGTTTGTATTTCATATTTATAATTTATACTTTTTTTTTTCTCCGTGCTTGTTCCTTTGCGACGAAGATCTGAGTTACGCAAGGGCCATTTCTTGCGGACAATGACAATTTTAACTTTAGTATAAGTTTGTATTATCATAAACAGTATTTTGACTCATAAGGAATATTAAAGTTTATCTATGTAGTTCTTTGTCATTATTTTCATTCTATTATAAGGTATTTATATAATAGGCATAGACTCTTATTTATAAAACATTTAATTTAATCTATATTTTAGGGTAGTTTGTAATGATTTTACTCACGTTCTATTCATTCAAAATGCAATTTAAATTTACGAGGCTGCAATAAAGATTATTATCAGTATATTAATGAATTATGCAGATTATTATTCAATGAATTATATTCACTTTTTTTTATTATTTTCATTCGGTTATAAATGACGCTACAATTCATGGGCATTATTAAATTAGGATTGTTCTTCCTTGCTTCATATTTTTATTCTGTCACAAATAGTGATCAATAATTAGGCTATGATTAAGAAAACAGTACGACCAATATTTTTATTCTGTTATAAATGGCATCCGATGAACAATTGCTATATTTTCATTCAGTTACAATATTTATATATAACTTACTACATTGTACAAGCTTACACCCCTGCTCATATAATGTAGTATATAAAGGATTCGAACTCAGACTTTTACACAACCCTCAACTCTCCATGCCATCTCATCTTGCTGACCCACCTGATCACATACAAGTTGAAAAGATAAATAATCACCAATATATGTATTTTGTGCTGAACCCATCAGTTAGTCCAGATTATCAACTCCACACTTATATACAATCAGTACTTAGCTTTATATTAAGATAGCCAATCTTCATACTTTAATGGACAGGCTTTAAACCACTCCAACCCACAACTCTTCAGCCATCCATTTCACTGAAAATCTGATGATGGAACATTTCAAAACCCACATTAGTACAAAGGTTGTCATCCTATCCATGTTGATGTTAGTCATTCTGAACCCTCGTACTGGAGAATAATCTATTTTTTACATTCATATGTGAGGGATGGACAGATCTTTATGCATTATGTTTCAACATGTAACTTAATAAACTGTAAGGCTTACACACATCTACACATCCTCAGACTTTCACACAACCCTCAACTCTACATGCCAACTCATATTGCTAACCCACCTGATCACACACATGTTGAAAAGATGAATAATTACCAATATTCATACTTTATGCTAAACCAGCACTCATCAGTTGATTATACATTAGATAAAGTGCTGGGCTTGTCCTGGTATTTTTAATCTAATGATTAAATTTCCTATTACCTCACTGAGGATGCCAATAGCATGGTCTGAAGTTGGGGGTATTCTACAAAGCTTATTAAGAGTTTGTTTTGTGAGCTCTATATATAACATTTGTAAACACAAGCTTATTAAGTTATGTGACATCTGACTTGATTTTATATATATTGTAACAAATAAAATTTTGGAGACCTTCCAGCTACAATTTATTTTATAGCCTCCACGTTGTAGCCAATTATAACCAAATGAAAATTGTACTTTACTTAATTAATTTTATAAAACTTTATTAAATTGATATAAAACGTATTTTGTAACCTTTCATTCGGTCATCCACATTGTATTTCAAATATAACTAAAATGATTGGAAGAGTTTACAAACATAACATATATTATCGGACGGTTTAAGCTAATTATAATTTTATTCAAATAGTCGCACATCCACGTTATAGATTAATTGTGATATTTCTTTATTTCAGCTCAGGCGACCACACTAAGCATTAATTATAACCTATATGGCATTTAAACACTTGCAGCTAAGTTGCATGCCAATTGTAACATTTTAAGGATGGATCGATGGATGCTTCATCATTCCCAGCTAATACTATTTCTAAAGCCTACTGGGATGATGATGATGATGATGGTATAGAACATCTATAATCTTATTTGTCAGGCACCAAATTGCAACTTTAATAAAATATGGAAGTTAAATCTCATTTCAATAACTTTCAGTAATAATATTTAATGAATGGGTTAATAAATAATCAATCGATTAAGAGACCACTGAGAATGTTTTAAATATGATAATATTAATATTCTTGGCTATTCTCAGCATGCTCCCCATTCACCATCATTAAAGCTACAATTAAAATTTTGTTCCAATTATAAAGTTCTATATCCATCTCCACCCTCCTGATTTACCTCTCCATCAACTTCACATCCATAGGTCTATTACACTATCATCTCTTTTACGATTAATTTTTCCATTATGCTAGCTCATTTCTCCCATTATAATCTCTTCTCAGGGCTTTTTAGAACAATTAGGTGTGGAAATCGAATAAGCTGCGATAGATTATTGGTGATAAACACTCCTCTCATGATCACCTCCAAGGTGATCTTGGGCTGTCTTTAATGTAGTTTAATATATATTTACATTAAAGCTCAGAATAATTTAAGCTTATTAAATCTTTTAGAAATACATTATAAACATATTCACAATTATAACAAAATTATAAAGAAGTGCATCTAGAGAGGTGTTTGAATACAACGGATGGGGAAAGGATTTTATGCCCACCCCCTGCATCCACTATCACTCAATAACTATCCCTATTCACAATTTATACCTCAACTATATTAAATTATTTGGTAATTCTAAGTATCAGAAATTAACCATTTTCGATAATTTTACCGGATATTATTTACGAAAATGATGATTCAAACATTAATAATAATATATTGATGCATGATTGGATTTGAGATGTCTAGATAATAATAACCCACAAAAACATTGAGACATACGCAAATTTTATTTAAAGCAAATAACAAATTTTATTAACATACTATAATTCAATACAGAATATACAAACTCACTTGATGACTCACATGGCATCCCCTGAACTACAACCGTATTATGATAAAAAAAAACTAAACAAATAAATATCCCTAAATGAATGGATAATATCAATAGGTTCAAAATATCAATATTCATTCCCTAATTATCAGGGAATCACGATTACCATGGAGTAATATTAATATCAAATAGAAAACAAAAAATAATATTTACCTTCACATATATTATACCTTCGTTTTCATTTTTATCCTAGATATAGCAAACATTAAATTTCTTCCCGTGTTTACTGCTTTTAACTACCAATCTGTTTTTAGAGCTAATTCTTCCCATAATAAAATTTAATCACTTTATTTCATTATTTTAATCTAACATTCCTTTGCAAATTTACTAATTTTATTTCATTATTTTAATCTAACATTCCTTTGCCCTAAGCTCTACAATAGAGATATTTTATGCATGGTGGGACTAAGTCAATGTCAACAAATTGGTATCTAGATCACTCATCATAATACATGCATATATTCTATACTCATGTTCTTATGACCATAATAATATTTTAATAATATTACCTTTCCAGCGAAGTTCTCAGATGGCTGTGGAAATATTTATTAGATAACTTCATATATGCATTGCTTACACTTACAACATTTGTAGGTTTTATTTAACCCTTAAATTTAATATTTATTGACTTTATCACCTGGCTCTAATTGATAAATTAAACTAGATCAACAAAACAATATTCAAGTATACCAATTGCACATATATTATCTGCATTCATCCTGACATCAAATTGAGTTTGTGACCCTGTATCTGACTTTTATAAGTAATGCTTAATAATAGCTATTTTTCATACTCCTGTAAGGAATATCAAACATTAACATGAGGCAGGCAGTGACCCGAATAAGAGAAAACCTTTTCACTAAGGTTGAGATATGCTAGGATTTTTATCGCTAGACATACAAAGAGACTTGGGTTTACCTATCAACCTCTGGCCATCAACAAAGAAATCATCTTACGATGTAGAGAACAACTAAGTGGGAAAAACTCTTCCACTGTGTTTAAATACTTTATAAATATAGTATAAATATCTCAGTGAGCTACGACTTCACTAGCTTGGTGGAGACTCTTTGTCCATCCACATTATATACAGGTCAAAACATCAACCTGCACAAGTAAAACTTTCATATCTACAATATTCTTGTGAGTTAGTGCACCGGAATATGAGCCAACAATTTTTCCAAGCATTAATCAGCTTGTATCTAGCCCTAACTTTATGATAATAATAATAAGAAATAATAAAAAATGTGTATTAAATTTTTAAAACTATTTCCAAGCACTTTTATAAGATAATGATGATGTTTTAGCCTAAAAGTCACACATTCTTTATAAACATAGCAATAAGTCTAAGCATTTGACAATAACTTCTGATCCAATTCATTCAAAACATTTCCCTTAATAATAATATCTCTCGCTTTTTTTTTTTTTTTTAAAAAAAAAAAAGTAAAGCATTTAAAATAAGGCACATAAAGAATGACTTGATATTAATTTCACTTACCCCCAAAATGATAATAATAATGAAAAGCATTTAAAATAAACATATACAAAATGATCTGATATCAATATCTCTACCCCCAAAATAACAACAATTATAATTCTGACATGAATTAATTTTAAATGGATATATATGATAAAACATAAAGAAAGAAATTCTTTTTTTTTCTAGATTAAATGTTCTACATGAATAGCGAATAATAAAATAAAAAAATATACTTAAAGAGTTCTTTGGAAGAGTCCTTCAAGTTTCTGGTTTCCATTTTCCTTTTCCTCCTTGATTTGTTTGTATGAGCACATGAGTTTATGTAAAAAAACTTCTTGTGATAGAGTTCAATTCCTATGCCATCAGATATACAGTTTTAATGCTGTTGAAATGATTTCCTCATTTTGATTTTATGTGGATTATAGTTGAACAGAACTTGTTTAAATTTCTAAAGATATAGGTCCACTTCTTGTTATCTTTTTTTTCCTTTTTTAAAAAAATTCATTTAATATTCAAATTGAATGCTTTATATATGAAATCAAAATTTAGATTTTATTTTCTGTGGTTTAAATTTTACCATTTGCCGATTTGTGATCAATTAGTGCAAGACAATCATGACTGTTGGTTAACTTCAGGAGATTAAATGTGTACCCAATTAAAAAACTTATTCAAGAGACATTTTTCTTTTCTTCTTATAATATTAAATTTGGCAAAGTTGTTTCAAGAAACAAACGAATAGTTTACAATAAACAATTTTTTTCTTAAAAGAAATGTTTCTTTTTAAACTTTATAGAAAAGTTTCTCTATAAACCCAATGAGAGAACTTGCAAAAAAAGATTCAGATAGAATATCCCCACCCTGCACTTCACAAAACAGCAAAGCTTTTTATAGTGTCTGCCTTCTTTCTCCCATGCTCTCCCCCATCATGACATTTTATTGACCCTGGAGATCTGGTCAGTCTGTTTTCTTAATTAATTGACTCTTGTTTCTTTTCCTTATATATTATCAAGGTTAACATCTTGGATTTTCAATGACCTTAAAAAGTATCAGGGTCATGGAGATAGGCCTTATGCTTATCAGTGCAGATGACTCTTGGTTTTTCTTTAAGAACAGACCCACCATTATAGGATAAAGTTTAGGAATTGTTATATTGAATGCAAGATAGTTGATTTGATTTAGTACTATAGGAGTGGTGGAATTGTCAAGGTGGGTAATAATAAACCCTGGGATGCCATGCATTCCCAGATGTACATTGGAAGGTAGGGCAGCCAAGAAGTTCTTGATGTCTGATATTGTGATTCCATGATTATTGTTTTGTGTTGAATCAAATCATTTGTTTGAGGGGTTGGAGACTGAGCCAATGAGATGTTTCCTGAAGTACAACTTAATTTGAATAAGCATCTGATTGCCAGAGACATGGCCACCACTGATGAGGAGGGATGGAGTATCCTGCTTCTTTTTGGCTCCCAGGGCCCATCTGAGATAGCCACGAGTCCAGAAATGTTGGGCTGGCAAGAATATTTTAACATTCTTTGTTGCTATGAGTTCAGCAATTGCAGATTGTTTGTTTATATTGTGTTTTAAGCAGTAGAAGATTGGCTATAGTCTCTTCACTTGATGAGTAATTTTTGATCTGATGATGGAGTAGATTAAGTTCATTCATAAGAGTTTTAGAGCCTTTGTGTTTTTTGGTATGATGTACTATTATGGATTGCAGGATGCCTGTGAAGGCAAACCAGGCCTCCTCTGGTTGTAGCTTCAGGATGTCAATTTTGTGTAGTAGTATGTAGGCATTGGAAAAAATAACTTCTGTGACTGAAGCTTTGGTTACAATTCTAATATTTTTATTGAAATTAATGGGAGAAAATTTGTCTAGCTCTAATGAGGCAATTAGGGTGAAATGGTCTGAGAAGGGAACAGGTTGGAGCTTGGCTTCCAGACCATAATGCAGCTCCAAGCTGTAAAAAATCAAATCAGTCAGAGTTCTGGTGTACTTCATATAAAATAAGGATGATTCTTTAGGAAAAAACCCTCTCCCATTTAAGAAGCCTGGTAGATAAAAGATGAAGGTATTTCTGAGTAAATATGTGGTATTGCATATTGAAGTCACCCAAGAGAATTAAGGGATAGTATTATTTGCAGTAATGAGATTGATAGTAAATATTATTTTGGTTATGATGAATGAATTGTTCTGACAGTACAAGTAAATTGCAATGAAGGTCCTAGAGTAATATGAGAGCCTGATTGCAATTAGATTGGTGTCATGATAAATCACTTTAAAGATGAATGGCACTTTATTGTTATTAATGATGACACCCACACCTTTAGCCGCAGTGAAATTAGTAGATAGGAGAGTAAAGCCCAGGTTTGTTAGCTCTTGCATGATGAGAGGATTAGATTTCTGGTGATATTTAGTATCTCCCAAGAATAGAATATGAGGAGAGACTAGATGAAAGAAATGACTGATCGCAAACTTTAAGTGAGGGGAATTAATTCCCCATGATGTTGAGACTGATTATTCAGTGTGGAGTGTTTATCCATGAAGAGATGTGCCACTAGATTTGACCATGAACAGAATTTTAGATTGGGGGTTAATAGGATCCTTGAGTTTGCTATAATCCTGATTTGGGTTAGATAATAGGTGAGAATTGGCTTGAGTGTTCTCTGATTTATTCTTATTAGATTCATAAATGATAGGATTCTTGGATGCACTAAGAAATTTTAATTTAAACTGACTTCTTAATACTTTCATAAATTTGTAATTTTTCTATATAACTTTCTTTCAGTATTTTGCAGTTATAATTTACTTCTACAATGATACGATTTTCATCAGATACTTTCTTTATTATATAAACAGATATTTACTTTATAAACTCTACCCCCTTCCTTTCTGATTCATCTGCTTTATTAATATGATCTGTAAAATATTTTTACTAAATCAACCTTCAACCTTGACCATTCTTCATCTTTAAATCTTTGTTAAATTGTTATTTTAAATTAAAATAATTCTTATTTTAAACATTTATAAATGAATTTTGCTTTCATACTAAGTAATTTTATGAAAATCTATTCATACTTTTATTTTAATTTAAACTTAGTACTCTCTAAATAATTCTATAACACAAGTAATGCATTTTATGAGAAAATTTTTAATATATACTGTTTAAATAAAACCAGCTTCAAACTTAGGAAACTTTTGTTAAAACCAAAGGCTACAATACATATAAATATTCAAATCACCCTAGCAAATTTTATGTTTTTTTCAATAACACCTTCTGTGAATAAATATAAAGTCTGAACTTCAAACAGCAGACTTCATATTTATTCATAGAAAGCATTGCTGAAAAAAAAAACACATAACATTTGAGAGGGTGATTTGAACAATTTGTGTTTGAATTTTCAGCTAGCAATACACACACACACACACACACATATATATATATATATATGCATACAACCACATATTTTCAAATAGTATATACAGTAAATTTAAATTATAGTACCTGAGTTATATTTAAAAATTAATTAAATTGTATTTTAAATTGATTTATATCTATAATTTTACTGGATTCTAATAAAAACTATATTTTCTATATTTATTATCTATTTCATGATTCCTTAAAAAATAATACATTGATGTTTAATTGTATTAATATTGTGATATTATGTACTAGAGTAGTATCTATATTTTCTTACAGTCTATGTGAGTATTGAACAGTTAATAAATTTCAATCAAATATTTCCAAGATACTGATTAAGAAAATCTAATTGTAAATATTATTTTTAAAGTTTTAAATAAAATGATAAATTTTATGAATATGTCACGATAAAGTGCTTACCTATAACAATTATTATGAAAACGATTGTAACTTGCTAAAGTAATAAGTCCACCCCAACATGGGGATAATGAAAAGAAAATTTGAATGGCAGCATCACCCCAAACCTAAAAAATATCATTTAAAATAAACAAGAAAATCAATTATTTTAAATTTATACTTTTTAATAAATTTTCTGTATTTGCAACTTGTACATATTTAATAAAATATCTCATGAATAGTATCTTACAATGCAAAGATAGGCAAATTCTCTTTTATTGAAATTAAACATTTATTGCCAATAATAATAAAAAAAAAAACCTGTTAGCTATTTTATTTCTTCTTTATCATTTTCTAATCTATCTTATAACATTTCCATAGTATTATTTTTGCTCAATGAATAACTGTAGTTTTAAAGTTATTCATATCATTATCCAATCCCAACATAAAGTCTAAAAAAATTCACTTTTTGTACACTGTATATTCACTTAATTTATATTTATTCCTGTACATGTATTATTTGCATCATTTCTATTAATAAATGGCTAATGTTTTCCTGTAGTGGATAATAGTAACCTCTATGCTGCCATATATTTGACTGAAAGTAAAGGAAAAAAATAAAATTCTTGTCTAAATTATAGCAACTGTGCTTTAACAAAATGTATTGAAGGGCAAAAAAAAATGCATTCCAACTAAAAAGAAAGTAAAAATATTATAGCAATTACATAGTGACATATTTTTGTAAAAGAGTTTGAGGTTGGTTGGATGCATCATTGTTTGTTAAACTAAAGGATAAATTGATCAAGTTTTATATTGAAAATTATGAAGAGAAATTGATGAAAAACAGAAAAAATGCATAGTGTTAAAAATGAAGAACATATTTGTGTTTTGAAAGAATGGATCAAATTGCAATGATCTAGACAAAATGATATTACAATGAATAACAATTTTTTTAAAAAAAAGATATAAAAATAAAAATTTTAAAAATGTATGATAAATTTAACACATATCAATCATGAGATAGTAAAAAATTCTTGAAGAGTTTGTAAAAATCATAAATATTTAAAATGTTTAATCTTAAAGAAGCATTGTTGTAATTGCCCAGAACAGTAGCATAAATTGATAAACTGATCTAACAGATATTAAGAATGTCAAAGAATAGATCAATTGTGCCAATACATAAGATGACACAAGTGTAAACTTACTAAAGTAAGAAAGATCTTGTTTTCTTATTGTTTTAAGAGAATGAAATGTTTATCAGTTCATTATTATTATAACAAAGTGACCTGGTTCATCAAAGATATTTTCTCTAGTGATTCATAAACATTTAAAAGTGGTTACTTACTTAGGATTGGATGATTAGTGCAAAACATTAATGTTTATTGTCAAATGTTCTCATTCTCAAGTAAAATTTTTCATCAAAAATTCATTTATGAACTCCCATCATCACCATCATTTTTAGCAATTACTGATCCAGAGCAGAATAGAAGTTTCTTCAAGCTTAATACAGTTTCTCTTATCCATAATAATTTCTTCATATCTCATCTGTAAATTTCTTTATTTTATAAATAAATAAGCCATGTTCTCACTCATGGAGGGGCTGAGTAAAAGTAATATACTATCCATGTAAAATTTGCCCAAATGAATACCACTAATAGTACAATGCATGGATTTGATAATGATAATGAATAAATAATTAAACAACTCACACAAACATACAAAAGTATACAAAGCATTGATTTGGCTAATACTTTGTGTTCACTGACAAATAATTGCATAATGGTACCAACATTCAATTTTATAAGCTATCTCAATTCTTATATACACTAATGCTCATAATATTTTTGTCCATAATTATTTATATTGGATTTATGCTGAAATAACCAATATCAAAACTCTGAATAATTAAAAAAAACAACTTATAAAATAAATATTTTTACCTGATATTTCTAAACAACATTTGTTCATGTACACGTACCATTATAGATATATTTTAAAACACCACAAATAATAATAGCAGTTAAATATAAGGTATAAATTACAATTACATAATATCAATAATAAATTTTTAAAATATATATATATATATATATATATATATATATATATATATATATATATATATATATATATATATATATATATATATGCTAAGTACCATTTAGATTAGGAAATTAAATTCTTTTATTCTATAATACAATAATCCCTTTTAAAGTCCTTTTTTTATTTTTTTTAAGAAAGTAATGCAATACATTTTTTCATTTAAGCAGATAAAAACTTCACATATAATTAACAGCAGGAATTATTTTTTTTTGAATGATTGTTTATAGTTAAAGCATATATTTGAAGAAATATGAGCAGATAGAGGATATTAAGCAATAACAATTCTTTGTAAAGTTCCATATTGTGAAGTTCACATATTTTAATATTAAGTATGATGTAAGTTTAAAGCATTTCTTCTTTTTTTAAAGGAAAGTAATATATATTTGAAAACAAATAAGCAATTTAGGAAATATTCTAAATGAATAGTCAGATGAATTCAGAATAGATATGTGAACTTATTTGCATTAATAGAAAATTAAATGAATAAAGACTTCTCTTCAATGTATTGAAAAAGCTAAATCTTATGACATTTTCTTTCTTTAAAATTATACAATACAATCCCAAATCATTGTAATTTCTTTTATTTTAATAAAATTAATACTTCTAGAGTAATTTGTCATTATCATACTTTTAATTTCTCCAAATATAATGACTTTTACATGTATTTGTAAAATAAATTGAGAGTGATTGTCTTTCATAAAATTATTCATCAATTATTCATCTTTAGGATCAAACATATAAGTACTTCATTGATAAATAAAATTAATATTGATAACAATTTGAAATATTAATTAAAGTGTTGGAATCAATAATTACAGCCAAAGTTCAAATTAATTAATGATTTTAAAGCAAGGACAAAATAAATATATGCTTCCAAGTCCATTGATTTCCTTTTAAAAATTAATGGTATTTTTAGAATCTTTCCATGATTTACTGCTGGATGATCTGGTTAAACATACATCTTAGCGTAATACTGCAATGGATAACTTTTAACTTTTTTATTCAGACATTTAAAACAACAAAAGAAAAATCAATTAAAAACTTTTAAACTGATTTAAAATAATGAAACAAAATCCAATCAATTAAAATAATTTCACTAAGAATTACAATACTCACACTAATAATTGTAAACTGGTTTTTACTTTTATATCCAAACACCTGTTCATGTTTGTTCTCCACAGTTTCTATCAGATGACCCAGTACAACTGATTCCATTTAAATAGGGAGGTAGAATATTTAAATTACTAGTGCAATTTTAACTTTCATAATTAATTAACTTAGCCTTGAAATTTTTTAATCCAAACTATCAATTCACATGATGTCTAGACTAATAATGACCTTTATTAATTGCAATTTAATTATTAAATAAATGATTTCTTTACCTAATTTAAACTTACTTACTTACATTTTTAAATTACACAATTTCCACTCAAAATATACTTTTTATTTCATTTCTAAAGTCCTTTTTAAAAATACCTTTATTTAAAAGTACCCATTTTAAAATATAACTTTTAATAATTATCTTTTAAATGTTCCACCTACTCAAACACATTTACCACCATTTACACACTTATATATTAGATACAACCTTATTCTAAAAGAAATGAAATTAATCTTTCACCTATCCAAAACTTAGTTAATTTAAATCTTATTTAAATTGAAATTTAGTCCAATTAATTATATTTAAACTCAACATCACTAAATTCTGGCTTTAAATAACTCTTACATGAATTAACATTTTATAAATTATTATTATAAAACAATGTATTTTAAAACTAGAAAATGTTAAATAACCATGTTTTGTACAGAATAAAACAATTTTATTAACTGCCTACACCTAAAATATACAGGCTTTAAACTAATTCTTATTTAGATTTAAACTATTAACTTGGAATATCTAATGAAACATTGAATAGTACAGTTAGTATTTCTTAAGTAACTAATATTTAAATATGCTAAGTAAATTATTTTAATCAATAATATTAAAACATAATTTAATGAGAAGGAAATTTATTTTATATATAAAAACTAACTAAATGAAATATATACAAAAATAATAAAATATAGAAACAATCATAAGACTGGTTTTCATCAGAAAGAAAAAATATATAGTAAAATGGCATTATCCAAAATAACACATTTGACAAAAAAAAGCCTTATTGCTTAAAAGATTTTACAAAGAAAATTTAAACAACCAATGACAAATTTATTTGAATGTACATTTCAAAAAAACTTTGCATTATGCATTACTCAATATATATATATATATATATATATTGAGTATATATATCATATATATATATATATATATATATATATATATATATATATATATATATGACTGAAAAAATAAATGTGAATGTATATACAAAAATAGCTTGTGTCCATATAAATATTTGTATAAAAACTGAAATACTTATACATATTAATCAAATAGTATAGTTAGTACAACTAAAATAAATATATATTAATAATAAATTAAATATTAATTGTAAAGAAAAGTGTATATCCATAGTCACATAAATATAAATAAAAATATATAAAGATAATAAAAAATATTTTCATTTATATTTATATGATTATGAATAAACACCCACATTTATTTATTCAGTCATATATATATATATATATTGTATTTTTTAATTTAAATTAAGTTTGAAGTTTTTTGTGTTGTATGAGTAGTATATAATGCAGTTTTTTTAATGTACATTGAAATAAATTTGTTATTGGTTGGCTAAATTTTTTTTGTAAAATCTTTCAACCATTAAGATTTTTTGTCAAATGTATTATTTTTGAGCACCACCATTTTATATATACTTTTTCTTATTAAAATAATTTCATATATATATATATATTTATATATATATATATATATATATATATATATATATATATATATATATATATTTATATATATATATATATATATATATATATATATATATATATATAAATTATAAAGATGTATCAGATGTTTGAAAAACTGCAGTAGTAATATTGATATTTAAGAAAGATGATAAAATATATTAAAAGTTAAAGAACTATCAGTTTTATACAAAAAAAATTCTAAGATAATTACAATTAATGTTCAGTGAATTTGGATTCTAATCAATCAAAAGTACATGCTAGATTCAAATATAGTTTTAGCACAGTAGATCACATCCAAGTATTGAAAGAAGTTATGAAACAGATCAACGAATTTGAATTATCATTATGACTAGAATCATAGATTATAAAAAAAACATTTGATTCTATAAACATACCTATTGGATCATTAAGTTATATATCCAGTTTATTGTCATATTCTGAAAAATATTTATCAAAATTTAATAGCAACGACCACATTACAGAATATCACACAGAAGATGTATCTCAGGATAAGCCCATATTTATTACAACAGTTTATAAGAAATATTCTATGGATAAAAATGGAAAACTAAAGAAATAAAATAAGTGAAATTATTTAAGTCATTTAGATTTTGTAGATAAATGGTTGTTTTTTTAAAGTTATGTTTTAGAACTTCAGAAAATGTTGCAAGAAGTATCGTACAAGTAAGAAAGTGGAACTAAGATAGATTTAAAAAAGTCTAAAGCAATGCTTAATGGATTTTCACAGAAGGAAACAAAAATTCATAATTCTGAATTAGAAGAAATTACAAATACAAATATCTTGATCAGAACATTAACACAGACAAAAACATAACGGATAAAACAGTAATCATAGA
Source organism: Epiperipatus broadwayi (assembly GCA_028023455.1). NCBI lineage: Eukaryota > Metazoa > Onychophora > Udeonychophora > Euonychophora > Peripatidae > Epiperipatus > Epiperipatus broadwayi. The sequence continues at coordinate 345,970 of JAQFVV010006494.1, forward strand.
ATTAAAACTTTGATGGTATACCTTTGATTAAAATACTAATATATATATATATATATATTTAAGTATTTGAAAAGGATGGTTTTTAATAAATGCATTTTATCAATTCTAAAGGACTTAGAAGCTAAAATGACAGAAGAGCTATATAGAAATTTTAAATTACTCAACAAAGAATGGACAGAACTATATTAGAAGGTACAAGATGATATTGGAAGTGAAATACTTGAGTTAAAAAACAAATAGGATCATTGATATTATTGAAAGAATTGAAATGAAAATGGAGCTAGGCTAGACATATTATAAAAGATAATAACAGATAGACATTTGAAATTTTAAGCTGAATCATAAGAAATGATATAAGATCCAAACAGAGCCACATGAAATATAGATAAATGAAATAAGAAAATGTGTTGATATGATGTGAAAAAGAGTGGCTATAAATTGGAGATAATAGATTAAACTTGAAGAGACCTTACTCCTGGAGTGGATTGATAACAGTTTCAATGATGATATAGTTGAGAACACATAAATCTATTTTCCTAAACAAGCAAAAAATTTATTTATTTAAAGTATATATTTTATTTCACATAGACAATGTATATATTTGCTTATTTTATATTTTAAAAATGTTTAATATTAAACACATATACATATTTGTTTTATATTTTAGTAATGTTTAATGCTATTTAATTTTTAAATTTTTCACTTATCATTGTTATTTATTTGCATTAAGCAGGATTAATTACAACCTATGAGTTGATTACAAAAGAAAAAAGAGGAAGATTTTACCATGAAAGTCTTTCAGTTTTTGTTTCCGTTTTCAAAATATATCATATCTATAATTGAGTGCTTTATTTAACTATCTCTAAAAGTAATACAAGTAATGTATCAGTAAATATGGCTACTGATATGAAATAAGGTATTTCATATGTATTTTTAGTCGAATTAGGTCAAAAAGAAATATGGGAAAATTAGAACATAAGATTGTTTATTATCAAGATTAGTATTTTGATTCTGTTATGCTTATTTTAATCAAATTAAGTATTACAATTTATTAAATTATTTATTTTGTCAAATTTAAAATGATCTTAGTTTTTTATTCTACATTCTATTCTACATCTGGGGTATACATTTTTAGTAAGTATGTATGATAGTTCATTGCAAATTCACATGTTTAATGAAGGCTAATTAACTAACCATGTTCAATGAAATTAACATTATGGAAAATATTAGTTATAAGATGAGATTGGATGTGCAGTAGGATAAATACCACATACCCTGATGACATAATATTCAATTATAAATTCAAGCCATCATCATTGCAGTAATCTAGCTTTCAAGTTATATATTTATAAGCATAATGTATTTTTATTTGCACACATGTTTATTGGTTTGATATTTTTATTTGAGTATATTAAAATATAATTAATTATACATCAAAAGTTATTGATATCATCTATTATCTACACTGTGCCATTTGACTGTAAATATGGAATAACTGGATTATTTAGTAATAAGTTACTATTATAAATATATGCACATTTTCTGCCCAAAGTAAGACATGCTAATATGATGATCATTTTATTTTCTAATTGCATTTGTTGTGCTGACCTTTATATCATTACAATACTATATATGTGTGTATATATAAACTAAACATCTTTAAATAGCCTAATGTGGAGTAAGAGCCTCATGAGTAGCCCCTAAAAAGCTAATAACTGCTGGTTTGGCAATTAGATGGTTATGTGAATAAAAAAATCTTAAACCTGATTAGAATCTGAAATAATATGTATAAAAATATTTATAATAAACACTTTTATTTACTGTGCACTAAAAAGCCACAAAATAATTGTTTTCTATAACCATACTTGTCTTTTTTAACTTCAAATAAAAGCATGGAGTATCCAGATATTAATTAATCTAATCACTTTTTTAAATTCAACTTGAAATAAAAATGTGAGTTTCCAGAAATTAATTAATTCACTCACTTGTTAGTGGTTGAATTATTTAATTTCTAAACACCTCACAATTTTATTTCAAGTTAAAAAAAACAATTGTGGTTAAAGAAAACAATTATTTTTTGGCTTTTTAATGCACAGAAATAGCATTCATTATAAAATATTTTTTATATATATTATTTTTATGTTTTTAGTAATACCAATCTTTACATAAGTGGACTCAAATGTACTATGTTATGTAGTTTAGCACAAACATGAGATAGCATTATATCATAAATTTTAGTACAATAAATAATATAATAGACTTCTGAGAATTGCCTTGCTTAGCATCATGGTAAAGGATCATATTCAAAATAATAGAATTTTTTGAATGGATTCCAAGCTGAATGAAAGTTTAAAAAAAAACAATTTGACAAATTAAGATGAAATTGTTGTAATCAACCTGCTTCTAGAGTGAGTAATGTCATATTTAATCCAAGCAAGTGACGACTTATGATAGACTATTTTATCACTAATCAAAAATAAAATTAAGATAGACAAAAACATAGTAATGATTATATAAGACTTTATGAGTTGGTAGCATATTTTAATTATGTACATAATTAAAACTAAGTTAGTTAATCATTTCTGTTATTTTCAATTTATAAAAATATACTTATTACAAGTAACATTTTTTAAATGAAATTTGTAGCCTCTATGACTTTATAAAAATGTTATTCTCAGTTCTTAATTGAAGTATAATTATCATAAAAAAAGCATTATAAGAACAGTTTATCAGAAATAAACTCTTGTTTGTAAGTCAGTTATTAAAATATAAATAAAGTTTGTAATTAATTCTTCTTTAATGCAAAGGTTCGTTTTTTCACTAAGATTTCCATTTGGAGAGACGATTCTCCAACTGAGAAATGTTTTTTGTAATGTTTAATAAGAAATCAGCATGGACGTTTTTTACTTCTAAATTTAAAGTGAAAAACAGATTCAAATGTAAAAAATACAACATATTACGCACATTTAACAAACAAACAAAATTCTTTTAAAAAATTGTTTATTTTTTTTTCCACATCTAGCAAATATAAAATTATGTGCTAAATATTAACTATATGGTGTATATAAAACATAGACAAAGATTGTAAAGATAATAAGAATTGTTTATAAAACATTTAATTGTTCTTTTCAGAGAGAGAGGGAGAGAGATCACACTCATCAGATTTTTGCCAATCTAGTCCATGTTTAAACATATTTACGAGAATTCATGCTTAATTTAAAATGAGAAAGAAAAATTTTAAGTCTGTTATCAATTAGTTGAGGTTTTAATCATAAAGCTTTTGTTTTTCAATATGCAATGTACTATTCCATGTATATTTTCTCCACTAGATTGAAATTCAAGTAATGACTATCAACTCATAATGAACATGTTCTGTAAGACTAACCAAAGCTCTCCAATGTTTAAACACTATTTTGTCTTATCAAACTACAAATTAATAATCTTATACAGTATTTGAGATATTAATTTAATTTTCTTAATATTATACAACTTTAATTAAATAAAAAATGTATAACTTCATAAATTCTATAATTTTCTATATTTGGTTGCATTAAATTTAACATTCTATAAATAAATACATTTTAAATAAATAATGTTAAATAATTAAAATAAGTAAATTGAGACAAACTGTACAATTAATTTTTCACACAGGTGATCTTCTGTTTAAATAAATTTTGTGGCAAAATAAAATGTACATACTGCACAATAATTTTAACTATGAACCATATATATACATGGAATTAAAAAACAAATGAGAATGGCAGAAAAAAAAGATTTCGAAGATAGAGAGAAGTAATCTAAGTGCTGAACATAAAATAGTTTTATTAAAAAATAAAAAAATTTAAAAAATGCACAGATTAGGAAGTAAAAATTCATATTAACCAGTTCTGGTTGTAATATTACAGAACAGATGAAAGTTCTTTCTAATGTGACTAAACAAAAAGCAAATGGTTGAAGATGTCAACAATTTAACATTTTTTATGTTTAAAAGTTCAATTTTAATTCAAATTTAAAATGATAGAGGAAAGCATCAATATATTCTTTAAGCTTTTAAAAGTTCAATTTTATTTTAAATTTACATGTATGATACAATGTATAAGAGTTAAATATGATTTTACACTAACATTACTCTAGGCTATGATTCTGGAATGACCTATTCTAGATTCACTCATTTCAATGTGCTATTGAGAAAACCTATCTTTCTATGTCTAGTAAAGATAAAGAGTTTATTCAACATTACCACAGTAAGAAACAATATACATGTACTTTAATCACATAAAACATGTAAATATTCTAATTTGCAATTATTCAAGTGCTCAAATAACAATTGAGAAAGGCCTATGGCTTGGGATTAGTTTAAACAACCATCTAATATCTAGAGATTATTTATGCTTATATAAAATTTGTCTAATCTTCACAAAAATAAGCCAGTTTATCATTGATAAATAAGCTTATTTTAAGTATTTAAAAAATTATCTAAAATAAATTTACACACCCATACATATATACTGTATCAACATTAATTATTATAAATGAATGAGTAATTGATCAAATGGCCTATAATACTGGATGCCAATTTCTGTAATGAAACAAATTAGTGTTTTGTACTACCATGCCTCATAAATTGGCAAGCCAATTTGTAATGCTATTAATTAGAATATAATCTACTATTATTAGGTAACCCATCATGTTCTGATGCCAATTTTGTGATGTAATTGATAAAGTATTATTATCTCAAGTAACTGATTCAATTCAAACCATGTATTAGGGTATCAATTTCTGCAATATTATAAAGATATTAAAATGATTATCCATTAATAATTAAATGGCTTAACACTTTTAGATAGAAAATTTTATGATAATGTAAAGATATATAAAATTAAAGAGATAATTTTATTAAGATCCAGTTTAAATATCAAATTGTATTAGCATGAAGTAGTTATTAACCCATGATTAAATAAATAAAAGTCATAAAAGTTCAAATAACCAATTTATATCAGTTTAAACTAAAATAAATATATTAGCTTAATCAATTGATATTTAATAAAATATTAATTTAACATTTACTAATTATTTATTCATTTTAATTAATAACCATAACTGATGAAATGCTACAACAATGCAATAAATTTATTAAAATATGTAGGTGTTTATTCAATATTTTTGGCTAGCTAATATTTAATATACAAATAAATTATAATGTAATAACTAGTGTATAAATAATCACAAAATCCAATTTTAATTATTAAAATAAAAAAATGTATTAATATAATAAACATAATAAATAACATGTATATATATATATATGAAAGTTAATAAGTGAATGAAATAATCTTTGTTAGCTATTTGATTATGAATTAATTATGTTTTATTTATTGCATACATTTCTAATTTTTATTTATTTATGTATTTAGCAAATATTATGAATGATACAATAAATAGACTAGAAAGAAAATATTATCATTACATAAATACTAAAAATTATATATAAAATTTTTAATTAAGTATATTTAGTTTGACATTATTAAATTTAAATACAGAAATTATAATACAATCAATGTATATTAAAATATATACTATCATTAAGATAATTCATGAATTCTTATACTTAAGATGTATTGCTTTATATATATTGTAACCATGTGATATGTCACATGCTTTGACTAAAACATTTTAACAGTGCAGTATATAATAATTAGCCATTTAAAAAAATAAAAGATAAAATAAAACTAATAACTGGAGACATAAAACTATATTATGTAATCTGTAGATAAAATGGCATCACTTAATAAGCAATATTTCATATATTTAGAGTTAAATAGTTATTTAATAAAAGGTATTAATAGAATATATAACTGCTATTCACATTTAATTAATACTAAATAAAGTGCACTTCATAATGTAAAATTTTTATAAAAGATAAAAGAAAAGAAAGCTAACTGAATGAATATTTTAAATTTAGTGTTGAAAATTTATCAGGTTACTAAATTGCTAATAAGTTAGTTAAATGATTTCATTTAAACACCTTTATAATTTATACTTCAGTTAAGTCTTAAAATAATTCAATAGCATTTAGTTATTCCAAGTTTAAGTGGATTATTAAAAGAAGCTGGCCTTAAATAAGATTAGTTTCACACTCTTAGGTATGGGTGCATGCATGGATTTATATGTTGACTTTTTAATCTTTAATTTTATTTATTAAAATATTTAATTTATTTATTAAATCTTAAAAGTAAAATAGATAATAAAACTTGGCAAATAAAATATTTATTATTTAAACTTCTGATAGAAACAAAAATCAAAATATGAAAATCAGTAAATTATTATACTTCTTTTCTGTTTATTATTTTTTAAAAAACTTTATTCATGTTAATTAGTTGATTTATTATTAACCTTGAAATTGAAATGCAGAATGCTGACACGTGATGTATATATTTTTTCATATTGAAGAAAACTGAGAAAAATAGCAGGAACTGATTTTTTTTGTGTGTGTTTCTTTAGTTTCATCACTGATGCTGTTCTGGAAAAAAAGAAGAAAAAACAGTGGAGTCTTATTATTTGCATTTATTTAAAACCAGTAAAAACTATATATTTTTTTCTTGAAAGTCTTCATATAAAATGGATTGTTGAAGGACAAATTAAGGTATCGAGTTTTATGCTTTTTTAAAATTAGACTGTCTAAATTTCATAATATTATGTGCCAAGATAATACTTTGGACTTAACATTTAACTTCAAAAATTTTCAACAAATGAAAATGGTAATCTTAACTGAGATCATATGGAATATTATAAATAATCATTTTATGATAATAAATCGTAATCTTTGTTGCAGCAAATTTAAAACCAAGTTTAAAAAATGTTAAGAACTGTTCAAGACTAAAATAATTTGAATAAATGTTTTGGTATTAATAATTAACTTTAAAAAACCAACAAATGTCTAAATGATTTTTTTAAAAAAAAACACACATAAACTGGATATTGCTTTCTGAAAGTTAAAGTTTATTAATGAAAATTGACATATTTTATTTTTATGGCAGAAATGTTTCTTGATCATCTGCTTTTCCAGAAAGAGCAGAAAAACTTTTAACAAAATATTTTCCAGTGAAACCACAGATAGTTACTAAAATTTTACAGTTAACAATAATTGTACACAATTGTCATATTTTAAAACTAGCTAATTAATATTAAATTGTGTCTTTATATAATGGATCCATAACTGTTCATGTTTAAAGTAAAATATCGTATTTATGTACTTGTCTTCTATCATAGTAAAGTTGTAGCTGCTTTGTTGTTTTTTTTAAAAAAAAGATGTTGGTTTGAAAAATATGAATGTGTCAGTATTATGCCTGTAGCTAACGACATGGGACCTCCATCACACTGTAAAGTACTTGCCTATTGCTGAGCAAGCTTTACTAATGAATTGAATTTATCATTATTATTACTGTTATTGTTATTTTGTTTTTAAAAAAGGTGACATAATAGCTATATATATTTTTTATGCTTTATTTTATATGTCAAGGTATCTTACTTTACTATCTGAAACTGTCTCAAGGAGTTTGCAATAAAGTGTGTAGATATTTTATTACACACAGGTAATTTTAAATATATTGGTGAAGTGTTTAATTTAAAATTGCCTATTCATTTATAATTTAGGACAAATAATCATTACTGGTGTGTTTATCAGAAGTTTAATATTTTTCTTAATATCATTCATAACAGAAATTAGATTTTGAATTTAAGAACAAATTTATTTCCTTAATCATTTAATTAATAATATTTATTGCATTAGTCTGTCCACATACTTCCATCTATATTTATTATGCCCATTGTTTGTCTGCATATTTCTTATCTTATGCAATATTTCCTGTGCTCTTTTAATGTGTTTATAGTCATTTTGACTAATACTTTCTTATGGCTTTCAGATATTATTTAATGTGTGGAGTTTAATGTTGATTACAAGCTATTAATTATTATTATCAGGGTAAAATTTGTATCTTGCTATTGTGAGAAGTAGTTATGCTTTATAGCTCTAGATTTATCAGATCGTATACTATTTATGATGTTTGTGGGATGGAGATGCTCTTCCATTATTATATGTATTTGCCATGAGAGGACACTGTTTTTCAAGATATTTTCATATATAGCTTATTTAGATAGTTTCATGTTAAGAATCACATGTCTTTGGTGTGTTTTTCCCTTTTCCTTAAGTGGTAAGACTGCATCTGCACCTACACTTATGCTTGAGAGATAAGCATGGGAGCCACCATTATTATAGTCATGTTGTCTTGTTCTGAAAAGCCCCTTTAGTGATGTTATCCCTCACATGCTATTTGAAAGACTATATTGTCCACCATAGAAAGTGTAGACTCTTGTATTTATAAAAGTTATGGTAATGATAGCTAGTTGTTGAGGTAGTAATTGTCAGTGCTTTGGTTGATCATAATAATATCCATATTATGCTACTATGCTTTGCCAGTAGTATACAAGTAAATCCACAAGATTTAATAATTTAATTTTTCAGTTTAAAGCATAGCATGATGGGAATACACAGACACAATGCTATTTATATACATCATATAGAGAAATTCGCCGAGGGGTTTTGTAAGTTTCATAAAATTTATAAATTTAATATTATTATGTGGACATTAAATAAGTTAACTATCAAGGTATGTATGACTTCTGATGAATGCTTTTTATTTACCATTTGGGTTTTAAGATTAACATAATGTGAGGCAATAATCAGTTGTAATGTGATGATGAAAGTTGTCATCATCATATTAGCCAGCTAATTTAGGAGCAGTAATAGGTTATAATGGAGTTAATTTTCCATTTTTGTTATAATTATTTTAATAGTGAGATATTATAAATGAGTGCTTGACTATAAAATATATGGAAAATGTTAATTAGCTTATGGTGCAAGCTCACCAACCATTATAATTATTATTTTCAATTTCATTAAATGTTTGTTTAATGCCTTGGTTTAGCAAGAATAAATTGTGAGGTTTCAAATAAATATTTAGCAAGGAATCATAATCATTTATGGTCATAGATTTTATTTTGCAATTTTGAAACTAGGCATCCTAGCAGGCCTTTAGGAAACATGCAATTTCTGATAAGCTAATGTATCTTATTAATATCATAATAATAATCATTTAGATTACCAAAATAATTATTACTTTAGTCAACAAATATCTAAAGATACATTAGCTTATCAGAAAGTGCATGTTTCCCAAAGGCCTGCTAGGATGCCAGTCATTTACCTTGCAACACTATACCATTGTTTATTTGATAGACTACCAGAGAAAACCTTGAGATTTTTAGTTTGCATTATAAGAAAGGATTACTTTTTTATTCTACAAGATGTAAAGAAAGTAAAATCATATCAGTGGATAATATTAAACTATACAATAGAGTTTGTTAATCAAAAGAGTCTATTAGAGAATATATTTTGAAAGTGCAAATATTTATAGTTCAGAGAGTTTGATTGAAATGAAGGTAGAGATTTATTTTATTCTAAATTATTTATTTGGGAATGATTGAAGTTTTATTTCTTCCTAAAATTATATGTTTTATTTGGAGTAATTTACTCTATCAGAGTTAAGTTCTTCCTTTATCTTAATTGTATATCTCTGTAGCTAAATCTTTTATATGTAACCGACCACTGAGCTTAGTCTACTTTATAATCCTTATGGTTATCTGTAAGAGTCTCAACCCAACTCTAGTATTGTTTAAAAGATATGTGTCCAACAATCAGAAATTGTTAGAATTCTATTTGAGATATTTCTATAGGTTGAAAGAGGGTCTCAAATTAGAGGACTTATGTTACAAAATGATTAGTAGTAGCTTCAATCCTTTTTATTGAGGTTACAATATATATAAATATTTGAAAACGAGGCACTCTTCACAAATATGGGAGCTTAATTGTAAGTATAGAGGATTTGAAGTCAGATTTTCAAGCACCCTTCAGCTATTCACACTATCTCATACAACTGATACAACTGAGCATTGATTATATATATCTGGACCAACTGTGGGGTGCCGGGGTATATTAAAATACATATATTGTGGTTTTTTATTCTTTTTTTCCTTTGTGGGTGTGTGTGTGTGTGTTGTGTGTGAGAGGGTGTTGGTTGGTGGGGGGTGGTGTGAAAAAATCTTTTTCCCATCTTTTTCCCTTTTAAACCCCAGGTGTTTGGGGGTGTTCTTTTTTTTCAAATTTTTTTTTTTCCTTCTTTCTCTCTTTTCTTTTTTTTTTTGTTTTTTTTTATATTTGTGGGTAAAGGGGGGGGTAGGACATCATGGGGGCAAGAATAGGAATAGCAAAAATATTTGAATAGGTTTTTAGTTTTTTTTTTTAATGGTTTGTGGGGAGGAGGGGGGGGGGGGGGGGGGGTGTTTTGGTTTAAAAATAAAAATTAAATATATATTTTAAACTGAGCATTGATTATATATATGTGTGAGAGATGATAATCTGGACCAACTGATGAGTGCTGGTTTAGCATGAAATACGTATATTGGTGATTATTAATCTTTTCTACATGTGTGTGGTCATGTGTATCAGTTGTATGAGATAGTGTGGATAGCTGAAGGGTGCTTGAAAATCTGAGTTCAAATCCTCTATACTTACAATTAAGCTCCCAGGTTTGTGAAGAGTGCCTGGTTTTCAAATATTTACATATCAAGCTTGTATCCTGTCCATCCCTCTTATATGTATTTAATGGATACTGTCCTATACATGAGGGGTCAGAGTGACTTCAGGTCAACATGGGCATGGCAATAATATTAGCATCAGCATGGGATTTGAGTTTTCATCATCAGAGTTTTAATGATATGGATGGCTGAAAAGTTGGAGGTTGCAATGGATTGAAGCCTGTCCATTAAAGTATGAAGATTTGCTATCTTAATATAAACTGAGCATTGATTATATATATGTGTGAGAGATGATAATCTTAACCAACTGATGAGTGCTGGTTTAGCATGAAATACGTATATTGGTGATTATTAATCTTTTCTATATGTGTGTGGTCATGTGTATCAGTTGTATGAGATAGTGTGGATAGCTGAAGGGTGCTTGAAAATCTGAGTTCAAATCCTCTATACCAGTGGTCTTCAACCATCGGGCGCAGAAGTTGTCTGTAGGTCCTCAGCTAGACTGCAAGAAAGCTTATAATAACAAAATAATAAGATTTTAAACTTTTAATTAATATGAACAATTTTTATTTATTTTTTCATCACATTTATTAAAAAAAAAGAAACAGAACAAAAATACCACAAAATCTAATCAATCATACATAAATTAATTTGTTTTTCTATTTATCACAGATGTTTATGGGGGCGGGGGTAGAAAGTTTTTTATTACACAAACTCCAGTTGTCTTTTGATAGCCAATCACGGCTGCTTGTCAGCGTTGTTAAAACAATAAAAAGAAACGTGACTTTTTTTGATCTCTTAAATTTTTTCTACTCTCTCTTTTAATATTTCATTTTTAGTGTTTTTTTTGGCTATAAGGCTATTTTTTTATTTTTGAAATCAATTTTTATTATCTTTTTTTAAAAATAAAAACCAAAAAATAAGTTCTGTTTCTAACTTTTGCAAAGTATTTCTCAATACACCCCACCACCCCAAAATATAGTAAGATCAAAACTTTTGACTTTTTCAAGTTTCGTTTTCTTTTTTTTTTTGTTTAAAAATACGCCCACTTTTTTTTTGGCCTATAAGGCAATATTTTTTTTAGGCTTTATTTGTATACTGTTAAAATACTAAAACTTTTATTTTTAAAACCAATTTCTGTACCTTTTTTTAAAAATAAAAACAAACAAAAAAAAACTTTGGTGTCTATCTTTTGTCTCAGTGTTGACAACGTATTTCTCAAACCCCCCCCCCCCCCAATAAAAATTTATCTGTAAACTTCTGCTGGTCCGCGATATCTTATCCTTACTTTTACCGGTCCGCAGGTGTGAAAAGGTTGAAGACCACTGCTCTATACTTATATATATATAATGAAAACAACCAAACATATAAAAATTTTCTTTTTGGTTAGTTTATATATTTGGGTACTATAAAAAAGCACATGCATTCTAAAGCAAATAAATAATAAAAACATAAGACCTGTTTAATTCACCCAAGAATTGTCAGGTATGTTGCTTAACTAAAACTTTTTTAAAAAGCATATTTATTAATAAATATCAACATAATAATAGTTGCATAAACATAATCGAATTAAAGTTCATGAGTCTTTAGACCTCTTATTAATATTGTATGATACTTTCGATATATTAAATAAGCATAATATTAAAGTCCAATTATATCCCAATTATAGCATTTAAAACAAAATTTTTATCCACTTGATTGTATACATTTTAAATAAATATTCTATAGTAAAATATTGATATGTTAATATATATTGATATTAGTATGAGTTAATCCTTAGATATTGCATAATAAATATTATCACAGCATTGAAAATTTGATATATAACAAAATCAAGTTACTTTCTTAATATTATACACTGCAGCATTGAGATCATTCCATAAATTAATATATTCCTGTGGCACTGTAAAAGCATTATGCAATGAGATGATTTATTATAAGATGTTAACAGACCCCTCAAAAGACAGAAATATTTTGGAGCAAATGTCTTTTCTTTGCCTAGCCATTCATTTTCATAATAAAATTCAACTATTAATATTATATATAATGCACAGACTTTGTGTATTGAGATGCAGATTAAGAGAGAGTAACCAGTTGGTCAGAGGCACATATACTTTTTTTCTGATTATGATACATTTACTTCACTATTTTTTATATTGTTCCTATGGTTCCACTCAAATTTAACCTATTGCTATGATCTCTGTTATGATAAGATAAATTTCACGCAGTAAAGAGTTTTGTGAAATACATCAGTATTTGTGAAATAAAAATGTTACTTAACTTTGTAATAAATAAATATTTAAAATAATGATAACAAAATAAATATGCAAATTAAAATACATTTTAAAATCATAAATTAAACAAAATAAGAACATACCTTATATATTTATTTATTTAATATACAATATATATATATTTTTAAAAATAATATTCAAATATATATATAATTAATATTTTAAATACATGTAATTTAATACTGATTTGATTATGTAAACAGAAAATACATATACATGCATTTATATTCTAATTAATAATTGACTATTTTATTTATTTATGTTCATGCATTATTTGTTAAATATATGCAGTAATAAAAAAACAACTAATAAATGAAACTATTAATTCGACCTATTAAATCTTTATAATAATAAAATTATTAATTTTAGTTTGATATACAACTTGATATACTGTCAGTTAAAAAATGTAAAATTAAAAATTCACAAATGTTGTTTTATATATTATAATGTATTATTAATCACTATTTATGAATATAATGTAAATTATTAAAACCTTTTTTAAAACAATTCAAAAAATAAAATAAAGTAAGCCAATAATTTTTTTTAGGAATATAATAATTTTGATGTTAAATCTAGACCAAGATAGTACATTATATATATGGTAAAATATTCCAGAGCATATCACTAGCTAAAAATAGAAGATATTCAAATCACCCTCCCAAACATTATGCTATTTTAACAACACCTGCAGTGAACAACTATAAAGTCTGAATTTCAAATAGACAACTCAAAAGGATATCCTCTTGAATTATATGCTGCAAACAATGTCATATATTGAAATTCAGATCTATTCTAATGAAGAATGTGAAATGAAATTAACAATGATGTTAAATGTAAACAAATATGTTTAATTTATGTATGCAAAGAAAGACTACAACATTGGCGATTTTTTAAACTTTGCTATTTCTCAACATAAATATATAAGAAAATATTTCAATTTATATATTACTAAATAAAAATTAAATTTTAAGTAGTCAAATTATCCTTCCAAACATTATATTTCAGCAACATCCTCTGAATGAATATAAAATCAGAACTTTAAATAGCAAACTTAAAAAGATAGTTTCTTGAAATAATTTACAATTTGGAAAGATGATTTAAATATTTTGTATTTAATTTTAAGCTCATGATATGTACTGGAATATTTTCTTATTTATATATGTTGGGAAATAGGAAAGTTTAAAAGATGACTAATGTTGTAGTCTTTATTTAAGACTTTTGCTAATATAATTTCACACTCTTTATTTGAATAAGTCTGAATTTCAATATATAACATTGTTTGTAGGATACAATTCAAGAGGATATCCTTTTGAGTCAGCTATATAAGTTCAGATTTTATATTTATTCATAGAGGGTGCTACTGAAATATATTGTTTGAGAGTGATTTAAATATTATATATATATATGGTATATGTCTCCCTTATTTGAAATATCTCTACACTTATATAAGAAATTTACATGATCTGATTATTTAATTAAATAAGTTTCATGCTGAAAATTATTTAAAATATTACTCAAAGCATTTTATCTCAGTGTCAGACATAAAAATAAAATTTTCATTTGGGAGACAAAATCTCACTTTGATCAATTAAATGGCCAGTTTATTTGAACATCACATGATCTTCAGAATAAATAACTAAGATTATTTTTTTATTTAAAAAATTGACGACAATTTTTATTATAAAATGTATTTATCCATCCCATTCCTTTTTTAAAAAAATATTTGTAAAGATAGATTTGAAAACCAATTGGATCATCTGGAAATTTAGGACAAGCATGTTCAATACACTTATAGATTAATTAAATGAAAATTTTAATTAAGTAATTAAAATTGTTTTTTAACAACTTTCGATTAAAAATATCTAACTGCCATGATTATCCATAACTGTAACAATATGAAGTTAAAAATTATTATTATATTTATTTTCTAATTTTGGAATTTTGAGAGCAGCAATAAAGCACCAGGCAAATGGTTTTGCTAATTACTTCGAAAAAAGCATACAGGAACTAAAAATAAATTTGACAGTTGATATCTATCAATAAGATAACAGCAATTTGTGGATAGTTTTATATACAATGAACATCTTTTCAGAAGTTTCATTGCTTTTGTAGTGATAACAGTGACAAATCAGTCCAATTTTCTTTAAAAATAAAATATGATATTATAGATAAGCATGTCATATTTTCCTTCGGATTAAATTTTGTTAGCATAAATACAAATGTTTATTATAAAATTTTAATTATGATGGAAGCATTTACAATCTTACAGTGGACTTCAAGTTTTCTTTGTAACCTATTCAGACAAGTGGTGTGAATGTGCTTTGGATGTCCATAAAATAAATATAGCTAGTGATTTTTAATGAGCATGACAATTGCACAAATAGCAAGTAATAATGTTAGACCTAGAATAAAACTTGTGATGAGCTGATAATGGTTATATAATAAATAAAAATACTCTTTAATTATTTTATGAAATTATAATTTAAGTAAATGATTTAACCCTATCCATAAACTTTTGCAAGGTAATCTCATTGTAAGTACAAGACTGATTTAAAATAAAATGTGGAAGATGAAATTCATGATCTATTTATTTATTAAATGCTTGGTTTGAATATTAAGTAATATATTCAAAGTGTTTGTTTTGCATAAGAATTTTAATGAACTTTACTTTATTTGTTGCTCTCTCAGTTGTAACCTTCACTAAAAGTTCACTTAGCATTAGGTTATAAAGTAGAATGAAACTACTTTATTATGCAGATGAACAAACATTTATAAATTTGAAATTGAACGATATTAATATTTAGACTAAACATAATAAATAAAATAAAGTTATATATCACATGATTTAATTTTTTTTTCAAACTAAACATGTTTCAATTATTTAAACTTATTTCAATTAATATGGGAACCACCTGATATTAAACACCAGGAAATAGACTGGCACATGTATATATATATTTAAACAATGTTTTCTTTAATAAAGATGATGACGCACTACCAAGCTCCTATTTGAAATATCTAGTTAGATCACATAGAACATAAGTTACTTCTGATAAAATGGACATAGTATAAATATGAAGACCAGATAATATTGCACATAAAGAAATTAACACCATATTTAAACAAAAAACAACAGTAGTTTATTTACAAAATATAATTGTTAGTCAAAATATAACTTTCTTTTATCCTAAATAAGCAATTTCTTCACTCCTATTTATTATTGTTTTACTTTACACAGAGGAAAACAATAATTATTTATAGTATCCAAAGTTTTTTTTTAAAACATTAATCTTCAATTACATTTTATAATACTAATACAGTTTTATAATTGAGTACATTTGCCACATCATACTTAAAAACACAATTCTATATACAGCCAATCTTATAAATATATTTATTTACCTCATAAGTTTCCTAGTATAGATACATTTACTGCACCTTTTGTACAATGATAACTCTAGGGAATGGCCACTTGAGGTCTGATTCATTACTTAATAATATTACAACTTTGCTGAGATGGTTTTTTTTATACTGATCCCTAATTTAATAGAACAAAATCTGAATGAATCCTCCCATATAGATACACAAATATTTAACTATTTGACAGTGAATAAACAACTGCGTATACTATAAGTTCTGCTTACACAAAAATTATTTAGAAATGAACTCAATTGTTTCAAGTATATTTTAACTAATAATTATATTATTTTCATTATTTAATAGTTGGATACTTTAATATTTTCCTAGCGCGGGTACTTTACATTTAAAATGAATATTACATCTTTGCTTATTTTCTGATAACAATTTCTAAAGAGTAAAAAAATATGGTTTTATTTCTTTGCTATTTAAATTGTTTTCTGATAAAATGGTATGTAAAATAGTACTTTGTTTGGAAATAAAAAAATTGCTTGGAAAAGGGTATTACTTTGAATAATTTATTAAATAATATAAAGGAAATTTTTGATAGAAAAACTATTTCTGGAGTATTGTACATTATCCCTTGTTTTTTTAAGAAGGTATATATAGGTCAGAATAGTTTGAGCTTAAATGAAAGAATACATAAAAGTAGGGTTAGAAATAAATATCTTTAGTTTTGCTTTATATATCATAAAAAAATGCAGGCCACATTATTAATTTTGATGAAGCTAAGGTTGTCTTCTTTGAAAAAAATGAAATAAAAAGAAGAATTAAAGAATCTTTATTATTAAAACTTTATGATTCTGAAACAATTAACTTATTTAAAAGTTCTTTTAATATTAAGGATGTATGGAAAGTAAGTAGAATTGTGGGTAATGTTTAATTTAAATATGTTATTTTGTAGGTCTTTACACTTGAGAAATTTGCTTGTAGCAGGAAAACCATTGGTAGTGTTTTAAAATTTATTTTCTCAGCTAGTTTGGTTGAGTTGTGAATTTGGGTCAATTTTGATTATTTATGACTAGTTTAGCTTTATGCTTTTGTTTATATATATATAAATGCATACGAAAAACTGCACAAAACATTCTATAAACTAATCTTACTTTTTTGTCCTATACTGAAAAAAGGAGAATGATTTTTTTCATTTATTTGTATAAAAGTAACTTGAATAATAATTTATCTTAATAGTAAATGTGTATATATATATATTTTTAAATTTTATTTCTTTAGTCTTACTATTGTTTAACAAAAAAGAAAAGAGGGAATAAGCTTTTTTATTTATTAGCAGCTAAGTTTTTTTTTAAAAAAAAAGATATTAATTTTATTAACTAGAAAATTGCTAATTGTAGGATGTCCATTATTTTAAATATTAGAAATATAATGTTTTAAATAATATATTTTTTTATTTAATAAATAATATGATCTCTATAAAAATGTTTTAAGTAAAGTATTGCTCTGTTAATATGATCATTTAAAAATGATACACATTAATTCATCACAGCAATAAAAAGTTTACAATTTTTTTGCATAAATGTCTTACATAAAAAAATTGCGTTTATTGTTTTTTTTTTTTAAATTTTGTTTATAAATGCTTAATTAATTATGTTAGTAAAACAATTATTGAAATATAAGTAATTAATAAAATATACCTGTGCTTATAAAATAATATTATGGTAAAGAAATTTTGGGTATACTTATGTAATAATAATAACTTCCAATAAGACTAAAACTTTTTCCAAACTTATTGCATTGCATCTATTAAATCTATACAAAATACATTTTTCATTATGCACTTTTCACAATGCTTTTTATTGATACTGAACAGTTTTGAATGGTTAACACTCTTTGGAAACTTAAAAATATCTGTTTAATGATTTTTATTGATAGTTCACTCTTTCTTAAAGTACACAAAGATCTTCAGTCAGAAAAATCACAAATGACACCTGTACAGTCATCTATCAAGATATTTCACCATTTTTTCATTATTTTTTTTAAATTGCAAAACTGCATATTAACAAATACTGATTTCATTTTAAATAATCTGAAGAGGTCAGTATTTTTGAAGAGACCATAGTTAAAAGTATTTTAGTCTTGCCTCTACATCCTTGATGAATTTAGTTCTTTGTAATCCATTTTGAGATGATTTGCAAGAATTACTTCAAAAAAATCTTTGAAATAATTATTAAAAATCAAAAGTATACATGATTACATTTTTTATATATATGTTTTATTTTTAAAAATAGAAATTAATAAATTCTAATATAACAGCAACAAAAAAAAACTATAACTGCTATGATCATCATGCCTTTAAGATATTCTAAAATTATAAAGCAATTTTAATATTTTAAAACAGAATTTTGATTGATCAGAGAATAACATTTATTTTCCTTCACATTCTAAAAATAAATTTCATTCAAATAATATTTTGTGAATTTTCTGAAGTAATTCTACTTGATTATTGATCATTCAATGATGAAAATATCCTTTGTTCTCTATTTATTATTATTTTTTTAATATTTGCAAAGTTCAAACATGATTTTTAGAATGTTTTTTATTTATAAACATATATTTTTAACAAATTAAGTCCAATTTATTGAATTTTGATATAAAACTAAAATCAAATGTTGAAAGATTTCAAAAAGTGTGATTAGGAAGAACAATAGACTTGGTGTCTTGCAGAAGGGTTAAAAATTTTAACTGATTAACAAATTGCAATTTTTAATTTTTGAAAAGGATTCAATCAGTTGAAAGTGTTAACTAGCAATAAAAAGCACTGTGAAAAGTACATAATCTATTAAAAGTGTATTTTTATATAGAATGATAATAACTCATGAGTTTGTTGCTATATGAATTTGTGAAAAAAAACAGCATAATTTATTTATCAGTGAATTTTGTTTAATAGCAGAGGTCTTGTTTCCATTCTGCTACTATTATTATTATTATTATTATTATTATTATTATTATTATTATTATTATTATTATTATTATTATTATTATTATTATTATTATTATTATTATTATTATTATTATTATTATTATTATTATTATTATTATTATTATTATTATTATTATTATTATTATTATTATTATTATTATTATTATTATTATTATTATTATTATTATTATTATTATGATGATGATGATGATGATGATGATGATGATGATGATGATGTTTCAAAGCAAAACTTTATTGAGTCTAAAAAGTTACAGAGTCACATCTAGTAATATATTGATTTTTTACAAATGAAAAACAAATTACAACTTTCAGTATATAAGTCTTTATCTTTTCTGCATACTTTTTTTTCTTCTTGTTTTTAAATTTGTCTTCCATTTAGTTCAGTTTATGCTTGCATTTTTTTTAATGTTGGAAAAAATGCTGATGTTGAAAATGTCATCATCTATCTTATTGGCCTTTATATTTCATAGACTGGATCTTTGTTTCAAGTGTGACCATGTGGCTGCAAATACATCTGGTTGAGCTAGGATGCTGTCTCTTTTTCTTAACAGTTCTAGTTTTATTGAATATGTTGCTGGATGGCATCTAGGGTTATTGGCAAGTGCAAAAGTGCAATTGGTACACCAGTAGGCATAAAGGCTGTATGTTGCTGCATGAATAGCAGGGTTGTTGCCTTTTTTAAATGTATTTATTATTTCATCAATTGAAATGATAGCCTTTCTGTATGTGGTAAACATTGTGCGACATATTGTTTCTAGGGCACTGCAGGAATGAAGAAAATGATCTTGTGTCTCTTCTTCTCTATGACATAGCCCACACATGGGGTGTATATTTGTATAGAATCTACGAAATCTAAGGAAATGGGTTGTGGGTAGAGCATTGAGATTAAGCTTAAATAGAAAATCAAATAATTTTGGTTCTAATGACCTTTTTCTAAATTGTTGCAGTAGTTGCCTGTTGTCTATTCCAAGAACTGATGGATGTAGATTAGGTGTCTGGTTTGGATATAGTATATTATAAATATCCCAGTTATTATTATTATTATTATTATTATTATTATTATTATTATTATTATTATTATTATTATTATTATTATTATTATTATTATTATTATTATTATTATTATTATTATTATTATTATTATTATTATTATTATTATTATTATTATTATTATTATTATTATTATTATTATTATTATTATTATTATTATTATTATTATTATTATTATTATTATTATTATTATTATTATTATTATTATTATTATTATTATTATTATTTTGGAAGTATTAAAAGTTTAAATTGGGTGTGTTTGTGTAAATATTTAAATCACAGTTTAGTAAATAAAATCTGAAATAAAATTATATTTATTATAATATATAAAAGAAAAGATATTAGTAAAAATAAAATAGATTAATATTATAGTCAAATATGTTTAAAAATACATATATATATAAGCAACAAATATTACAAATTATAAAATTATCATAGAAAAGCGTTTTTCGGCAAATTATGTTTTTTGCCCTTTTCAATATGTCTCCATGATTTAAAGTACATACAGTGACATCTATATCAATACATGAGAGAAGACAAATAAACAAATGGACATCTGACATGATCTATTATGTGATTTTTTACCACCTAAATTCTACTACAAAATTATTCTGTTATATATATTGAATGGATATATATCCACATATATTAATTAATTAACTATCCATTCTTTATCCATTAACTACTTATTATTTAACTTAATGGATGTTTTGTATATATTCATACAGTTGTTTTTATTATACATGATATAGTTTGTTTCATATATTTTACGTCTATTAACATTTTTAATATAATCAAGAACACTTATATTATCAATACAATTTATTTTATGTCCGTACTGCAAATAATGAACATATAACGCAGATCTATCATCTTTCCTAGCAATAGCATCATTGTGTTCTTTAGCTCTTTCTCCAATTGCTTTGACATCTGGCCACAGTAAACCATATATTTTAAATTGTTGTGGCTCAATACATAATAAGTACAAGACTCATCAAATAAAAAAAACCCAAAAACATACCTAATCTACATGTATGACAGTGCAATGACTATTGAAAAAGTTGAAATAAAGATATTCTAATAAATGTAATATGTAAAATACATAACTTTGTGAAATGATTTTTTTTCAAAAGTAAAATCTTGAGCATTAAAAATCCTGATAAATATTCTGTTATGTTAAAATGATGCTTTAGTTTATTTTTGGTTAATTATAAAAATATTAATAGATAAATAACTATTAATTTAAAATAATGAAAAAAACTGCATTTTTCTCCATGGCTAACGGTTCCTAAAAGAAATAAAATGATTTGTTTCGATTAAACATCTATGATGTGATTTTAAAATAATGTGAAGTGTTGTTAATACTAACATATTATTAAATTTGTAAAAATATATTATGCTAATTTTGTTTCATTTAGCCACTTTGTAGACAGCAATTTTTCATTATAAAGAAAGCATTTTATTAAAATACAATTATTATTGACATAAGTAAAGTAATTATACCTGAGAATATTTAATGAAAGTCAAATTAGTATAAGGGTTTATTTTAATGAGTGAACAATAAACTCAGCAATTGTTTTACATAGATTGTTATATTGTTTGTGAATTTAAATTTTTGAAAAAGTGAATCCAGTTTTGAGCAAAGATAGATAAAAAAATCAGAGTATAAGAAATTAGATAAGAGAACCATTATATAATATACATACACATATAAATCATATATACAAATTCCTTTGGCAATACTTCTGATCTAAAATTACTAACTTCTCTAGTAATAAAAAATATTTTAAGAATTTATATTTATTTTTTTAATTCTCACTCAAGCACAGATTAGTTTATTCCTTATTATTTGTACTAAAATGACCATGGATTTATTTAATTATAAAGATTATGTTAAAGTTTGTAGTAATTTGTTGAATTATATGATAGTATTAAGTACAATATTGTTTAAATAGAAACTGAACTGATATATTTACAGGACAAAATAGAAAATATTAAGCCTCTCTCCCCTACATAAAATTGTTATATGGCTGTAATAGATTGTATTGCTACAGCATTTAGTCAGTGTTATTTTAATACAACTCCAAAACAACTGCTGTCAATTCATTTATTTCACCATTAGATGTCACTTCATTTGCAATTACTTTTCATAATTTTTTTTTGTTTTTCTTTAGCTCATTTTCTATTTTTAAATTCCCTTTTCTAAACATCCATTCTTCTAAATTCAAATAATAACAAATTTTTGTTAACTATAAATTACTGAAAAGAACAAAAAATAAGTCACAGATTCCCAACCTATGTATAAGTTAAACTTATTAAAACTAACAATAGAAAATGATATATAATCTTTCAATAAATATTTATTCAGATATGTGTTGAAAAATTATAAAGCAATGCAAGCATTTCCCATGCAAGCACAGATTGCTGTAAATGTTTAGTCTCATAACAACATTTAAAAATCCATTTATTTAATTTTTATTTCTGATTTGTAAATAATTTTCACTACTGTGGGCACATTTGATGTCAATGATTTCTGAAAATTTTTTGAATTGATTTGTCCTACTTTGTTTAGTGCATCTAAGCTGAAGTTGTTTTATTTTTCTCCCTTCCCAACTTTCCTCTGATGGAAAATGATCCTATAACTTGTTCAATCCACTGCAATAACTAATCAAGTTTTAAAATTTTTCCAAATTTAATTTATTTAATTGTTTGTTTAGTTGATCATAAGGTCATACGACATTTAACTTTTAATATTTAACCAAAATATTTATTATAAACACTGTTTTGTTTATTATTTAGAATGTTTAAACCTAGCAGTACTAAGTCATCATCATCATCATCAACCATTATCGATTCAGTGCAGGATGAAGGTCTCTCCAAGTTCAACCATCTTCTCAGATATTTAGCTTCTCTTCTCCATATCACCCCTGCACACTTTATATCATCCATCCAGTGACCTCTTTCTGGATCTTTTACAATCTCTTGGAATCCAGTTTAAGATTTCAATTGTCCATCTATTATCATCTCTTCTAGTAATATGTCCAATTCGCTCCACTTTAGTCTTGTAATTTTTTCAATGAGGTCAGTAACACCTGTTTGTTGTCTTACCCATATATTGTGTTTTTGATCTCTTCTTGTTACTCCCAACATGCATCTCTTCATACTTCGAGTGGTCTGAAGTCTCAGTATTGCTCTTCTATAAAGTGTCCAAGTCTCAGATCCATAAGTAAGAACTGGTAAAACACATTTATTAAAAACCTTCTTTTTCAAACACAGGCATATTTCCTTTTAGTATCAAGTTATTTCTATCAAAAGCACTCCAACCAAGTTTAATTCTATGGTTAATTTCATCCATTATGTTTCCATTTGTATTAATAATCTGACCAAGGTATTTGTAATAGTTAACTTCTAATTCATCATAATCAGTCTTTATTTTTATATTTTGAGAAAATCCATTAAACATTACTTTAGTCTTTTTAACATTTATCTTTAGTCCTACTTTCATCTGATAACTCCTGCAACATTTCATGCAGCTCTAAAGCATTATCTGCAAAAACAATTACATCATCTGCAAAATCTAAATGACTTAAATAATCTCCATTTACTTTCACTCCTTTAGCTTTCCATTTTAATCCCCAAAATACTTCTTGCAACACTGCTGTAAAACATTTTGGAGATATGGAGTCACCCTGTCTTATACCCTTCTCAATGTTGACTTTCCCAGTATCATTATGTAATCTAATTGTTGCTGTTGCATTTTTATAAATATTCTTTAAAATATGATAATATCCTGGATCTATATCTTGATGATCCAATGCTTTAATCACAGAAAAAATATTTATAGAATCAAATGCCTTTTCATAATCTATAAATCCAAAGCATAATGACAACGCATATTCATTTATCCTTTCTATAACTTCTCTCAATACTGGAGATGATCTACTGTAATGAAATCACTTTTAAATCCAGCTTGTTCTCTTGGTTGGTGGAAATCCAATGTTCTCTGTAAATGAGTTGTAATTACCTTGGAAATTTTTTTGTATAAAACCGATAAAAGATTGATAGGTCTGTAATTTCTAATATCTTCTTTATTATTTCTAATATCTTCTTTATTATTTCTAATATCATCTTTATTATTTAGACATTTGGTATATAACTTTGCTAAAAAAAATTCTATTTTTTTATCTGCTCTTTTAATATATCAATTATAATTCCATTATTACCTGAAGCCATTCTTCTTCATTTAAAATTCTGGGCAATTTGGAAAATGTAAAAGATAAAGGAGATACTTGTTATTTATTATTATATAATTCTTGATAAAAGTCTTCTACTCATTTCATGACATCATCTCTTTTTTTAGTAATATTTCCATCTTTCTTATTGCAGATGTAAATTTCCTACTAATATCAAAATATTGTTTTCCCCACTTCAGACTTTTATTCTTTACTACAGCTTTCCTTTCTAGTTCACAGTTATACTTTCTGATATCATTTTCAACTCTTTTCCGCACCATTTTACAAAATTCAAGATATTCAATCCTTTTTAATGTACCATTTTTGTATATCTTCATATTCCTTTCTTTCTTCATAAATTCTCTAGTCTCAGTAGAAATTTTATTGGTCAATTGCTGCTTTTTTCTACCATTTATCTTTGTTGCAGTTTTTAAAAATGTATCAGTTATTTTCATATTAATTTCCTTCAAATCTGAATCATGTTCAAAATCTACTAATACTTGAAACCGATTTGTAAGTTCTAATTTAAATTCATTAGAATGTTTCTGAAGATTAAGAATATTAACTGTAAATAGTGGTTTTTTTAATAATTTTCATTTCTCTAACATGTATCTTACATCTTACTAATCGATGATCACTTCTTATGTTAATTTATTAAGAACATTACAATCTTAAAATATGTATTTTCTGCTAGTCAAAATATAATCCAATTCTGCCGTATCTTCATTTGGATGCTTCCATGTCCATTTCCTTTTAACATTTTTCTCAAAAAAAAAATTGATAATATAAAGTTTTTTTCCCCTGCAAACTCCACAAGTCTATGTCCTCTCTCATTTCTATTACCATAATCAAAATTGCCTACAGCAATTTCATCTTTCATTTGTCTACCAATTCTAGCATTAAAGTCTCCCACAACAATTTTAAAATGTTGTTGACTCTGATCAAAAGCCTTTTGTACATCCATATAAAAATCTTCTACTACATCACTGTGAGAATTTGTTGGGACATAAACCTGAATTTTCTGCATTTGGTATCTGCTATTAAGTTGTATAACTAATCTTGCCACTTTGTCTGATACACCATCAATCTCACAATGTCATTCTTCTACTTTTTATTTAGAATGAATCCTACTACACTTGTATTTCCAATATTTGTATCTTTATAATAGAATACATGTCCACTTTTTAAATCAACTGCCTCTTCATCTTTTCTTCTAACTTCACAAAGTCCAATAATGTCAATTTATTATAAGACAGTTCTTCTTCTAATTCTTGCAATCTTTCTTTACTTGAAAGTGATCTGTAGTTGTAAGTACCTACATAAAAAGGTGTCATCAAATGGCAGCCTGGATCTGCTATCAGGGGATTCTTAGCACCCTCCACCTTCAGCCACCAACCGCTGCCTTGGTTGGTGACTTTACAACCTCCTGAGAATAAGGGCCATGATTTATTTTTGTCTGTCATAATTGTATATATCTATTGGAAAAATATTTATCATTTACACAAATATTCATTCTGCCTATCAGAACTAAAATTTGTGACAATGAATTGTGAGATTTTGTAAATTAAAATATTGCATGAAGCCGTATTTAGTTAAATTATTTATAATAATGCTATTCTAAAAAAATTAGAAATATATAATTTCATAAATGAATTACTGTTTTAAATTTATTATATAGAATATTTTCATTATTTTTAAAAAATGTCAACAGCTGGAAATTTTAAAAGCTATCTGTATGTGATAAAATTTTTAAATTTTCTTTAAAAATCAAAACCAAAAATTTGCAATATTTGTTGCAAATGTCTCAAAAACACCAACCCACATACATAGTTCTTGTATTATTATGTTATTTTTGAAATTTAAAAAAAATTCAGACAATGGCCTACTAAAATAATTGAAACAATTTCTACATTAATGTTACATTCATCAATAAAAAATTATGTTTAAGAAAAAATATTAAATATAGGCTCCCATGGGTAGTATCATATGATTTAATTATTCTACTGTATATGCAAATTACTGCATAAAATAACACCAATAATAAATTTGTATAATCATGACAGAGATTTGTCTACAGATGTGCAAGTTGTAGTTGATCAAACCTTAATCTCACAAATTGCAGTATTCCCAGATTCATCTCATTCTGTAGATTTGTTTTTGTCAAGTCAGGGATTTTATTACTTAAGTATAAGTCTATATATGTAGTATCTGCATAAAAAAAGAATTACTTAATAAAAAGCAAATATATTCCTTTTAATTTTTTAAAAACATATTTAAAAAACAAAAACAAATTAATAATAATAAAAAAACACTTTTAGTTTAAATCATTTTACTTGGAGTCTGACATTTTAGTTATTCAGATAAAACTAATTCAACATATAAAAATTAAATAAAAATGAGATTATATTAATATCAAAGGTAAAATAAGCATGGTTAAACAGGAAGGTTCTATCATGATATTATTCCAATACATTTTCTGTGAACTATTCTTTAATAGTTGCTAAACAAAATCTCAATTGAAGAAAAATGAAAAAAAGATTTGGTAAAAAATATTATTATATAAGTTTTGTTCAATTGTCAATATTCCTAGGTCATTGTAAAACTTAAATAGTTTTAAAGAATTTTTTATAAGGCATGATCTAGATCTTGAAAAACCAAATCCAGACATGTAACTTATATAAACAAATATTAATAAGAGAATTTTTTAAAAATAAAATAAGATTGCTACAAATATAGTATTTAATTGATATAATCAATATTAGCCCTAATTTTTTTAATATACACAATTTTTGTGATATATATAATTTCAATTTTAGTATATGTACTGCTGAAAAAAGTACATATATTTTGCAAATAATAAATATGGATTGTTTTGAATTATAATGTATGAGTTGTATTTAAAGCTAGCAATTAAGATGTGCACTGTATGTATTTAAATAGTGAATAATAATTATTATATTGTTTGAAATGGATTTTTGGTACTATCATTTTTTTATCATTTATTTTCTCCATTTACTAAAAAAAATAACCAGTGAACATCACGTGATCACCATTCTTTATGCTCACACAAGCTGTTTACAAAGAGGCAAAACTCTCCATACAGTATTGCCACTCAGTGCAAGCCAGAGTAATCGATGAATGCAGGAAGTTTTGTGCATAAAATTCCTATTTAGTTTCTACTCATCCAAGGCTCCTCACTGATGAAAGCCACAAGCTAGAAACTAGTCTGGGGCTATTGGATGAGTAGGCACTAAATAGGGATTTTATGCACAAACCTTCCTATATTCACTGATTATTCTGGCTTGCATTGAGGAGTGCTACTCTATAGGGAATTTTGTTTCTGTGTAAACAGTTTGTGTAAGCATAAAGAATAGTGATTAACACCAATCCTGCCCAATTGGAATATAGTGATTGTGGTTATTAAAAAACCAAAGACACCAAAAAGTATGAATGCTAAACTGAGTTCAGATCTATATGAATATACAAGATAATAAGCTTGAATTGAAAATATTATTGTGTTTTCAGGGTTGCATTAGATTCTAAGATCTAGGTGCGGTGCTCTCAGATCCAAGACTACTCACTGATGAAAGCTACAAGCTAGAAACTAGTCTGGTGATAAGCACTAGATAGGGATTTTATGCACAAACCTTCCTGCATCCATTGATTACTCTAGCTGGCACTGAATGACACTACTATATGGAAAGTTCTGCATCTGTGCAATTAAAAAATAGTGAATTTATTTGTTTTTAGATTTTGAACAAAGGAATACATAACCCTAGAGACTCACACTATTGACTAAATTATTTTTCAAAATTAATATTACATTCCTATCATTAATGAATTCACTATTGGCAATGAATTGCTACTTTTGAAATAATTTTATATTGAAT
The DNA here is from genome assembly GCA_028023455.1 of Epiperipatus broadwayi. Classification (NCBI taxonomy): domain Eukaryota; kingdom Metazoa; phylum Onychophora; class Udeonychophora; order Euonychophora; family Peripatidae; genus Epiperipatus; species Epiperipatus broadwayi. The sequence goes on from JAQFVV010006494.1 coordinate 374,459, forward strand.
AAACTAATCCATGAGACTGAGATGGTTTGGGTATGACAAAAAAATGAAGAAACAATACAAATCTTAAAAAAAAAAGAGAGATATTTAAATGGCAAGCTTGAAAATATTAATCAAGAAAATGGCCAAGAAAAAGATGGCAATGCAACACAGGAAGCCATTGACTTCTCAAGTTATATCAATATGCAATCTCTGGGTGAAAATGATTGATACATTTTACCTAAATACAAATTTGGTACACATAATTAAATAAAATATGTTTTAAAAATTAATTATGTAGTATCTAGTATTATCAAATTTATAAATTCATTACAGAACTTATAATAATTAAAGATACAAAATATTTAATTTAATTGAGCGAATACAATCAAATAATTATATGAAATATTCTTTACTAGTATTATTTCAATTTAAATTATGATCAGTATTGTTAAAGTATGACAAATGTTTATTCCCGTCCTTATTGTTACTTATTACAGGTGAGCGATTTTAGAATTTTTTTTTTTTTTTTAAAACTCTAGTTTTAAGAAACTTCTTTTAAAATAATCAAACAATTCGCCATCTGTTGGGACTACAAGGAAACATTGTTCCCGTTGCAGCTGCTTCAGAAGATATTGAAGTTCAACAAAACTCCCATCATATGTCCTATAGAGACTGACTGCCCTAGAAATTTACTTCTTTTGAACAAATATGCATTTTAAATCTTACATTATACTTAGAAAATATAACAATAAACTAGAAAAACGTGAAATATAATTTAAAATAAATGAAAATTATTCTTATAAACGATAGCACACAAATATATATATATGTACTTTTAGTATATATTCACAGAAAATTATATATTTGGAAGTAGATAAAAAAAAAAATTTTTTTTTAAAAAAATAACATTATGAAAAACTATGGTACCCCCCCACCCCATTCTTTTCCTATAAGATTTTATAATTATTATTTAACTAGTATACAACATTCATTAATTTTCACATCAAGAAGTTGGCTTGCCATAAGTTAAAACTAATTATAGAAATATTGCAATCTTTCATCTATATAAATGAATTCAGACTGAAGTTAAAAATTAAAACAAAATTGCATAACTTCTAACAAATAAAACTAGTTAATAGTTATTAAATTTATTCTTACCCTTGCTTCAAGTAGCCTATGCCATTGAGGTGTGAGATAGTATTCAATGCCCAGCGATGCCCCTTTCATTGTCAGGGCACGAATCAAAAGAATAAGTAAAACCAAGTATGGAAAAGTTGCTGTAAAATAGACCACCTAAATAAGATACCAAAAAAGAAATATGAATATTAAAATTCTAACTTTAATTTAAAAAGTGCAATGCATTAAGATTAAAATTTTGCTAAAATGGGTAATTCATGTCTGCAGCATTATTGAGGCTAATTATGCGCAAGAAGTTAAACAGTAAAAGATCATGCATACAAATTTAATTCTAATATTCCTTTTCCATGAAAAATAGTAACTTTTATTTTTTTCATATAGTTACTTATATGATAGTTGATTTTATCCATGAACATTTGATAACAAATATATCATTCTCACAATCTGTCTCTGGCTATTGAGAGAAATATTTCAAAGTATTCATCCAGCAACAATAATGGGTTATGCATAAAGATAGAGATCAGCACTAAAATAAGCAAAAAAGTAAACTAATAAAACAATGATATATATGCCTGAGATACATAAAGAAACTTAACCATGGTTCAACTTCTATTTTAACATAGTTTTTAATATTAGTAAAAAAGAATAAAATTTAAGATGATGCACATGCAGGTATAAAAAATGTAAATATAGAATTTTGATTAAACATAAAGTCAAATATTATATGCTATTAAGTAGATCTCAGATTGACAGCCATTATTAAATGCTTTTATTGACTGTGCACTAAAAAATAAAATAATTGTTTCTTCAACCACAATTGGGGTTTTTAGATTTAACTTGAAATAAAAAGGTCCAAAAATTAATTAAGTCAATTCATATTTTTATATTAAGGAGTTGACTTAATTAATTTCTGGACCTTCTTTGCTTTTATTTCAAGTTAAATATAAAAACTCCAATTGTGGGTGAAGAAACAACTACTTTATTTCTTTTTAATGCACAGTCAATAAAAGCATTTAATATATAAAATTTTTTATCTCTATTATTTTTAAGTTTTTAGTATTGACACAGTAAATGAAAATATAAAACTATATTTATTTTAATTGACTGGGCACTTGTAGTTGATATATATATATAACATATTTCTGCTTTAAATTAAAATATATACCACTTATGTATATACTATGTATATGTACATAATATATGTATATACTGTAAATGAACCTCACTTAATACATATAATTTTACTTTAAATCAATATAACCCATAAAGTTAATAAATATATTCTTAATGTATATATTGTATTTATTATGTATACATAATTATATATGTATAATAAATCAATAACTAAATTTTCTATTTAAAATTGTTTGATAGTTTTTATTTTTATTTTAAAACAGTTGTTTTAAAAAAAATGCTAAAGAAGAAAATTCACAATCATTGTTTTAAATAATGTGAGTTTTCTAGTTTAGCTTTTTAAAAAAACAATTGTTTTAAAATAAAAATAAAAACTATCAAAAAATTTTAAATAAGAAAACTTAGCTACTGAGCTAGTACACATATATAATTATATACATATATTAAATATGACATACACATTAAGAGTTTAATATAGTTAAAAATGTTATTAAATTAAAAGAAAAAATATTTATAATGCCCTCTCATAACTATTATTTAAAACAAATCAAAGTTCTAAGAATAATTATTAACTGTGATATGTGATGTTATTGAATATTTTTAATGTTTTCTTACTTTCTATTCCACATCTAAAACAAATCAAAGTTCTAAAAATAATTGTTAATTATGATATGTGATGTCATTCATTTTTAATGTTTTCCTCCCCTCTGTTTCATATCTATAAAACTAGTAGTATACTGCAAAGACAAGTATTTCAAATAGATTAGTCTACTATAACTTAGTTATATACCAATTTTTAAGCAAGTCTATTGAATTTACATATATTAAACCTCAATTTTAAAATGTTATTCTAACTTGAAAAAGATCAAAAGTTAACAAACAAACAAACCAATTTTCCAATTTCAAAAAAAAACATGTAAAAATAATATTTTTATTCAACCTATCCAGAATTTGTATTTTATACTGTTAGATGGTGGAAAAAATCTTTTTGAAAGTTTTAATTTAAACCTAAAAATTGTAAATAAGGTAGAAAAAGGATTATATAATATGGAAAAAAATATTATATAGTGATATATTAATATAATAAATTTCTTCCATTATTTCAATGCATTATTTATTTTAAGTTATTGAAATGTAATTGATGAAACTTTTTTAAAAGATAAAGTAACGTAAGAATATGCAGACAAAATTATCAAATATTTATAAAGTAGATTATTTTATTTAACATATATGCTATCTCAAATAATTTTGCAATTATCACAACTATGCCAGCCATTTTAAACTATAAAGCATTTAAAGAAAGAGACAGCGCAATGGTAACATAATTAAACACATATTTTCTCACTAAAAAAATAAAATATTAATATGTGTAACCAACTATACTCATTAGTATTTTTAAAAGATTCTGAAATGAAAGCAAAATTTTCATCAGGTATTAGAAAAATGATTCAATTTAAATATTATTTAGTTTAATGTAATGAGATATTATTTTATATAGTGCCATTTTTTATACTGTAATAGTGATATTAGCGATTAAGCCAATGCACACATGCTTTAAAGATAAATTATAAATGAATACTATCACTTTTCCAGACACAAGATATAGTTTTTTAGAAAAAATAGAATGAATCCATCCATCCTTTTATTCATTTATAATTTATCTTTAAACCACATGTGCATTGGCTTAATCACTAATATCACTATTAGTTTAATGTAGTAAAATTATATATATATTGAACCACCCACCTTCTTACCTATAATAATTAACAACAACGAATAGAAGAAAAAAACTAATACTCTACCTTCCTTACTATTCAATCTTTAAAGGTGCTTGGTCCTCAGGTAGAATGTAAAATATCATTAGCAGCAATCTACCAATAATATAAACACTCGGCTACTAGATAAATACTAACCAATCAAACACTTTATTTGTTTTAAAGAAAAAACCTTTGGGCGCCAGTTAATTATATTGTAATCAACATGTCTATCTGATCAGCCTATATAGTACCTGAGATCCAGCTAGCTCAATGGATTTTAACTACCTTTTAAGAGAATAACAACTCCACCCTAGATAATACTTCTATTTTTAAAAAAATAACAATGTACTGAATAAGAAAACAATTTACGTCTTTACACAACAAATCCTTACTTTAAAAATTATAATTTCCCTATCCTTTTACTTTTAAATTAATTATTTCTTATTTAATGATTAAATTTTTCCCTTTCCACTTTATTAAAATATTACTCTGTAAAACTGTGTGTTAAAACATAAACATAAATATTTTAAAAGACAATTTAAATATTTCTTTTTTTAAAAACAAACAAACAATCGTTTTGCTTTATAATTTAAACACGCACACTCTGTTCATTTTAGATAAATGTTTTTTAATACATTATTATAATAAATAAAATATACACAATACATTAACTTAAAATTCACACATTCGTACACACAATGTTTTTAAATATAATTAAATATAGAAGCCGATATTGTTTGTATTTTCCAAATATTATTTTAAAAAGTTTAAAGTTTTATCTAGCACAGTTTATTGTTTATCATTAAAGGAAATCAAGAATGAAAGCATATTAAAACAAAATTAGGATTTATGAATTTGGAAATGACGTACACAGCACAATGTAGATTCTTCAAAATTACTTATGACCGGTTAGCGCTAACTTCCAGCAAATTTTCTTTTGATCCTGTGATCTTATATAAACTTTCATGGATTTTCCAGTATACACACACTCCGCTACTTTACTTGCTTTATTTGAACATGGTTCCCTCCAAACTAAGAAAGCTCCAGCCGATTGTACAACACTGTGATTTAACAGCACATTGTATCGGAAGACATAACAATTTTATATAATTGTTATATCTATAGCTTCAAGAAATATTTTTAAAAATAAATGAACGAGAATAATAAATGTTGAAATATTTAAACCGTTTAAACAATGGAAATTTTTTTTTTAACTCCAGTGTCTATTGTCTCGTGAAATTACTGTCCTTTGCTTCGCTTTGATTGGGTTTCTAATTTTTTTCTTTAAAACTTTCACATACACACGCACATATTTAATTGTTTTATTGTAAAACAAAACGAATTTTCTTTATTATTTTTTATTACAAATTAATCAAAATAATATTAAATCATTTTTATTTCATAAGATTTTTTTCCTTTTTTTTTTAAATAAAAAAAAATCTTATTCTCTTTTAAAGCATTTATTATTTATTTTTGTTTAATAAAAAACCCCCCTATCCTACTCTTTAGTTTTAAATTTTTATTCTTTCAATTTTTATTTTTTAAAAAACGAGATTTATAAAATATTAATTAGATAACAATGTACCTCGGTATATATATAATAACCCAGTTGAAAAAGCAAATTTTTCATTAAGTATTAAAAATTATATATATATAATAACCTAGTTGACATTGGAAAGAAATAATTTGAAAAAATATCTCCAGAGGTCCATTTAAGTTAACCATTTTATTTTATTTACAATTGCATTTTATCTCCACTTCATAAATTTAATATAAGCTATGTTTTGATATAAAAAAAAGCTCTGCACATTATTTTATATTAATATTTTAAAAAAAAAAACTATTTGTAATAACCAACCTATTAGATAATTTTGAATTCTACCATGATGTATATAGTCTTTGTAAATAAACAAATAATTTTTAGAAATAAATACAAAAATGTCTAACTTATATTAACTTTCACAAAAATTCTAAATATTATTGAAGGCAATTAGGAGAAAAATATTTTTGTGGAGTTGAAAATAAGAAATAACTTGTTAATCTCCATTTTAATTTATTAATTAATGAATAAATAATTATTTATATTTCTAAAAAGTATAATATTTCTAAATAAATAAATAATTTATTTATTCTAAGATGAATAATTTTGAAACAGATAATGCTGATTAAAATATGATGCAAATCGTGAATTGATGAAGAGGAAAGAGAAATCATAAGATTTCTTCTGACAATATAGTAAAAGTAGGGAGCTGCAATGTATAAATATATATTTTTTAAAAATTAAGTAACCGATAAAAAATCTGAAATATTCACTGGATCAACTGTAAAATATTTAAAATAATTGTCTAATGATTGCTCATTTTAATTTTGTTGAATATATACTTTATTTTTTTATGTCAAGTTGATTTTATTCTTTGTTATTTACATTTGCACTATCTAGATTTATATATTTTTTACATATGAATTTAATATTTAATGAAATTTTTTTAAAAAAATAATCAGCTTCATAATAAATGCATACAAAATTAAGATATAGTCTAACAGGAAAAAGACTTGAAGCATTATTTTTTATAAGGGGTTTGAATTGAAAAATAAATAAATTAGATTGTTTTTCTAAACATATTTAGCATATTATTAGTTACAAAATAATTTAAAATATATTAACTTTTTTTTTTACAGGATGAATGAGTCTCTTCAAAAAAATATCTAGGATCAATCAATATTTTTTCTAAAAAATTAAACATTCATAAGAGTCATTTATTTTTTACAGCAATTTTCATTATTTAAAATGGTTTTACTTTTAGTTAACTATATATTGTAAGTTCATTATTTAAAGTGTTTCATTTTTTTAAACACTCATTCCAGTGTTAGATTATAAATTAATACATCATAGGATATTACTACTTCAATGATTACAATGATGCATAAACAAATGCACGTGCAAATGTTAAAGGCACAGTAATAAAAATATCCCATTTTTATATAAAATGAGGAATTCATTTTTTTTAAAACTTTAAATGTAAACAACTATATATATATATATATTACACAGAAGCTTCTGGATATAATACTATATATATATATTGTAACCTTCCCTGTGATCATTGGACAGCTAGGCCCACCCATTTCTGGTTGCCATAATCCCATATAACCTAGCTACATCTTTAATCAATCAATCAGACCACTACTTTGCACCATAATTTCAACTGTAACCTTCCCACTGGTTTAACTGGTTACAAACGAATCATGCCGCATGTTTTAGTGACTAAATTCTCTACACAATCTATTATACTCTCATTGTCAAGAATATAAGCATAAAGAAACACACATGTAAAACTAACGAAATGATTCTGGTCTTGAATAAAACTAGCATGAAACTATAGATTTGAGGAAGATCACAAGGTGATTAACCAAGATAATAACTTCTGGTCAAACCAGCTTTGAAATCCACACAAACAAAAGGTGATGAGTTAAATTTGATATTCAGCAAACTAATAAATAAATAATAATTATATGTCTGGAATGATTATGAAATTAAACTTATAAATGAAATGATAGATATATTATGATGTAGATGACTAAATGGATGATAGAAAGAAGTGATAATTAAATGGTGGAATGAAATGAGTCTAAGAATGAAGAGAAAAGACTGAAGATGTAGGGGAATAATGACTGATTAAGATGATGATAGACTAAGAATTAATGAATAGTTAAAGTGATGGAAGAATAAAAGTTAATGTATGATTAATCAATTATGATAATGAATTAATGTCAAATGAGAATGAATAAATAAAAGAATTGATCAAGATGAAATTGAAGAATTCTGTTAATGAGGGAGACTGAAATCTTAAACTATGAACTAATATGGTATTAATTGTAAAAAGATAAGCTAAATAAAACTAGTGATTTCGAGCTTGACACAACCAGAATATTTATCCTGAAGTTAAAACAAACTATACATTTTATAACAAAAGAAGTAATTTTTACCTTAAAGTTTGGTTGACTTTCATAAAACAGTGAAAGTAATTTATTTCAAATCCAACTATAATAATTGATTAGCAATAAAATTTACTACAAAATTAAATTCTATCTTGAAACTTAACAATTAATCCTTCTCAGGGTTCAAACACTATAAATTGTTATACAACATCTATTTGGGTCAGTAAAAGGGATTTTACCACTACCCAAACATAATGCACAAAACAGCTCTCAATATAAACTCAAATTAAGAACTATATGTAGCAATTACTCATAAACCTTATAACTAACATAAACTTTAGAATTTATGACTGGGAATGACTTTTTAATAAATAAATATAATAACTTACCAAATTCCTTTTCTTAAATAATTATAAACCATGTGATCAAGATCAGTGAATAATAGCTCTATGGATTTAACTAAATCAATTAAATCAATATTATGTTTAGTGTTTAATATATTACTTAAAGCAATCTGTATTCCAAGTTATTAACATTTTAATTATTGTGTGATGATGCATTAGATGTACCAATAAATTACAAGACTTACCAAAACTAATATAGCATAATATAGTTAATAGTACTATATTGGTTGATGATGATTTCAATTTATAATCTTCTGATAGTTTGATAGCAATAACAATAATAGTGTATAGATGTGGTAATTAGCAATAAGACTACATGCAAATAAATAAAACTTTAAATACAATAAACTTTATTTACAATATTTACAAATTTTTAATTAACAGACATGGCATGAAATAAAACCAATATTAAAAAAAAAACTTATGGATGGGAAAATACTTAGTATCCCATTGACCATATACTCAGCAAATGATATAACCTGCTTAGAAAATAATATTCAAAATATCATTTATTACTCTTTGGCATATTTTTAAGAATAAGATACTAAAACTTATTTAAGCTGACTAGCACTTAAATTTATAACTAGAAGTATACTTAGAACTTTAGGATACACACCAAGTATGAATTTAGAATTCAGAAAATTTTTTAAAAGTATTGCATTCTCCTAAAACCCTTTCTTTTATCAGAATATGATAAGGGCAATTATCACATTCTGTGCAATTACTAACTCATTTAAATTTGAAATGAATAAGTTTAGTGCATTAAATGAAGACTAGACATTAAAAGTCAAATACACATAGATCTCATTAAGCATTACCTATGTCCACAGCTCAACCCTTGAATACGTGATTGATCTTACAATTCTATTGTCAAATTATTATTTGATGAAGATGAATCCATGCTGCCAATGTACATCTCTTACTTTACATTTAAAATTCTACAATTACAAATAGATCTTGGTTTGGTCTGTCTACAACTGATGATGATCATACAACATCATAAACACTATTTCAATTAAGAAAACACTATGCTAGATGAGTGTTCCTAAATCTAATATTATTTTATACTTGCCATATGATTTGGACCTATTATACTTCACCATACATGGTGGAAAAAAAACTAACTCTATATCATCATGAGAGATTTAACACTAAAAAGTGAGGCTTTATAAAAACAACATGACAGTTGCATAATAATATGGCTGATTGTATGACCTCTCTATGGGTATACGCATGTGTGTGGGCTTTGTCTTACCATGAAAAGAATTCAGACCATGGATATCCTTTATCTTAGGATTATAGATACTAATAAGCATTAATTATTACTTAGCCTCTACCAAAATTTTCCTCTCATGGAATCAGCAATAGGTGACACTCTATCAGCCTATGCTCCATATTAATATTAATCTATGGGATTCCATTCTATTGGAACATCCTATCAGCTAAAAACTGTCACTAATCATTCTCAAATTATAGCAAGATAAAAACAATACCAACAATAACAGTGGAAATACATACTCCATTTCACACTGCAGGACCTTTAATGTATCAATAGACAAAACAAAAATACATACATCAAATGATCATTAATTATTTAAAATGACAACTATACTTTTGTTAGAGAGAGCACAATGTATTTGAGCACTAAGGATCAAACCTGTATTTGTATTCAAAGTGGACAAGTTCATTTCTATAGAAAATTATGAAATGAAAAAAAAATCTATATCAAATTTTCTTTTATATAAGAAAATAATCTGTCATTCTAGTTTACAGTATATTTTTGATAAAATGTTTGCATATTCACCTCTTTAATAATATACATTATAATTGGTTTCAAAATATGAGAGAAGTAAATATTTTATCACTCTCTAGATAAACGATATATATCTATTTTCCGGTTTTCCCTTAACTAAAAAATATACATAAAATAGATATGTATATTTTACACATTTTTTTTTCTTTAACCCAATATATATATTTATTTTTCATGCCAAAACCAAAACATATATGTTTTATACACAAATTTTCCAAACAACACATTATGTAAGTAATATATATATATAATACAGCAGTAATAAAAAAAAATAAGAGTACACTTTTATCCATTAAATTTTATCCTCTTCATCCAAGTTATTCCATTGTGGTAAGTTAAAATAAGAATTAATATTGTGATTAGCAAACATTCCAGATAACGCATATATTTTTTTTATTCCTGTTGGATGTACAATGAGCAACATTCAATACTTATTCAAAAGCAAAAATTATTTGATGATTTATGTACTGATAATTAACGAATCGATGAAAATTCATATTTCCAATTGTAGCAGACTTAAAAGATAAGTTTATTTACTTTTCTCTAGATAATTTTCCTAAATACTTCTTTAAGTTATTGGAATCTTTAAAACAAACTTTTTAAAACCTTTATTGATTTATTCTGTAAGCGTTTCAAATGAAGTATAACAAGACTCGTTTATTTACATTTAAAATCCAGATAATTTTTTTTTCTTGGACATTAGTAGAATTTTATTACACTTAATATATTTATTTTTCTTTTTAAAATTATTTATTGGTTTGATTTTCCCTCCGTGCAGTATTGTGTAACAACTTTAATTAATCTGAGCAATGTAAACATTTTTAAACTACTATTATGACAACGTATATTTTCCCAATAAAATTTTAAAAGCAAACATTTATTTCCTTCCATTCTTATTGGCAAAGTATGATGTAATTATCAATGTTAACAATAATCTATCAAATTATAAATATGATATCTTCAACATTTTAATGAATCTGTGATCATTGGCGCTATAAAACAAATCAGCTGATAAGTGTTTATTTCTTAATAAAGAATTGAGAATAAAATCACGCAATTATTTATTTTTATTAAAAGTTAGATGATTCAAAAAATGACTTTTAAATTTATATACTATATATATCATAACACTTGTTCTCAAAATTATCTTGAATTATTATTTTTTTCTTGATATTTTACTTTACACGCACAATCTTATTCTGCTGGGTAATAAGATTGGCACGAAAATACAAACACTATCAACTTTTAAATTTACTTATAAATGATTTGTGCATCATTTTCAAAGAAGATATTTTAAAAATATACACAACATAAAAGCAAAGGCTTACTTTTTCTTGAATTTTCCTGGGTTTAAAATAAGATTTATGAAAGACAGTTAGGATGTATAAGGTTTCCATTTCTCTTTCTGTACAACTTCTTAGAATTATCAATCAATAGAAGAATGGTGTTTAAATGACTGCAAGGCTTTTGAGATTTTCTATTCAAACATTTTTAGATAGCAAGATATTATCCTTTCATTGAATTAGATTCCAGAATTTTATGATTTTTAATTTTTTTTCCTCCTTCTTTTAAATCAGAATTGAAGTCTGTAGTTGTTTAGTTCTTGTTTTTCTTAGTTAGTCCACCCCCCTATAACTGGGTTAGACAATATATAGCTTGTTTTACTGATGCATTTTGGGAGTGAATTGTCCAATAATTTTGGTAAGCATAATTAGTATTACCCCCTCTGTCTTCATTTTTAATAACTACCCATTTTTATTTAAGACAGCTCTAGTTTAGTACTAAAAAAATATGCTTAAGTAAGGCACATGTGGAAGAATAGCAACCTTCCAGTCATTACTAATTTACAAGTTTTAATAAATTTAATTTAATTATTTATTTATTTTATTATTGCTATTCAACAACAATAAAATAGCAATGTATTTATCTCCCAATTAATAATAATATTTTTAAATTGTTATTTTAGTCTAGTCAGGGCCTAGACTGAGTTTGAAATCTCATCTTCACTCAAGCAAATTTCCAGTACATCCAGAACAATCTTTATTGAAAACCACTCATTAAGATTTTATTGCCAAATATATTATCATTTAAAATTTTGGAATTATTAACTACAGGGACCTAAATAAAAGATCATAATATATATATATATTGTAACGGGCACACATGCCATTACATTATTTATTTTAAAAAGTAGAAATTAAAAAGAAAAGTTCGCATATAAAAACTTCTTTTTTAAGACATAAAAATTGAAAGTTAAAAGTCATTTAAACTTTATACATATAAAATCGCACAGATGAAAAATTATTAAAAGAAAACTATTAAAAATTAGTATTTTAAAACCAAATTTTAAGAAAAAACTTAAAAGATTTAGATAAATATATATCGTTAAAAAGAATGTACAGTTTAATTAATTCTATTGTATAAAATGGAAGTGATTATTTTAATTAGTAAAAGTAAACTAGCCCTTGGGCATTACAAAATGCATAAGCAAAGTTCAGATAGGAGAGGAAAAACAATAGGAACAGAATGGCCAATGAAAGAAATCCATCGGGGAATCAGACCTCAGTGAAAAGACCATCACCATCATCATGATGTAATGTCTGTTGGATCTGAAAGTTTACATATAAAAGAAAAAATTTGGAAATAAATTTTTAGTGAGTGAAGAAAAATTAAAAGAAGACGGAGATGTGTTAAGTCGGAGAGTTGGAGGTGAAGGGATTGAAAGATCCACTTTCAATTCTTTCAGTGGTTATAAAAAAAATGAAACATAATTTTTCCTATATTGAGGACCACAGGATCATCGGAGGATTTAACGTTTGCTCCAAATGGCAAGCAACTGCAAGAAATTAGAAACTACGGACTTGTTAAAATCGTAAGAACTTTATGAAATCTAATGAACATTAATTAATTTGAAAACAATAAGAACTCTAAAATATAAACTTTCCCAGTATTTAAATGATAGTAATAGAATCCGATCTGACCAACATAAATTAATATTAATAATGTCATTTGATTGATTTTTTAAAATCATTTCCATTTAATTTTTTTTTTTTTTTGTGTTCTTTTAAGTTTTTATTATGATTTTTTTTTTGTTTAACAACTTTTAATAAATGTTAAATTTAAGTCGGGCGTGAATGTCTGCATAGATTTGTAAAATTATATATGTTAGTTTAAGGGAGGGTAATCTTAGGTTATTTGTTTCGTAGTTAAATTGGGTCAATGGATTGGATATATTGGTGTAATTAGTAGATGTAGTATGAGATTCGCTACTTGCAGAATCAATTTATATGCCACCCCCCCCTTTTTGACTATGGAAGAGATAGTAAGATGGAAAATGCAGTCCCTTCCTATGGAGTTTTTTTTTATTGTTCTTCTTGCCGATAGATATAGCATTCCTATTTGGTTGAGAGTCAATGTCGTCTATTAACCATGCTGTTCAGAGGTACATTCCTGACGGTATGTCATTTTGGTGTTGTCGTATTCATGCTACATTGAATACATCGATATATCAGATAGATTGGCGTTGGTTTTGACTGCGAATGTTTGGCCTAAGGTTAAATCAGAGATAGAATATTTTCTTTTCAAATGCAATCTATGTAGTCTATTCATACTTGACACTTTAATAAAATATTCAACTCATCTGTGCAAACTTATAAAAGTTAAAACGTAAATTAAATTCTAAGATTAAGTTAAATTATAAATTAAAAGTAATGCTAAAATAATGCAAAATTTCTATGTGCGTTAATAAATGTTTGTGTGTATAATTATTGGCAGTGGCTTATTTTATTCTTTTTTTAATATTAAAATATTCTTAGATAAGAATTTATAAAATATAAATCTCTGCTGTTCCACTGAGCTAGTGACATTGGGCTAACGGTCAGAATAAAAATATATGTAAAATAAGATCTTAACAGTGCATATCTGCCTACTATATAAATTTTTTAGGTTCAAATGCCTAGATGGCGCCCATGTAGTGCAGATTACGGTAAGATGTAAACTTTCACATATTTTCCCGACCGTTATAATATATATATATAAATTCTTTTTGAAAGCATAAACATTTTTTTTCTCTCCAAGATGCTTTGGTTTGGCTTTCTTGCAGTAAGAACTCTGAAATAAAAATTAAAGAAAACATGCAAAAATGTCCCCTTCTATGATTATCTTATAGTCACAGTCAAGATTATTTATTTTAATGGCCTTTTTTTACTAATATATATATATAAATCCACCCTTCTCTTTAGTTATGAGATCTATATATATCAAGGCCTATTGAGGTATTATATATTCTATGTGTGTCAACTGAAGAATAACTTTAGTGGTAAGCAAAATCAAAAACCTGATTGATTCTCACATGAAAAAAGTAAAAAACATTCTTAATTTGATCGAATGAATGGAAACAATATACTAAGTGATCACTCTGATGTCCAAATATCACATAATCATTAAAGTAACAGTGATTATTATTATTATTTTTAATCTTTGATTATCAATTGATCATCTGATCTATTTTTAAATAAATGAATGATTATTTAACATAAGGATTGTCCTATTTTGTTTAAGCATTTATTACCAATTGTATAAAAAAATAAAAATATTTTCAATAAATATATCGACACATATTTATTATTATTCGATTGATAAGTTTTCAGTTAAATCTCTCTCTGCTGGAATAATACAATTGTTAATATTTGTCGTTCACTAACATTTTTCTATTCACAATGCCAAGCATATTTTGGTAATAAAATTGCTTATAAGATAACTCTTGATTTTCTCATGAATAAAGAAAAAAACTTAAACGAAGATATTCAATATTTTATCAAACGGAAAAACATTTACTTTCATATTTAACTGATCTGAAATGCATTTGTTAATACAATATATTTTAAAAACACTTGATTTATAATGTCTTGTTTTTGTTATTTAAAATATAGTCATTATTTAAAAAAAAAAAAGATAACTCAGAATTAATTATTTTGTGTCTTTAGTAGAATTTGCTATTTCAAATGCAAAAAAAAAATAATTCAAAGATAGAGAACAGTTTTGAAAATCTAAGTATTTTTAAGAACATCATACACCTATAATCTTATTACCTGCAGATGTGTGATTCCCTTACCAATATCATGTTCTATTCCTATTTTGTCTTAATCAGTGAATCACAGCGAATGTACTGATTGTAAAACAAAAAAAATACAATTACATATTGATGAAGAAAATGCCACTTTCCTATCTTTATCTAGGTCCAGGCTAAGCTAAATATAATTAAATGCTTAATAGCTAGAAAATATGAGATAGGAAGATGAGTCAGCTACCTGATAGCTCTCACATTTTCTTGGAATAATTTTAGTGACTTATGATATAATTTTTAGTATATTAGTTGCCATGACCATAAAGATTCTAGATCTTTTCCAATAAGCTGAAGATTTACCAACACACTATACCATTTTTTCAGATACATAATCTTTAACAATCTTGCCCCCCCCCAAAAAAAAATATATATATATATATATTCTAATAAATTGCTTTCTACCTATTGATAGATAAATAATAAAGTAAATTTCAGAACTATCATAGTTAGTCAAATAGATTAAATCACTACAATGAAAGAAAGTACAATTAAAACTGTGATGCAGTTTTAATTGTATTGGAAACGATACCATATGCCCATAGGAGTTTAGCTTATAATTGCCTTTATCTTTTTTTTGCTGATAAAATATTAACTCAAAAGTCTTTGACTATTGTCTGAATCATTTGATGACATAAAATATCTATTTTGACTATCATTATGTTTTTCCAGTATTATGTTAACAGATAAGGCAAAGATGAAACAACTATTTATTATCAAAAGGAGATATTTATTTATGTCAACATCATCATCTGCCTAATACTTTGATTCAGTGATGGTCAATAGTGTGAAACAATTGTTTTTCTGTTTTCTGTATGTTTCAAATATTCCAACCATTCTGTAAAATTATCCATACATGGCAATTCATTATACCAAACATTATGTCCAAAAATATAGTTATCATTTTACCATTTCAAACAATAGTCTTTTAATAGCCACCTTCTTCAAAAAACATTCATTAGTTTTCTTAGTTGTCAATATTATGCCAAGCATCTTCCTATAACACTAAATTTCAAGAGCATGCATCACATCCATATATACTGCAATGGACCATACAAAAGCATTCAATAATATACACTTTGATTACATGCTTATGCCTTCTTTTTCATGTTGACATTAGTTTATACATATCTTTGATGCCAACACAAATCATACATTTATCACAGTACCTGTAATCTTAAACACAAACAGACAAACTTCAAAACTTGTTCAGCTAATCTCCATTTACTTTTATCTCTACCACGGCCACTGCCGCCACCACCGCCACTGCTGCCACCACCACTACCATCAACACCACTACCACCACTACCACCACCCACAACCACCACCACCACC
Source organism: Epiperipatus broadwayi (assembly GCA_028023455.1). Taxonomy (NCBI): domain Eukaryota; kingdom Metazoa; phylum Onychophora; class Udeonychophora; order Euonychophora; family Peripatidae; genus Epiperipatus; species Epiperipatus broadwayi. The sequence goes on from JAQFVV010006494.1 coordinate 391,079, forward strand.
ACTACCACTATCACTGCTCCTACTCCTCCTCCTCTTACCACTACCATTACCCCTCCTACCACCACCACCGCCGCCACCACCACTACCACCACCACCACTACCACTCGCTGCTGCCGCCATGCCACCGCCGCCACCGCTACCACGCCGCCACTACTGCCACCGCCACTACCACCACCACCACCACCACCACCACCACCACCACCACCACCACCACCACCACCACCACCACCACCACCACCACCACCACCACCACCACCACCACCACCACCACCACCACCACCACTACTACTACTACTACTACTACTACTACTACTACTACTACTACTACTACTACTACTACTACTACTACTATTATTATTATTATTATTATTATTTTAACTAACCATTTTACTCACTGGTTTTCAGTCTCTCTTAAAGAAATTATTAAAAGGAAATCATTTCATCATCGTAAATATTGGAAAACTAAGAACTTAAATTATTATAACAATTTTATTAATTATAGAAGATTGTCAAAGGTTATATATCATAGAGATTTTCAAATATTTATACAAAATACTGAAAGTCATATTTCTGATAATCCTTTGAAATTTTGGTCTCTAGTTAAGGATTTAGGTATTACAAAAAAATTACAGAATAATTCTAATCTAGCAGCAGATGATTTTTCTCATTATTTCTCAGAGCTTTTTAAACAATCTAATTCTTTTACTAATTTAACTGCAAATAATGATCTAGTTGAAGAAAGGATAACATTTAATTCATTTATTGAATCTGATATTATTTTTGTTATTAAGCCACTTAAATTACATCCTAGTGTGGGCCTTGACAATATTCCGGCTTTCATTTATAAAGGATGTGCTGAATACATTGCTTCTCCTCTTTTGCATATTTTTAATTGCTCTTTAGCAAATGGTACTTTTCCTACATCCCTTAAAATTGCTAAAGTTGTTCCTATTTTAAAGAAAGGATCTAGAGATTTGGTAAGTGATTATAGGCCTATTTCAATTCTACACACTGTTGCTCGAATATTTGAAAGATGTTTATATAATAAAATTATCTTGGATATCTCTAAGGTTTTGGCACCAGAGAAGCATGGATTTTTGCTTAAGAGGTCCATTGAAACAAATTTGCTAACTATTTTTGATCACATTTCAAACTCAATTGAGAATCAATCTAGATTAGATGTTGTTTATTTTGATATGTCCAAGGCTTTAGATAGAGTTAATCATAAAATTCTTCTTCAGAAGCTTTATAGATTAGGTTTTTCCAAATTATTAATTAATTGATTTGATTCTTTTCTTAAGGATAGAATGTCTTGTGTGAGGTTTAATAATAAATTGTCATTACCATATTATTGCTTCGCTGGGGTGCCTCAAGGCAGTGTTCTTGCACCTTTATTATTTAATGCATACATTGATAACCTAAAACATGCATTAAATTTTCACATCTTCTATGTTATGCAGATGATTGCAAAATTTTTAGGCATATTTATTCTATTAATGACTGTTTTTTACTTCAAAGTGATAATAGATAATTTCTTGAATTGGTGTGAATATAATTATATAGATATAAATATGGATAAGTGCTCCATTGTCTCTTACTCTAGAAAATCTGAAATCTTAAGGTTTTCCTACTATATTGGTGATTCTAAAATTATAACAAATGATCATCAAAGAGATCTAGGAATAATATTTTCCAATAATAGGTCTTTTCATAATCACATTAATTTTATGGTGAATAAATCTCTTAAAATTGTAGGAGCTATTTACAGATATGGAAAAGCATTTAATAAATTTACAAAGATTAAACTTTTTATATCCTTAGTTTTTCCCATCTTGGAGTATGGTTCAATAATATGGAATCCTCATAACAGGACAGATATCATAAGAATTCAGTCTGTTTTTGACAAATTTGCAAAATTGTATAGTTTAGGTAATGAACACTATATTGATTTACTGCTGAGACAAAAAACAAGAGATCTCTAGCTTCTTCATAAATTTATTTCCCAGAATATTTCTGTATCTAATTTGCTTTCTAATTTAGGTATTAAGAAACAGAATTATAATACTCATGCTCACAATATTTTTGAACTGAAAATTTGTAAATCTGATGTATTGAGATTTCCCCCTTTATTTTGGTTACCTAGAAGTTATAACAAAGATTTTGGTAATGATGATGTTTTTAATCTGGATTTTAAACAATTCACTAAAGTCCTCATAAAAAATATTATCCTTAATTTCATTTGATATATTGCCTTTTTATTTATTTGTGCATTTTATTGTTTTTCTATTTTATTGGTATTATTTTTTTTTTAATGCTTATTTAGATTTGTATATGATAATGACATTACTGTGCAATCTATAATTGGCTAAATGCTGTTGACATGTACATTAAATAAATAAAGAATTGAATTATTATTATTATTATTATTATTATTATTATTATTATTATTATTATTATTATTATTATTATTATTATTATTATTATTATTATTATTATTATTATTATTATTATTATTATTATTATTATTATTATTATTATTATTATTATTAATAATAATAATAATAATAATAATAATAATAATAATAATAATAATAATTAATTAATTAATTAATTAATTAATTAATTAAATTATCCTTGTTTTGGCATTATTTAATTTTAGACCAAACATTGTTCTTTCTCTTACCAAATGATCTACCAGTTCCTAAAGTTCTTTTTTTTGTTGCTTCAATTAAAACGATGTCATCTTCATACTGCAAATTAAATATTCATCTTCCTTCAATACAAAACACATCCAGAAAAATTATTTAAAGCTTCTTTCATTGCCAACTCTATACAATATTAAATAAAAAATGTGATAGTACAAAGCCCTATCTTACCCATTTACCTATTTTAAACCATATGAATGTATCTCTGCTACTCTTTATCTTCTATATAAGGAAGTAACAGCTGCACTAAAAGTAGAGGATGTCCTGTATTTAACATTATTTCCCAGAGTTTATCATGAGGTACAGAATCAAAAGCTTTCTAATAATTTAGAATAGAGAGATGTAGTGGCTGTTGGAATTTCCTAGATTTATCAAGAATAATGTTTAGGTTAATTGCCTTATCTCTTGTTCTTCATTGCAGTCTAAAACCTGTGCTCGTTTCTCCAACAACTCACATCATGTTTTTGTCTGAATTCTATTCAAAACTATTTTTAGCATTATTTTTCTGGCATATGAAACAAAACTATTAACTTACAAACATAACACTGATTAAGATTTCCTTTTTATATTAACACAATGATTCATCAATACAAAACTTATGCCAAATTTCATTCTTCCATTCAACCAAGATCAATCTATATAATCTATATACAATTGCATCTCTTAAATAAATTCTGCTGATATTTCATCAGGTTATGATGATTTCCCACTGATAGGTATTCATATGGTAAGGTAGTTTACATTTTGTAACTGGTATATTAAATATTATTGTATCACCTATATATATCTCCACAAAATTCTTTCCATTGAATAAACCACCTATTCTTGATCTAACAGCAGTCCATCAACTTTATATTTTACAATAATTAATCTTGGTATAAACTTTTTTGTAAGACTTTTCATAACATTTTCTTAGTACAACTGCATTTATTTTTTCCCCAATTTCTATACATAAGTTGTTTACATAATCTTGCTTGTCTTTCTCACTGTTTTATATAGATCTCCTTTCAACTTTTCATACTTTACAGAATTAAAACTTTTGATTTTTTTTTTCAACCAATCATTTTCAGTGTTTCCACTATTAAACCAATCAACCACCATTGTTTTTTCTTCTATTGAATAATATCTCATGCAATCTCCAGCACATTGATTTTTAATCACTGCCATTGTTTTTCTGCATCACTACATTCAGTCATACATTCAAATTTATTTTAATATTTAAACATATTAACCAACTATGTTATATATTTGCAATCTTTTAACATTCCACTTTCTGATATTACATAATTTCATTTTTATAATGTAATCATAAGATGATGATCTATATCTACAGCAAAACTCTTGAATATGTTTTTTACATCTTAATACTCTTTCTCCATTTTATATGGGCAAGGATATGATGGTATCTAGTAAAACTGTCAGACAATGTCCATGCATACTTTCTCTTTCTGTGTTGTAGGCAAGATTATATTTGTAATAACTAAATTATTTATACTGTAGAAATTTATAAAATTTTCATCAACTATGTCACATCTCTCTAGTTCATGTTTTCAGTTCTCCACCATCAATTGTTTTGCCAACTTTGGCATTCATGCTCATTTGAATAACAGCCATTTCTTTATTTTTTCATATATGATAAACTGACTGTAATACTTCACAGAACTGTCAAATATATTTATCTGTGCCTCTGTTGTGGGTGCATAACATTATAATAATATGAGATCTACTGATTAAGTTTTTGTTAAGTCTTATTCTATCAATGCTCTATTATATATTTTATGAATCCACAGGCCTACACTATGATGATGCTTTCCATATTTTCCAGACAATGCAATAATAAGTCAATCTACTGTGTTGTACTCTCCAATTTGAGTACTTTTTCTCTGCCAGACCACAAATATGTACTTCAATCTTTTCTAATTCATGTCTCATCTGTCTCAACTTATCAATATTTATAATATTTTTAACATTTCATGTACCAATTCTCATAACTTTCCTCAGTTCCAATTGTCCATTATTAATTTCTGTATCATATTTTTCCAATATCCATGTTTTATATTCTATTTTGATTGCTCCATTAGGAGGTATGGTCCTTGATTATTCAGGTGATGACCAGACTATCATGAATCACCATTTGCCTTTTTCATTATCAACAAATCTCCTGACACTATCATCCTCACTACTCTTTGTAAATCTAATGAAGTAATATGTTTCCAAGCTTTCTATCTTGTGGTTGAATAGAATACTATTGCCCTTGATGTTTTTAACTACAAAACATAAATCACCACTTTCTCACCATTTTCACTCAAGACTAATTAATGATTATACACTTAGGCGTTGACAGCCTTGCAGCCAAGAAGGTGTAATAAGGTGTTACCACTGTTGTGCATTAACATTTACTAGAAACCACGTTATAAGAATTGAAATATCATTAAGAGATAGTCTACCTATTTTAATGATGGCTCAAAATTATGGTGGCAAGTCCCATTAGTAAAGGTATGTACAATAAAAGAAAATATTGTTGTGGAAAATAAAATAAATGAAGTACCTCATATATTTAAATGATATTCTACACCCTTTTTTAAAAATAAAATTTTACAGAATTTAAATATATATATGTTTTAATATAAATAATGTGACGGCTTGATTTTTGCTCCAGAATATATCTTAAGATATTTGATACTATGTAGACGTGCTAACATAATTTTGACTCCTACTAAAGAAAAACTAACTAGAAACAAGGCATAATGTACATTTACCCTGCTGTGTCCACTTATAAATTAATGCTTATATCTATCGTTTTTCTAATTTCTTTTTAAAAGATTACCTTTATAATAATAATAATACTGTGATAATAAATGATAGAAAATTTTATTTTGAAATTTGAAAACCCTGGGTGGCAAAGATTTATTGTTGTCATTAGGTTATCAATTTGTTACTTCAAACTGCATGTTATTGTTATTTTTCATGTAACATCTAATATTCCTAAACATATTTTGAGATAATTTTAAAATTGCGACAAAGCTATTAAATTCAAAAGACTGAAATGGTTTTGAATATGTAAAAGAATGGAGTATAATAAAAAAGAAAAAAAAATTTAAATGTCAAATAAGAGTATTAAGACTAAGAGTAAATTCAAAAAGAAATTGAATATGACATCACAAATTTTAAAGAAAATGATAACAAAAGAATAGAAAGTTGTAAATGAATAATTATTTTGAAGAAAAAAGCCAGAAAAGACGATTAACATTAACATTAATAGACTGGAAGCAAAAAAAAAAAAAAGAGATTATAAAAGTTAGAGAGTAGAGGAAAAAATATGTTATTGCCAAGTAATTTTAGGTCTATAATATTGAAAGAAGAAATAAATTTAAAAAAATACAAATAACATATATACATAAAACCATCAAAACATCACACGATCAAGATTTTCTATGCTTATACAAGATGTTGTTAGCAGTAATAAATTCTCCCTACAATAGTGCCACCCACTGCAAGTCTTACTAATGAATAGATACAAGAAAGTTTGAGCATGAAATCCCCATCTCCAACACTCCAGCCTAGTTTGTAACTTGTGGCTTTCATTAGTGAATAGCTTTGCTAACAACAGCTTATGTTAGCATAGGAATTCTTGATCACCTGATGTTTTGGTGGTTTTTATACCATTCCCGCCTATGGGACAATGGTGACTGTGATTTTTGATAAAACAAGGACACCAAAATATATGATTGCAGAACTGGTTTCAGATCTATATGCCCATACAAGTGAATGAGCTTAGTTTAAAAACATTAAGGTGTTTTCATTCTGAGCTCCTAACTTTATAGTTAACTAAATTGATAAAAGGGTAATTGCTGGAGAATTGCATTAGATCCTTCAATCTAGATGCAGTGCTCTCAGATCCAAAGCTCCTCACTAACGAAAGGCACAAGCTAAAAACTAGTCTGGGGATGTTAGATGAGTAAGTACTAGATGGGGATTTTATGCACAAACTTTCTTGCATTGATTGGTTACTAAGGCTTTCATTGGGTGGCATTAAGAGTTTGCTACTTATATATTGTAATGAGTTGCAATTCTTCTAATTCATCCGACTATATATCAATTCTCATGATTGATCATATACTATTTATATTAAACCTATCATTTATAAATTAACGAAAATTTATTCATGAACGAAACCTATTATCTTTAATCTACTGAAATGGATTTATAGTAGTCACAGAGCTGGAGGCAAGTTATTCTAAAATTCATCTTCCATAAAAATATACATAATATCATATAGATATATATACTCGGAATTAATCTTTCCAAATGTCTAATCAATATTCTCCGATCAGCATATTTATGGACATCAGTATGATTTGATTTCAAGTACCAATCCTATGATTTACATATGAATTATACTGGCTGATTAATAAGATTGATGACAGAGCACTAATGGGAAGCCCAACCACTAACTAGCTCACTCAGGGTAGGGAGTATTTATACTGATGGAGATGTGTAATAACAGATTAGATCGCACTAAACTATTTGAAAACACGCACATATATCTTGACTAAACAAATAATTATAAAAATAAGACTAACTAAATAAGAGTGCTCAATTGTTCAATAAAATGCAAGCAAATATTTCAATAAAATGCAAGCATATATATATATATATTTAAGAAGTAGAAATTATTATTACAGACAAAAATTAATTATTTTAATTTAATGTTGCATACATGATTTCAAATATATAAAAAAAAGACAAATAAATATATGATTTATAACTCATACAATTATAAACTAAAAATAACATATAGATTATTTTTAGTCCCTGGGGAACTGAAGCCATTCATATACACACAAAAAGTAAGTTTACTTAGTAAAGCTATGGTCATAGAAATTCTCCAGAAAAATTTTTACTTTGAAACTTTCAATGAAACAATTATGAGCTATAATATTTTAAGAGACAAATGTGTTTGGATGCAAACTTTAACTTTGATCAATAACAGGATTTTGTAGCATACATTTTTTTTTCATGGAGTGGTGGGATAAATCCCAGCATGTTGCTTACCTGCACATCATTATGCTGGCACACATATAATTTTCTTTCAATAGCATAATTCAATTAGGTTCTCACGGATAATTCAACCGATGATGTATTACCCTGAAGGCATATCAGTCTGATGCTGTGATTTTTAAGATAACATCTCCAAGGTATCTGCAGACACATGTAATCGCTAAAATTTGTCCGCAGATCACATGAAGACGGTACGTTAAAAATCGCAAGATTAGACTGATATGCCTTCAGGGTAATACGTCATCGGTTGAATTATCCAGGTCACATGATAAAAACTATTCAAAAATTAAAAAATGTGACAAAATAATTTAGAAATTAAAAGTAATTAATATAATAATAATTATTCATGTTAAAAATATATAAAACAGGTTCTATTCTAAAAAAAAAATATTATAATTTATAAAACCAGCACTATGCGCTGGAATTGGTGGGGGCTCTGATATTTTTTACGAGCCAAAGGCTCGGCGTACACGCACTTTTACATGCATTTGGTAATTTTAAAAACATACTGTATATTGTTTTAAAAAATTATTGAAAATTATTTACACATTAAACGTAATTCAATGTAAGAAATATTAATAAAGAATTGTATTTCACCCTTACTTTGTAAATTACTGTTAATTGCTATTAATCTTAGCTTAACAGTAAGAAATATTAACAAAAAAATTTTGTAAATTTAAAATAAACACATAAAATACTTTACCTGAATTAATGTGAATCTGGCATTAATGGCAACCTTGGAGAAAACATGTTATCACATGCATTTGGTAATTTTAAAAACGTACTGTCTATAGCAAATTTGTTTTAAAAAATTATTGAAAATTATTTACACATTAAACGTAATTCAATGTAAGAAATATTAACAAAAAATTTTTGTAAATTTAAAATAAACAAATAAAACACTTTACCCGAATTAATGCGAATCTGGCATTAATGGCGACCTTGGAGAAAACGTGTTATCACATGCATTTGGTAATTTTAAAAACGTACTGTCTATAGCAAATTTGTTTTAAAAAATTATTGAAAATTATTTACACATTAAACATAATTCAATGTAAGTTTGAGAATTGTAGAAATATTAACAAAATAAAACACTTTACCCGAATTAAGAGCTCAAAAAAGTAACTGAGATGCCGTGGATAGCAAAATCACAATAGACAGAAAAATCAAAAAATTTCCCAAACCTCTCTACGAATTTTAAATCTCGCGGGTGAAAAAAAAATTGACTCTCTGATGTATTAATCACACCAGTCACTTGTTTGCCATGACAATGTTGTCAAGCAAAAATCGATGATGTCTACCAGAAGGAAAATCGGTAAGTGTAATACGTCATCGGTTGAATTATCCATAACTACCTTCAATTACTCAGAATAGTAATGACTAAAACAGCAGTCAGTAATCACTAAGCAATAACAATTAGTCAATACTCCATATTTCTCGATTTTTTTCTAATTATATTTTCTTTTTTTTTTTTAGAAAATTCTATCTCTTCTTTTACTGCTCCAATTCTTCCCATAATTCCTCAAAATGTTCGATATTTTTACCCTTACCCTATTTGATCTACTTAGTCCAGCATTCCACTGTTTCAGATCCAGTTTCTTTTGTCTTCTCATTTCTTTTTACAAAAAAAAAAAAAAACCTTTTAGCAAGTTTTACCTTAATAGTTCTTTATGGAAAATAGCATTTCTTAGATAACATCTGTTTCATTTTTCCTCACTGATATATTTTCTTTTAAATAAAAATAAAATTATACATAAAAATACAAATTATACATTTTCCTGAAAGTTCTTTTTTTTTTTATATTTGATTATATAATAATGCATTATAGCTCTCCCCCAACACCAGTCCTACATCTCCTATGAATAAATACCCAGGGTGCCAATTCTATTGATAGTAGAATAAACTAATAATCTGACTCTACTTTGAGTCACTATCGTGAGTCTTAGAATAATGTCCAACTAAAGCTTAGCTCAGTGGGGGTCATAGAATTCCATAATATGTAAAATACAAATAAAATATAGAAAGAAATAATATGAATCAATAAGAATAAAACAACTACTTGGCTTCACAATAAATAAGTAGTTGGAATTGATAAAGTTCTATCCATGCAAACTAATAAGTTATAGTTCAAGTTTAGCTCCTCCCATCACCTAAATGCACTTCTGACTAACTACAGTAGTACTTTAATAAGTCAAAATAAAGATATAGCACTAATCAGCTTTTGCTGTATGCTAAGTTTAAATTAAATGAGACAAAGATAGAGCACTAATCAACTTTTGCTAATAAGTTTAAATTAAGTAAAACAAAGATATAGCACTAATTAACTTTTTATATATAAGTTTAAATCAAATGACTAAATTAATATCTATTTTGAAACAATAAGAGAATATCTCAGGGTTTTATTATTATAACTTATTTAAAATACATACTATATAATAGCTATCAATTACCATCATAAAAAGTAACAACATAAAATTGAGTATTGTTCTAATGAGATAGCAGTTTGACAGCAAAAAAATAAGTACATAAACCTTCCCAGAAATTCATCAAATTATTAAGCATTTCATATAATGTTTGGATCAAAAAATAATATCATCAGATCTGAACATGTTCATTATTAAATTCATGAAATAGTGTAATTATATCATATTGGATATGTAGGTGTGGAAACTAGGAATACGAATGAATGTAAAAGAACAACTCTCAACAAGGTTTAAAATAAATGAAATGTTTATTACATTATGTAACCAAAATAAATACAAACAGTTTAAATTAGGATCAGAATTTCAGGGTCTATTGATTAGATTTGTCAATTATGACCCCTAAATTTACAAATATATCTTGCAGGACTTGATATTTGATCTTTATATCTTTCATTTCTTTTTCTTTTTTTATATTCCAGAACTCATAACTTTATTTTATTACACACTCCGATAACATGAATTGACAAAATGAAGTAATACCTCTACATCCTTACTTCACATATATACCTGATATAAGCTAATTCTAATATTCTTTGTCAACCAAACTAACACTGAAGTAATTAAACAATGCAATATGGATCTAAACACATGCATTAGAGAGGTCACACTGTCCTTTATGAGTCACTTGAACAATTCTATTGACTAGTTACACTCTTTTTTCCTTTTTTTTGTTTACTCATTCAAAATGAGGGTGAATCATTTTGAAGATTTGATGATTTAAAATTTAAAATAAATTAGTATGATATAATTTGAAATATCTACCCACGACTTACAAATCCAGTGATAAATTTCTTCCATCTCTCCAGAATCAATAGTATTTCATGTGCACTTCTGTATTATGCTACCTGTTATAATATAATTAACATGGCTACATCCCTTCGGTTTGCTTATGAAATCAAGAGATAAAATATCATAATATGGATGATGCCATAGACCAATCAAGGACTTTAGCACTACTTCTGCTTTAAATGTTCCATAAAAAAAATTATTTCTATCTTTTATTTTTATTAGCAAACTATATTACACATAGCTATGACTATACAATGGAAAAACATTTCAAAATGGACATATGAGAAACAAGAAGACCTTCTTAATTCTACTAATCTAAACAACAAAATATAGTGATTTCCTAACCATACTCTGAGGTTCAATATTGGTGGGGACTCGGTCTCATTACCGAAAACAAGGGAAATACACTGCTTCACTTTATATAATATAATCATCATAATGCACAAATGCTTAACCTAGGAAATATAATCCACTCATGATAAATATTAAATAAGATATTTATTTTATATAGCACAATGTTTTTTTTAAAACTGTAAATAGTAATAATCAGCCATTAAGCTAATGCACATGCGCTTTGTGAATTTTAACTATAAATGAATACTCTCACTTTCCAAACACAAGATAAAGTCTTTGTGAAAAGATAAAATGAATCCATCTATCCTTTCAACCCAAATGTTTTAATTGTGGGAAAATCTTAAGCATTTGGAAATGAGACCGTGAAGATATTAAACAATCACTTTAAATTACCTTTACTTGACTGAATGAATGACGCTTGCGAAATTTACTAGAATTGACAATACATCATTCTTAGTTGAAATTAAACATATGTAAATAAGATATTTATTTTATATAGTGCGATGTTTTTTTTAAAACTGTAAATAGTTATAATCACCCATTAAGCTAATGCACTTTGTGGATTTTAATTTCAACTATGAATGATGTATTGTAAATTCTAGTAAATTTCGCAAGTGTCATTCATTCAGGCATAGAAATGCTCTCATTTCCAAATGCTTAAGAATTTCCCATACTTAAAATGTTTGGATTGAAAGGATAAGTATTTAAATAAACTAAGGAAGCATTCTCTCAATCCCTGACAATATAATATATATCTTTAATGATTTCTTTCCTCATAGCTATTTAACACATTTCATTCTAAACCTAAAAAATAAATAAATTCATTCATAGATAAATTCCTAATTCTTTCATCTCTTTCAGTGTATTACATCACCCGAAACTGATCAGGAAAAATGCAAGTCAAGTAACTATAAATTTAACAATTATATAAATAAATAGCATAAAACAGGCACACATATGCATATCACACACAAAATAATTTCAAAACATATACAATATGTAGATATTATATTAACAATAACCAATAAATCAAAAATAAAACTTTGATTCATGATGCATTATAAATGCTTCAAATTTTTAGGTATAACAATTGTTATTAAACACACTTCATCATCTCTAACAATGCAAAGATAAAACAATAGTTATTTTTGCTTTTACCCCTCTTTAAATTAGCTGCTAACTTCATAATAGCAAATAAATACTTCTATTGCTAACATAAGCATGTAGAATACATATACATAAAAAAAAATTATATCAAAATAACAATCAATTACCCAGTATAATATTTTTCATATTATATGTATCTGAGACCATCTTGGAGCAAAAGAAAAAAACAACAACAATATAAAAATAAATAAATTGATCTATCTATCTACCATACACTCTTTAGCTGGAAAATAAAAGTTCATTCATACAGTCTGTAAATAATGCCTCTTAGACATATACAAAGATAATGATAATAATTATTAAATGAATAGATGTTAGTAGACAAATTCATGCAGGATGAAAATATGCATTTTGCATTCAATTGAAGAGCAGTTTCCAAAGGTCTTAACAAATAGCTAATTGAAGTGGCTGAAAATATAGCATGCAAAGTATTCAACATATTTTCTCTTCATAATGACAAATTATGTTCACTGCTGCAGATTTCTAGTAGTAATTTATCATTTAATTAACTGGTGCTTTCACAGTTTTATAACTCAGCAATCAGTCTTGTGAATTTCAAAAGGAGCATTAGATTTCCACTAATTAACATTGACTATAATTACATTTTACAAGAAATTCATAATACATTATCAAAGGCCATCTTTCCATTTGAGTTTTGCTTTTCTATAGCCAGAAGAGTTTTTTTCTTTTTAATCTGGAGTTTATAAAATGGTAAAGTTCAGCATAATTTTCCCATAAAATAGCACAATTCATACAATTCCATTTTATCATTAATACTAAAGATTAAGGTTAGGTAACTTAAACTTGAATTATAGATGCGCATACACATTTTAAATAATGACATTAAATCTAGTTAGTTAATTGAAAACATAGGGTGATATACTTTGTTTGAAGTTGATTATGTTCTCATCCTTTTCTTTATATTACAAAGAAAAATTTTTTAAACTAATTTTATATAAGAAAATAATACTTAAAGAAAAGTCATACTTTTGAATTTAAATTGAATATTAACCACTTGACTTTGGAAGAAGAACTATGTAGAGAAAGAGAGAACTCTGATAAAGCAGATTACTTTCTTGTATATATCTTTTTTTTTTTTACCAATTATTGCTTAGATATCCATTTCTTCCACCAATTAAGAGGTTACTCCCCCCACAAAGGTCAACTTCAAGAAGATGAACCCCACCTTTTGCATTAAGATAATTATCTGGAAATATTCAATAAATCTTTTTCTCTCTTGAAAAACAAAAAAAAAAACTTATTTTGATCTTTAAACGATATTAAAACAAATAGAATAAAAAATATTATTTACACTTCTAAAAATAAAATAATAATAAAAATAATCACCCAGTAAATAAAGTAATTGATAGTGTATTTGCTCTGCCTAACAATTCACCAATCCATTTACCCATTAATCATTTAAAATGTGTTCAAATTGGTTATCAAAGATATTTATTAGAAATTTAAATATTTAACTGTAAAACATAATATTCTGTATCATAACCAAATATATGAATGAAAGATGAAGTTGTAAGATGGCACAACCATACATGCACACACATATGCTGCACTACAAATACTAAACCAATCTGATCAAAATAGAAGCCTATGTGACCATGAGTCTAATATACTGTACTAACTATGCTATGGACTGGAGTATCAATGAGCAAATAAACTGGAAAATCACTAAACAAATAGCAACTATTGTCTTACAGACAAATAAAACAAATCTATACACTAACAGTTTCTGTGATAAGCCAACACCTTTTCTATCATTAAATACCTATCAAAGAAATACTAAATGTCTTAAAACTTCTAAATAATATCTGTAAGTAACTTTCTAAAAAAAGTTATGGATTATTAATGAAAATTTTTAAATTTTTTTATGTTATTTCACTTTTTTTTAGTTAAACACAATTAGTTATTATTGATACAGTGCTATCTACTTAAAATTTGTTTCTTGTGTCCATTTAGAAGGTCACAATATATATATACACATTTCATTAAAACAAATGAGCACAAAATCCCTCTTAAGCTTATCTTGGTTAAATATTCAGTTATTTTACCTCAATCATATATATATATAAATTATACATATATATATATTGTAACCTCAATTTTATTTCAGCGCAATCTTTTAACTTATGTAATCTCAACAAACTCTTATTTATTTATTAACTTCACTTTACGTGTGCCAAACTTCACTTTCTATATGTTTGTCCTTAATTTTATTTCATTTCATTTATTTCAAGTAGCTAGTCGATTGAATCTAATATTAACCTTAGGATCAAACAAGGATGGCTAGTGTGTTTATCTACTAATATTAACAATAAGATTAAGTATACCTGGGTGCCAAATTGCAACTATAAATCGTAATGCCCACCAGAGATCATCATCATCATCATCCATGCTTATGACTATAGTAGATAATGGAGAAAGTAATTAAATTGTCTCTCAAAAAAAGGTAATGTTGATAAAATCATTCAATTTATTGTGAACTTAATTTCAAACCTAGCATCAATTATGCAAATGTTTCATGATAAATTTATTACTAAATTTATAATAATGAGACAACATTCTTCCACAACTTTAATATAAATATCTGATCTCGAGTAGTAACTACGGAAAATGTTATATACATTTCTAATTTATACATGACTGGAAATAAATCAGTAATCGATGCTGAAAACTCATAATTCATGCTTATAATATAAAATTATTATTTAATTTAATACAGGATAAAAATATTATAAATAAATCCTTCCCATTTAATTCCGTTACTTTATTTTTCGTTCTCAGCATCTATCACTTTCAATAGCTACAATTATATAACACGGAATGTCTGTGTTATGTTCACTAATCTGATAACCCTTAATCCTATTTTTTAAACACACATATTAACCTTTCAATCAACTATCAATTCATGATCATTATTATAATAATAGTATTTCCAATTTTATTATAATATGCTACTTGACTTCCAAACTAGCTCTTAGATTAATAATCGAACTACTCTTTCTCAAGGTCTAGATCTGCCAAGAGGTGCACTTATGAGCGATTTCATTGCAATGGATATGATCCCAAAATATGCTAAATTAAATTTTAATACGAGTTTACTAGTGGGAATCACACTAAACACTGAGAGCAGGAAAGGGATTTTATGTCTGCTCCCAATATTTATAACATTGCAACGAACCAAATGATTAAATTTATTAAACTTAAATTAACTATTCCCTGTCATTTTATTCTATATTATATAATCTGTTTGACCAAACATAATTAATACTTTTAAATCTATTATATTTTGCCAAAGTAAACTGTACAAGTAAAACATGGACACCAATCATATAAATCGACCAAAAAATTTACTTATGTAAGTGACATATGGAAATAAATCATAAAATGGATTATGCAAATCAACTATGAAAACAAATTATGTAAAATGAATTATGTGAATCGAATATGGAAATAATCAATATAAAAATGAATACTGTAAATCAATCATGGAATCAATCAATCTTAAAAATGAATAATTTAAATTTAAATATGAACTAATATTAGTTTTAAATATGGGTGCTGGATGTAGATTCTGGTGATGTTTGAAACATTAAAACACAAGACGCAATGTAATTTTATAACAATAACAAATCTTTATTACAATAATAATAATAATAATAATAATAATAATAATAATAATAATAATAATAATAATAATAATAATAATAATAATAATAATAATAATAATAAAATAAAAACACACTTATATATAATGTCATTACACTCAAATATTATATGATATAAGATCTACTAAAGAATAATACTGATGACATGAATACATATTTTAAATTAACTAAATTTTTAAAGAACTCATTCATTGTTTTGACCCATCTATTTATTAAATATTAAAAATGCTTACGCACGGAATCAGAATTCCGTATTTACGTATATAAAAATGCTCTTTTAACTTTGAGTAAACCTATAAATTCCTGCTCCCCCTTTTATTGCAACCATTATCAATTGGACTATTCCAATATAATTATCAATTTTAGTTATTCTAACAAGCAATAATAAATAATCATCAATTTTTAAATTATTTCAACAAGCAATAAACTTTTACATTTCTCATGAAAAGGATGATGTGACATGAAAAATCTCTCATTGGTCCTGCAAATAGGTTTAAATTCAAAAACCACAATTTTATGTTCATGCATGCCAAAATTCATGCTTTTCGACTGTATATATATTTTGATAGGTCAGCATGTTGCTCCAGCTTGACGATATTCAATTTACCATCCTTCACAAAAATCGACTGTAGATCAGTCAGCTTCCAAATTAAAATCTCTGTCATCCCTTCATCAACACACATACATCTGACTGAAATCCTCATCCTGTCAATGCAACTTTTATCCTGTCCTACACAAGAAAACACTCTACATATTTCACATCACCATGCAGTATTTTATAATGTGCACACATCAGCATCTTAGTAAGGGAAATTAAAAAAACAACAACAACAATGCCTAACTTCAAATGTCTGCTTTAGCCAGAGAGAGGTCTTTTCTAAGACCTAGAATCATGTGAAGAACTCTTTATCTATACACTTACTCTATATAGGTGTGCACAACATTTTCCACAACTCTAACAATAACTCTATTAATAATTCCCTACCTTAATAAAAATAAATGGAGTGGGAACTGGTCATCATCTCCTACTGCCATAGTAAATAAATTATGAGATAGTTATTTCCTATCTATGAGGTGGTAAGATAACTCTACCTCAGTAATAACAAGCATTTATAGCTTCACATATGCACACACATACATCGATTACAGTCCAGATATAAATGACAAAAAGTCTGACCAGATCACGAATCAAAACTATGAATTATCTCAATTTTAAACAGTCAAGCCCACAGCAACATCCACCCAATATCTATATTAATAACAGATCATTAACACATTATAGCATAACAATGATTTTTCACATGACCATCCAATCACTCTTCATATATCTAATATTAAGCATAAAATTTTGTCAACAAACAAAAAAAAAAATTTTGTATAACTCTTTCTTTTTTTTTTTTTAAATATACATAAGCATTTATACTTTATCATTATTATGTGTTAACAATTTTTAAACCTTTTTTTTACTTCAATGGGATCAAAATCATTTTTCTTTCCTTTAAACATTTTTAAAACATAAAAAAAATTAAATTAATATAGTCGTTAAAGTTTCAATTAAACATGCTACATATTATGTAAAGAAAGCAAAATAGAGAATAAATATTAAACATTACAATAGTTTCTTTCCATTGTCTCTTTCGTTCGAGGGCCAAGTTTGATGACTTGATGTTATTGTCCACCAGTTAATTATGATTTAGTTCATTTTTATTTTGGAGATAGCTATATAGATGCACAGCTGGTTCTTTTAATCAAAATGTATATAAAAATGCACAGGTAGTTCTTTTAATCAAAATAAAGCTACACTGATATTTTAAAAAAAATTTAAAAGAGTTCTGCTGATTATCTTTCCATTTTGATGAGTTTCTTCCTGGGTTTGAATATAATTGTTTTTTCTTTCTTTTTTCATTTTAGGTTTAAAATACAGTCAAACAAGTAGATTTTGATTATTAAACATGAATTGGCTTTTAAACATTATACAAATGTTTGATACTCTCTTTTAAAATGAATTTTAATAAGCCAAATAATTATTAAAACATGAATTGGCCCTTTGATAGTTCTCTCTTTAAATGAATTTTTAATAAGCCAAATAGACATATTGTGGCTTTGGACACAGAGTTTCTTATTAAAAGTTGATTTGTTCATAATTGACTTTGGAGCAAAAGAAACACACACCTATTACAATTGAATTAGAAATTCATATTTTAAGTCACAATTTTACACTTAAGTAAATATAGTCAGTTGTCTAAGAGAATACTGAAAACCAGAGACAGATTAGCAAGTTAGTTCTGAATTAGCTTCTCCCACTCTACTTGGCTCCATTTACAAGGGAGGGGAATCTTTTCTCTGACCTCCAATTAACCTCTCAGATACCAACCATTTAAAGATCATTTATTAACTGTCAATTTTAACTTCTTATTCACAGCTCGATTTTACCACATGGTACAAACATTTTGGTGGGTGATTTATGAAAAACCCAATTAAAATACTATCTAAGATTGCTTGACAATTTTTGCAAAATAAATGTTACCTAAATAATTCTTTATTTAAACTTAAATTTTAGAGCTGCAGATAACAAATCACACAGATTCATTTTTACACTATATTATGAAATAATATAGAACACTATATAAATTTCTATATAAAGGAAAAATAAACAAATCCACATGTCTGTATCACACACACATACACATATATGCAAAACATTAAATAGAAAACTGCTTCTTCATATCACATGAGGATAAAATATCAATTATAATTTCTTATAATCACAAACAAAATATCAATTATAATTTCTTATAATTTTAAGTCTATTCTCTTTACAAGAACTGTCAAACTAAAGCTACTGATAACTAATTCAATTTCAATTTCACTAATGTTTTACTGATAAAACTTAAAATTTATAAAGATTCTTTATCTTGGTCATATAAATATTTATTTTTCAATTATTATATTTTTCAATTATTACAGCAAGTACAAAAAAAATCAATCCCCCTTGCATTAAATAATGCTAGCTATATTTTATACAAATACAAACTGTATCTCTATATATGTTACATTTGAGCTATACAGTTATTGATTTTTTTCAAATAAAACTTTTCAACTTTTCTTAAATTAATAAAAAAATTTTTTTAGCCTATAAATAGTTCATTTTCTTACAATTGGTTTATAGGTGAAATAAACCAAAGGTTACAATATATATATATATATATATATATATATATATATATATATATATATATATATATATATATATATATATATATATATATATATATATATATATATATATATATGGCTATCTAGAGTGCCTTTAACTTGAAACAGGATTCAAATCTGCTTCCTATAGTAACACCTCTTATTTGGAAACCCTTCAAACACAGTGTACATGTTTTGATGGGTCAAACTTAAGCAAAAACAAGTCTTTAATAATTTTTTTAGAATGATAAATATTTATTTTTTTAGAACTACTATCCCATTTGACTTATTTCCAATTTATTATCTAAACCATGATTCTGTCTACATGTACACCATACAGCTCCAATGCCAAATGAAAAAAAAAGATCCACCAACTTGACAATCCACCACAGGTTTGATAACCAAAAACAAGTACACAATGTGCTCCATACAATATACAGTTAACTCCTCACCAGCTTAAATTTGGCCATGAACTCCCCCAAAAAATATAACAACAAAATAAATTAAAAAGTTTATCTTTACCACACTCTGCTGCTTTTGAGTCTTAGGAGTGGGCAAAATTCAGGATGATACCTGATTCTTGTTTTGAGATTTAGGATTAAATATGTATTGCTTAAAACCCTGCTCACTTCTGGAGTTTTGTGGGTGAGACAATGTCTGTATGCCTTGCTCTTCTCAGAGTTTTAAAGGCTTAGGTTAATGGTTGACTTTTATCATCTACATCATGAAGGATTATATAGGTTGACACCCTGGATAAAAAATGTAGTTTAATTTGGCCATTGGATCCCCTCAAAAATATAACAATGAAATAAATTAAAATACTTATCTTTACCACACTCTGCTGCTTCTGGGTCTTAGGAGTGGGCAAAATTCAGGATGATACCTGACTCTTGTTATGAGATTTAGGATTAAATATATATTGCCCAAGACCCTGATCACTTCTGGAGTCTTATGGGTGAGGCAATATCTGTATGCCATGCTCTTCTCAGAGTCTTAAAAACTTTAGGTTAATAGCCAACTTTCATCATCTACATCATGGAGGATTATATAGGTTCTCACCCTAGATCAAAACCCACCTCCAGAATCAAGAGCAACCCTACACAGTATGCAACACACCACACATCTGATCTAGCAGCCAAAGCCCCAACATTATATCACCTAAACATATGGTTTTAACTCCTCATTTTTTTTTAGAAATCTGAGTCATGTATGGTTTTTTTATCTATCCATTTTTTACTTTTCTGCCATAGTTAATAAATATAGTATTTTTTCTTTTTTTGCTTTACTTATAAGTATAATGATTAAAATTTGACAATTTTCTTCCCATTACCAAGGAGAATGTAACTAAAATAAAGTTGTAATGTTTGAAAGTCTTCTGCAGAGAGTCATGTGGTTGTTTTATCATGATAATTCCTGTTATATGTACATGGTAAGAATGTTTTGATTTTAAGAGAGTGAATAGATATAATAATAAATTTATTTTTGATGTTGCTTATGTAGTATTTTTTTTATTGGTTTGGTTTTAATGTCTGTTTTGTAATATGCTATCAGAGTTAATATACATAGTATTTTTTAAGTAAAGTTTGGGAATTCCTGGCCACGTTTGTGATGGCAGAATACCTTATCTTGTGCGTAGGGGTGTGGCTGCAATGACATAAAGTGCCATCTTATAATGTGTTTTTACTATTTTTGTGTACAAATTTATACTTTTCATATTGTTAAAAATGTACTTTTTCAGGTTTAGTGTTATGGATCACATGTATATATATATATATATATAGATATATATATATGATATATATATATATATATATATATATATATATATATATGTATATCAGTCTACAGATAACTTTCTACACCTTGCAAAAATGGCATAAAATAACACGTACATGAGGTTCATTTTGATAAATTTATTAGGAAAGTTTGTTCGAAATTACAGTATACACATTATTTGACAAAATTGCAAGATTGGAAAGTTATTGGCAGAGTGATAAAAATGTTAAAATGCTTAGCAATTCTAATATGTAAGTACCATTTAAACCAATTAAATGTTTGTGCACCTAATGTTATATTCTTAATTATAGTATTAAATAGACATAGATTTACCTATCAAATGTTTGGGGAAAATCAACATAAATTTATATTCACTCTTCACCTATTATTAAGAGCAAGATAAACATCATTTATTGTTAGAAGTGTTAAACTTTGGAATTATATATTTAAAAAACAAACAAATATTATTTCTCTCTTTTTTTTATAATAAAATAGTCTTTGTTTTAATAAAGATTAATTAATATCATGAGAAAATTTTTTTTAAATGTAAAAAATATATTGTCTCTTTAATTTTAACTAAAATATGTCAGCACAAAAACAGTGAAGGTAAAGAAAAAAATCTGACGGTTTAGCATTCATGTGTCATTTGAATCTTCAAACATTTCATCTCATTAATTCATAAATACATTTACAACAACAACAATAATAACAATAATAAAAACAACAACAACTCTGTACCGTTTGATGCAGTTATGGAGAAAAGATTCGAGATAAAATATTCCAAGATCTATCATCAAGAAATTGAATAATGGAAACCAAAAAAATTATCACTTCTGTAATCTCTAACATTTTACTCAGTACAGTTTAGCACAATGATAGAGTGAAAAATTTGACAATTAAAGGATTTTGGATCAAAGTTGACATTTCCATTAAATAACTAATTATTTGATTATTTTAAGATAAAAAAATATTCTCTTTTTTTTTGTACTAATACAATATTTTGAAAAACAAAAAAAAATATTTTTTTTTAATCACAGAGATGTATTATTATCATACAGGTATAGTAATTACACAACGTTTCAAGTAGTATTATTCTCCACTCTTCTTCAGGTGTTGCTGGCCTATATGCACAGTGACAATATTCGCTTAGAAGTTGAACTCGCACCTTTAGATTCTTGAATATCTAATTTTAGGCAAACGCTCTATTAACTGAGCTATTCTGTCAAAGGCAATATATAGTAGAAATTTGATATATTTATATATTTGATATATATATATTTGAACCAACCCTCATATATAAATATATCAAATTTTTACTATATGTTGCCTTTGACAGAATAGCTCAGTTGCTAGAGCGTTTGCCTTATAATTCGATATTCAAGAATCTAAAGGTGCGAGTTCAACTTCTAAGTGAGTATTATTATCATGTTTACTATGCTTGAAAAGTCATTAATATACTGAAGTCATAATTTCATCCAATTGGAACTAAATTAATTTTTTTTTACCTCAGTAAACTGCGAATTGATAGAGGAATCTTTAGTACTTTCATCCACTAAATAGTCTCATAACTGCTCTGAACGACATAGAACTTATTCATTCTATTTTAGAATTCTTCAAATATATTGTAAATTTTCTTATTTAAAAAAAAAAAAAGATCTTGATACTTTAGTCATATTCTACAATATCAAACTACTGAAAATTTTGATTATTATCCAGTTTGATCAAAACTAAATAAAAATATATCTTTTTATAATATATTATCTATTAATAAAAATTAAAATAATTTTAAAAGTCGTAATATAATAGCACATCATAATTTTTGGTTTTAATACATCATAACAAAATTAAACATTTGAAATTGCAGATCAAAAATTAATTTCTATTTTTAAAAAAATCTATGTAAAGGGACGGGAAGGTACATTCATGTAAGGGTGAATCAACTTTTCTGAGGATTTTTTTTAAAATATCGAACGTAAGAAAAATATTATGGAAACCTACAGGTATTTATTTTCTAAAATTTTAAGTTCACAATTTTTTATTTTTTAAATCAAAAATTTAAGACAACAAAAACATCTTAAGTTTAGATAACTATGTGTTGTACTATTTCCATCACCTAATTGGAAATTGTTAAATGATTTTAGAAAATTTAAACATTACTTATATTTTTTTAAATACTACACATTCAACTATTAGTAATAATATACAGGTTGTCACATGTAGGCAGAAAGACATATATCAGTAAAACTAAATACTTCAGCAAAAAACAAAAGAATCTAAAACTATGCTGAGAAAAAAAGATGTGTCTAACATAGCAGGCAAACCATGTATAAATGAACATATGTTTAATTGGGAAACACAAAAATATTAGTAAAAAGAAGAAGGTTAAAAAAGCTGCTCACATAACCATGCTAAATAACACCATAATTCAGTACAGAATAATATTCTATAATCTTTTAAAACCACTCATTAATCTAGTTCTTAAAAAATAAAAATAAAATAAAAAGAAATCAGAAAGTTCTTAGATAAATACTGATTATTACCTTTAACAAAATATACTAGTTGGTTAGAGAAACACTGTAAATTCAGTATTCATGCCATTAAAAGTTACTGGTACAGTTTCTATGCTAATTGTCACTAGCCATAAGTAGTGAGGAGAATAATATTATTTAAAAGAATGAAGTATATATTAAAAAAAAACACTTTAAAAATTTCAGCTAGGTGATTTAAATAGTCCAATATATAATTATAAGTAACATGTCATCATTACAATATTCACACAATCATTAAAATAAATTTGTTTTAAAAAAGAGAATGCAAAACAATAGATTAAAAAATAAAATAATAATTACCTTTCCAAAGCTTTTAACCCCCTTCATTAGACATAGAAAGACAATAAACCATGCCACAAATAAACATAATGCCAGTGGCCATTGTATTCCACCAATATCATCCAAGCCTTCTGAAATGTTTAACACGTAACGACTGTTCAAAAGTAAAAAATATATATATCAGTATATAAATGCCTAAAAATTTATTATTTTATGTACATATGCAGTGTGTATTTATATACATAGATAAAAAAACATAATAGGTTTAGTAGCCCAATATAAAGTAAAGGCATGTTTAGCATCTCTTCATAGAAACATCATAACATTACTCACCATGTTTATAAACACATTTTTAAAATTTACTTTCTTGATAAAAATAGCTAAATACATATATCAGCCAATAATTCAAAGTCTACTTGAATTAGCAATGGTTATTAAACCCTTTAACTGATTCTTTTAACTTTTTAATCTTTGTCTAATTTTCTATTGGCCCACTACTTAAATCTGAGAACAATATGATTCATCCGTTTCACTTCCAGCTGGTTTCTATTGTTAAAATATTAATCTAAAATACACAGAATTTTTTTAATTCAGCTCTAAAAATTGAATAATTTTAGATTCAAATTGGTTAAATGTAACGAAAAATTAAAAATAATGTTAATAACTGTAGAAAAATATAAGAAAAATGTGTAAAAAATAGCTAGCAGTAAAACAAAAGAATTATATTCCAACCAATGATTGTGTCATTATTCAGTTCTCCAGCTGTCAAGTAATTCTCTATTCATTTCCAGCATGCTTATTTTTCTTGTAAAATTTAAAATTTTTCAAATCAAACTTTATATTTCCATAAAGTAACATCAAATCTTATTTATGAATGTAAAAAATTACAATAGATGTAAATTATTTACTACAAAATCAATTACGAACACGTAAAACCTTTAATTTTTATTTCTGTCATTTATTTTTTAGAGACTCCCACTGTGCAAATTACAATCGTTGTGTGAAACACCTGACTAAAGATGATTTTGTCCGCGCTTATTTTTCTTGTAATATTTAACATTTTTGGAATCAAACTTTATATTTGTATAAATTAATGAAAAATCATGATAGATATAATTATTTACTTCAAAATATGAAAGCATACTACATTTCATTTTCAATTCTGAATTTTTAGTTTAGAAATGCCTGATTACGGTCTGTAGCGATAATTGTTTTTTGTTACGGATTATTTCTCAAAATGTATTTTTCTTGTAATATTTAAAATTTTCCGAGTCAAACTTTATATTTTGATAGTGTACTATATTATCTTATTTGTGAACATAAAAAATTACAATAAATATAATTATTTACATCAAAATCAATTACGACATGTACAAAATATTCGTTTTCATTTCTGAATCTGTCATTTAGAAACATGCCTAGAAGACATTTCCAGATTTGGTAGGTATCCAATCAGAGAAAAAGACACACCTACGAACCAATAGGCAGTCAAGAAAATTGATTTTTAAAAAAAAATATAACACTATATGCGGATGTTTTTAGAACTACAATTTTAAACATTGAATTTCCTATCAAATAAGCCTAAAATGAAGAAATTGCAACCAAAATTGACCAAGAGATGGTGCATGCTACATCCAAAAAATTTTTAACTACGGGGTCTCTTCATAATAATCACTTGACTGGTTAAATGAATAATTTTTTTTGAGCTTGTTTGAAATTTCCAATCACTTAAACATGTTCCCTTGAATTTAAAATCCCATAACCTGAGCATAGCAAAAGGATGTTATCTATTACATCACCAAGCCTTTAAATATATATATATATTGAACCGTGTTCGAATATGTGGATTCGAATCACCGGCCTCTTAGGCAGAGAAGAACATACTCGGAGAGTATGTATGCCCAAACGATAGCTATAAAATATATAACTAGCGTTACATTTCCAGGACATAACTTCTTCTCGGCTGTTGAGTTCAACACCAAGTTCAAAGCACCTTTTTTTGTTTGTGTATAAACACGGGCGCCAGCTATCTATTCAAGGATGAATAAATAACGCACTTTGAGCAATGGCCACTAACCCAACGCCTAAATCCACGACTAGCTCACCTGTTTGTAATCACTAATAGATTATACTTAATTAGTGATTAAAAGAATTAATAAAAGAATTTGTTAAAAAGAATTGATAAAAAGAATTGACCGACAAATATAGTTTAATTTTAAAGATAATTTATTAACTAACATTTATTTACTAAATTTAAACATTTTATAATTCTAATAAAACACACGCATATTTTAAATTAACATTTCTAAATAGTTTAAACATTCCTATAGATTTAATAACAAAACATTCTAATTTAACTAATAAATATTGATATAATGACCACGCACATATTATCTCATGCACACACATAATAATGATAATAAAGGGCTACATAGCATTTGAAATTTAATCACACACATATCAATAGTTCATTTATGTATGATATCGAATTCATATAATTAGACTCTTGGAGGATTCGCACGAATTAATGAAATGCAATGGCTATTACAGAATAAACGAAAATAAGCAAATGTTTTACCTAGGATTTTGAACGTAGATTTAACACTTTGTTTTCTTCTTGTTTGTTGTTTCTTCCAGTATGAATGGTTCCAGTATGAATGCTTCCAGCCGGCTGGGATGTTTCCTTGCTGAGTTTCCTGATTTTCACGATTATTACTATCGGAGACAATTAGATACTGACGGAGATTTTCTAAGAGGTTAAGCTGACATTATTTCATGGGCAGATCTGCTGTTTTCTCGGACATCTGGGCTGGAGATAAACGTGCGTTCCCAAGATCTTCTCAACACTGCATTTTGTTTGTTAACTGCTCAATTAATTTCTGAACTACACTACTCAATTACTTTGTGGAACTGAATGTCTCAATTAATTTGTAGAATGAATTACTGTCCGATAAAAAGGGTCTATTTATACCTGCGCCTTGTTGTCTTTCTGATATCTCTGGCAAAGATCTGTTGTCAAATTCCTTATCAATTAATCCTTTGATAAACGTGTTTTGGAAGATTGCTTAATTAGTAATAGCCATGCAGAGATGTTGTTTTATATTTTAATTAATAACCATTGCCGTGTTTTTTAATAATAATCTTTTTTAACTTTCATTTATTTATAATAACATTTATTCTATTGTTGACAATCGCACATATATACGGTCATATATTAGTTTTAACATTATTTTTCTTTAATTAAACTTGAATGAAAAGAGATTTGCATGCTTTAACCCCCCAAACTATACCTCTACGAATACTAACAAAAACCATCTATTTCCTTTTGTAAACCTTTAGTTTCATGTCTCAAACCAAGACTCCCCTTCCCCTCTTAAGATTAATTACTTGTAGCTTTTTTATTTCAAAAACTAACGCTAGAAAACTATTTAATTCTTATCTTTTTTCTAAAACAACCTGCAATAAACTCTTCAACGCCCAATTTTATGTTTTTCTTTTATGAACGATTACTTTAATAATAATTTTAGATGAAAATTATATGTTCCTATATCAATATAGGTACATTACACCGCCCTTCCTTTTGAGAGTAAAATGCGTCATTTTTGACCATTTTATCTCTGACAACATTAAATCTTAATTTATTTATTTTTTTATTTTATTGACATGTTATTTATTTGTTTAATTCGATCACTTTAATCAAACCCTTTATTTTATTCATTTATTTAATCCTATAATTGTTACTCTTAAATCATTCATTTGACCTACTTATTTAACTTGATTTTATTGATTTTTAACTGTTTATTTACAAGCATTTCTTCTTACGTAATATGTGTGTGGGGAAAAAATCTTTTATTCAATAATGCCTCCTTGTTACTATTATTATTTCTAAATTTCATTTAGTATTATTACCGCCTGTCCGGTGGTTGTTTTTCTCTTTTCACTAACCTCAACGACCAGGCATTATATGTTCCTTTTTCCTCTATTCCCTGTGCTATCACAAACGCGTTATTACCGTATTGCTGTTTGATGATATAAGGGCCATCATATATTGGCTGGAATTTCTTGTATATATGTTTTTCAGGATGACTCACCCGATGAACTCTCACCATGACCTCATCTCCCCTCCTGAATATAGCCTTAGGTCTTCCCTGCCTCTGCTGCCATAGCCTGCCCATTTTTCTTAACCGGTTGAGCGCTTGCTTAGCATCTCTTCTCTGGTTGATTGGATTTATCCCCACTGGCAATTTAGTCTCAAACGGATACGGAATATTTCTTCCAAAATGTAGCCGAACAGGTTCGAATCCTGTAGACTCATTTCTTGACCAGTTTATCATGTTGATTATTCATGATGTTTCTTTCACCCATTTGCGATGATCATCCTGTATATAAACCCGAAATAGATGCCCCAACTCCTTCATAACCCGTTCAAATGGATTAGACTGAGGGTTACGAATCGACGTAAGTATATGTCTTATCCCACGTCTGTCCATCCATTTTTTCTATTCGCTAGATATAAAGGGCATTCCATGATCCGACAGAATTCTGTCTGGAATTCCTACAGTTTTAAAGTATTGTTGCTCCAAAACTCGAATAGTCTGTCTTGCGTTCGCTTGGGCTACTGGATATGCCGCTACCAGCTTCGAAAACACGTCATATGTTACCATGAGATACTTCATTTTATTGAATGGAGGCAGAGGTCCGTAGAAGTCTATCGCTAGTAAGCTGTTCGGGCATTGGGCATATATAGGTTGCAGCGGCCCAACTCCTGATGTGTTAGCAGGCTTGGTTGCTGAACATATGGTGCATCTACCAATCATGTCTGTAATATTGGCATTCATTCCTGGCCAGTAAAACCAATGACTCAGCCATCCTTCCACTTTATTTGCCCCATAATGTCCGAAAGTGTTATGTGCATATTTAATCATTTGCTCTCTCATGGCGACCGGAAGAATAATGCGTGTTTGTTTTTTTTCTCGTAACACGCGTGCTCCCTTTAAACAACAGTGATTTGGGTCCCTCCACAGCAGATTATTGGCTGTTTTCGTTACAGGCTTTTTGCATAAATACTCTATTTGTTTGCAATCGTTATCTTCCTCTTGCTGCTCCTTTAATCTGTGCAACTCGTCTTCTATCCCATTTCTTTTATATATTTTGGCGGCAGCTATATATGCTCTGTCACGACTCAAGTGTTGTTCTTGAGCTACCGGATATCGGCTTAAGGTGTCTGCCACAATATTCTCTTTACCACAACAGTAAGTCACTTTGTAATTAAATTCTTGCAGGAATAAGCTCCACCTTATTAGCCTGCTATTATTCAAGAAGCTGTGATTAATAAATTCAAGGCTCTTATGGTCAGTGACTACTACCACTTCAGAGCCTACTAAATACTGCCTGAATTTCTTGAACGCCCACACAATAGCCAAGGCTTCCTTCTCGGTTACAGTGTAGTTCACTTCCGGTCCCCTTAGTAAATGGCTAATGAAACAAAGAACTCTGTGCTGTCCCTTGTCCTGTATCTGAAATAGCGCAGCCCCCAATCCAAACCCACTGCTGTCCTTTTGTACAAAGAATGGTTTGTCGAAATTGGGATATGACAGCATAACTTTATTTAAAAATCCTGCCTTCACGCTCTGAAAACTGCGCTCATGCTGCTCATTCCACACCCACGATTTCCCTTTTCTTAATAACTGCAATAACGGCTCCATGTCAAGTGAAAAATTTCTATAAAATCGATTATAGAAATTACAGAGTCCGAGAAAAGATTTAATATGTTTTTTATTCCAGGGTGTGGGGAATTCCTGTATTGCTCGGATTTTTTCAGGATTAGGTAATATCCCTCTTTCTGTAATTATATGACCTAAAAACTTGACCTCGTCAGTCATTATCTTATTCTTATTTAAATTAATTCGAATTCCCTTTCTCTCACATTCCCCCAGCAACATTTCTAAATGTGCAAAGTGCTCATCTATACGTTCCGATGCCACCACAATGTCATCTACATACATTATAACTAAATTCTTAATATCATCTGACAATACTTGATCCAGACATTGTATAAGCCCTGCCCCACTATTTTTTAGCCTGAAGGGAATCCAGTTAAAATTATATGCACGTCCGTTATATTTAAATGCCGTATATTTCCGATCCTCTGGATGAAGTTTGATTTGCCAGTAGCTGGCAGTTAAGTCGAACGTCGAAAATATTTTCTTATTTTGAAATTTCAATAACAATTCACTCATAGGTGGTGGAGCATTAGTATCAGCTATTGTTATCTTATTTAACTGCCGTGCATCCAAACATAACCGAATTGATCCATCTTTTTTTTTACAGATACGATAGGGTTATTAAAAGGAGACAAACATTTAGATATAAACCCCCATCTAAGCATTTTGTCTATTTGTTCTTCTACTTCATGTCTATATTAATGAGGTATGGGATATGCACGGGCTTGATATGGTTGGTCTTTCATAAGCCTTATCCTGTGTTCATACCCTTGGATTACCCCCGGAACCTCGTAAAATACGCTTTCATATCTATTGAATAGTTTCTTCAGTTGGTCTCTTTGATTATCATTTATGCATTTTGACTCAACCACCTTTTCCCCTATCTCTATTTCCATTACTGCGCTTTGTGCATCACTCTGTCTATTTATCTCATCCTTCTGGTGTTTTGTAAATGGAATTATTACGTTGTTTATTTCTGCCCGGCTCCGTTTATAATCCAATACCCAGCCTGTTTTGTACATAAAATCCGAGCCTAATATAACCTCATGAATCAGTCCCTCCAAAATCAACAGAACGTGCTTATATTCTCCCTCTGCCATGTGTAATTTCACCCATGCCTGTTTGGATGCCAACTTCGCCTTCTTACCATTAGCCAACAAAACATATACTGTTTTTAAAGGCAATACTTTAATTTCTGGGTCAATGTCATTTATTTTATTAAACATTTCCTGTGACATTACCGATACCTGACTCCCCGAATCAAACAATGCACTAGTTGCAACCCCCTACCTTTATCTCTATCTTCGGACAGTTCTGAGGTGCCATCACAGGCATGCTTTCTTCTCCACTACATACCAGATTCGCTACTTGCGTACAATCAACTTCTGCATTTCCATCCTCATCTTGACCATCCACCATCCCCCTATTGTTGTCCAATGCCATTAGTATTTCGGCCATCTGCTCTACCATTTGCTTGCCAATCATCATTTGTTCCATCTTCTCAGGTAAACCACTCCTAACTATATGCATAATATGCTGCTCCGATAATTTGTATGCTGTGATTGATCTCAATTTCGCTATTTGTCTACAAAAAATGTAATAAATAACTCCCCGTCTGTCACCTGTCCTGCTCTACTTGAAACTTAACCTTTTCCTGCAGCTCCTCCCCCCAATAGTTTTCCAACAATGAACACTTGTATTCACCAAATGTTGTCAGTTTTACACGTAATGAATTCCACCAGAGTTGGGCTTCTCCCTGTATGTGACTGCAAGCTAAAGCAATTCTTGCTCCCTCGCTTAAACTTTTCAAAGTGCAATAACATTTCAAGTTCTCTAAGTGATCACTCAGATTCTCCCATCTGTTCCCTGAGAATGCTTTTATCTTTAGCAGCTGATTTACTGCCTCCATTTTATGTATGTGCACCCATGTTTTCCCATTATCATGTTCTCTTTCTAACGCCTCTACTTTTTTTATTACTTCTTCCAGCTCTATATCTTTTCCCATTTTGATACCATGTATTTTATTTTTTTTTCAAACTAGCGCTTACGTTAAACTAAATTTAAATACAACTTATTTATTTATTTTTCTTACTAAGACGGAAACTCATGTTAACTCCAGCCTTTTGTCCTTTTCACTACCCGCTCTTAATGCTTTAACTCTGCCCATAACACCCAATTGACTCTGATTTGATAGCATAAATGTCAAAATCTCTTTTCATTTCGAAAAAAAAGTTTTCGGTCAATTCTTTTTTTTTAAAAAATTAACCATTTTCACATACGTAATTTAACTTTTGTATAAAACAAAATTTTCAAACAAGAAACAAAGTATTTCTTTACTATTGTTTCTTAGGTTCAGCCCCATGTTGGGCGCCATTTGAACCATGTTCGAATATGTGGATTCGAATCACCGGCCTCTTAGGCAGAGAAGAACATACTCGGAGAGTATGTATGCCCAAACAATAGCTATAAAATATATAACTAGCATTACATTTCCAGGACATAACTTCTTCTCAGCTGTTGAGTTCAACACCAAGTTCAAAGCACCTTTTTTTGTTTGTGTATAAACACGGGCACCAGCTATCTATTCAAGGATGAATAAATAACGCACTTTGAGCAATGGCCACTAACCCAACGCCTAAATCCACGACTAGCTCAGCTGTTTGTAATCACTAATAGATTATACTTAATTAGTGATTAAAAGAATTAATAAAAGAATTTGTTAAAAAGAATTAATAAAAAGAATTGACCGACAAATATAGTTTAATTTTAAAGATAATTTATTAACTAACATTTATTTACTAAATTTAAACATTTTATAATTCTAATAAAACACACGCATATTTTAAATTAACATTTCTAAATAGTTTAAACATTCCTATAGATTTAATAACAAAACATTCTAATTTAACTAATAAATATTGATATAATGACCACGCACATATTATCTCATGCACACACATAATAATGATAATAAAGGGCTACATAGCATTTGAAATTTAATCACACACATATCAATAGTTCATTTATGTATGATATCGAGTTCATATAATTAGACTCTTGGAGGATTCGCATGAATTAATGAAATGCAATGGCTATTACAGAATAAACGAAAATAAGCAAATGTTTTACCTAGGATTTTGAACATAGATTTAACACTTTGTTTCCTTCTTGTTTGTTGTTTCTTCCAGTATGAATGGTTCCAGTATGAATGCTTCCAGCTGGCTGGGATGTTTCCTTACTGAGTTTCCTGATTTTCACGATTATTACTATTGGAGACAATTAGATACTGACGGAGATTTTCTAAGAGGTTAAGCTGACATTATTTCACGGGCAGATCTGCTGTTTTCTCGGACATCTGGGCTGGAGATAAACGTGCATTCCCAAGATCTTCTCAACACTGCATTTTGTTTGTTAACTGCTCAATTAATTTCTGAACTACACTACTCAATTACTTTGTGGAACTGAATGTCTCAATTAATTTGTGGAATGAATTACTGTCCGATAAAAAGGGTCTATTTATACCTGTGCCTTGTTGTCTTTCTGATATCTCCGGCAAAGATCTGTTGTAAAATTCCTTATCAATTAATCCTTTGATAAATGTGTTTTGGAAGATTGCTTAATTAGTAATAGCCATGCAGAGATGTTGTTTTATATTTTAATTAATAACCATTGCCGTGTTTTTTAATAATAATCTTTTTTAACTTTCATTTATTTATAATAACATTTATTCTATTGTTGACAATCGCACATATATACGGTCATATATTAGTTTTAACATTATTTTTCTTTAATTAAACTTGAATGAAAAGAGATTTGCATGCTTTAACCTCCCAAACTATACCTCTACGAATACTAACAAAAACCATCTATTTCCTTTTGTAAACCTTTAGTTTCATGTCTCAAACTAAGATCTCCTCCCCCCTTAGGATTAATTACTTGTAGCTTTTTTATTTCAAAAACTAATGCTAGAAAACTATTTAATTCTTATCTTTTTTCTAAAACAAACTGCGATAAACTCTTCAACGCCCAATTTTATGTTTTTCTTTTATGAACGATTACTTTAATAATAATTTTAGATGAAAATTATATGTGCCTATATCAATATAGGTACAAATATATATATATATATATATATTCCTATATTATATATATATATATATATATATATATATATATATATATAATATAGGAAGTGTAACAGTAGTTCAAAC
The DNA here is from genome assembly GCA_028023455.1 of Epiperipatus broadwayi. Lineage (NCBI taxonomy): Eukaryota > Metazoa > Onychophora > Udeonychophora > Euonychophora > Peripatidae > Epiperipatus > Epiperipatus broadwayi. Next base: position 425,054 of record JAQFVV010006494.1, read on the forward strand.
AAGCTCTTAATTGATAAATGTGGTAAGAGAAAGATATTTAAAATCTCTAGAAGATTCCTACCCCAGACCAAGCTTTTCGCTCACCTCAGTGAGGAGCTAGAACATTAAGACACTAGATCTAAAATATCATCCCAAAAACCAGCACTTATTTAATATGTAACATTTAAGTAGAAAATCTAAAAAATTTGGACATGAACATGTCTTTAACTTCAGTTTACAGATTGAGTTGATATTTTAGATCTAGTGTCTGAATGTTCTAGTTCCTCACTGAGGTGAGCCAAAAGCTCAGAACCAATTGGTCTGGAGATAGGAATATTCTAGTTTGAGCTATTGGTATGCTTCCTATATTACATATTTGTAAATACAAGCTTATAAAAGCAATATCACACAATATATGACTTGCTTTATTGACTATTATATATATATACATGTTATATTAAAATAATAAATAGAAAGCATGTTATGATAAACAGTAAAATAATAATATTAAATAAAAAAAGTGAAATGTAAAAAGGTGGCATCTATAAAGCAAAATATAAATTAATATCACAAATCAAGATTAGTAGCTGATTGGAATAGAAGTTATTGATATTACTTTATGAAATTAATATGATTACATCTAATAATAGTAGATTTTGTACATTGATATCTTATGTCTATACATTATTAATTTATCCTTGTTATGACAGGTCGATTATTTGTGCAAATGCAGAATTGATTAATTGGCAGTTTACACAAATTATAATTAAATATGAAAGATAAGTTGCATGTTTTATTAAATAATAAATCTACAGAATTTGAAACTATAACAGAATACATAAAAAATCTCTTATAATACTATGAGTGAAAGCTTTCAAGCTCACTCTATTAATTCATTACTTAACTAAGATATAAGATAATATATAATAATCAAATTTGAATTATAAACCATTGTAATACAAGATTCATAGGACAGTTAATGAAAAAGATTTTCTTGAAACAGATTCTGTGATTCTTATTTTGCTCACATTTAACTATTAGAATTTGGCTATTATATATTTTAATTAACAAATGAATTAATAGAGGGTATTTAAATGCTCTTATTAATAATATTTAAAATTATATATTTATAATTTGTAGAGTATTTTGTCACAACAATAAAAATCAACTATAGAATAACGACCATTCCAATATTTAGCCAGAAGACTTTAGCTCTTTTCTGTAATACTGCATTCTTCATAATTTTGTTATCTTATTTATGAGAACACTTTTATCTTTTAGTATTTAGTTGATATGAGTTAGACCAAACAATATATAAAAGTATAGTTCCTTTAAATATATTTAAATGTCACAAATGTAATCAATGCTATTTAAAATTGTATTTATTTATTTCACAATACAAATTATATATTATTATTTTGATAATCTTGGATAAAACAAGACTTCAGATTCAGAAAATTTGTTGAAATAAATTAAGTCAATCATATATATCTATAATTGTAATAGTAAAATGGAAAATGCTGAAAAATGTATAAGAAAATAATTTAAATGTTAACTTATTAGCAAAAATCGCTTTAAAAAATTAATTCCAATAAATAAATAAATTTAAATTCATGCCTTATTACGAAAATATTCTGAATATATAAGTAGCAAAAACTCAACAGTAATAAAAATGGGATTTTGTAAAAATAACTAATTATAAAAAAATTCATAAAAAGTATTCCCTATATATGTAGTTCTATTTACTTTTTTTTAAAAAAATAAATAAGCAGGGAAAAATACATTCATTATTTATATTTACTAGATTATATATATAAAAAAAACTCTTTATATTTTGCAGAAAATTCATAATAAAAACTGGGCCTTCTTATATATTTTAGAAACTGTATTCTGAAGGAAAGGTGGTGACTTCATAGAAATTCATTTTCTATTGACAATTTGAAGACAAAAAATGTTTAGTGTTAATAAACTCGTTAAATTAAAAAAAAAATTTAGTGCTTAACATTTCATATGCAGTTGAAAAATAATGGATAAACTAACTTTTTAACAATTCAAAAATAGGAACTGCATTGCATGTTTTATATCACATTGTATCAAATTAGAATGAAATAATTTTGCACAAACATTAAAATACTGATGCATCTTTTAATATCATTTTTATATATATTAAAAATAAACTTTTAGTATATTGTAATAGCACATACATGTGTGTGTCAAGCTGCCGAATCACATCAGACTGGATCCCACACCACAAAAGAGGGAGACCGCATTTTACTACAGTCAGGCCTAGGGTCTTCAGTAGAATGCAGGGAATGATATGAAGTATCTAACCAAAGATTGTGTCTGATTCAAAGGGCTATCTCTAATTTACCTATCATATTGACACAAATTAGGTTAGTTCATCTATATCTCACCCCTCTTTCAGATCCTATTACACCACATAGTTCAAATCCAGGAAGAAATTTGCCTTTGACTCTCTTTAGGGATAAATTTCACACAGGATGATAATTATGTAACTTCTATATAGGTTCCTACTGGCATGTATCAATTAATCCTACTACTGAATCATTATGTATTTATACTGAAAAATGTGTGTGAGTATATGCCTATGCAATCAAATAAATGGATGGATGAGTGTATGAATGATATTTTGATAAAATAGAGACCAATGAATATTTAAATCAAAATAACAGCTTTTATTGATAACAAATGAAATTTTAAAATTCTTTAACAATAGTAAAAAAAAAATGTAACTCTGTGTCTTGAATGTGCAAATCTACCATATCTTATTCAAATATATTTACTATTCCATCCCTTCCCATGGTAGAGTTACATAATTCAATGTTTACCATTTATACAATAAATTAAGTAAGATAAGACAAAAATCCTTATTAAATTAATGATGAAGCTGGTTAACTAATTTATAGTTTTACATGAACATATGTACTTATATATACAATAACTTTGTTCTCCAATTTCAGATGTATATGATTAATATTCCATCTTTTTGGGTCTCCCTACCTAAGTAATTGACTGTAAAGAATCATTCATAAGAAGGTTAGTCATTCACAGAGAATAAAAAAGTACAACAATTGTTTAATCAACAGTAAATAAACAAATAATTCTGTCCTTTAAAAAGTGTCTGAAAATTAATATGGAAAAGTATATATATAAACACTTACCTTTCATATCATGTGATAGTAATGGTTCAATGTCAAAGTCACTATGAGAGAAGCTAACCTAGATTTTATTTACATAAAAATAACTTTAGCTAACTTAGCAACCTTCCTCTCATTACATACAATGCTACTTTAAACATATTAGACTTTTCCTAATCTTGACACATTAAAGATTTCCAAGTGTAAAAAGAAACAAGAGAATAAAGCTTTATAAATATATATAAAAAAATTCTAACATAAAATATAAAAAAAAATCACATTTTCCTTAATAATCTTGATTAAAATTGGTGAGTGTGATGATAATGTCTCTTATGGATAGAGTCCATAACTTTCCTTCATTATACCTGAAGAATCCTTCTTTGACATTTGACTCCTTCAGCAAATGTGATCAGAATGATGTTGTGTCTGATCTGGCAGCTGCTTCCTTCACAAAGATAGTTGAAAGTGCTTCTAAGTGATGGTTATAGATAAATTTTTATAAACTTTTAAATACTGTATTTTCTAATATTTATTTATAAATTTACATATATTATTTTGAAGAAATAGAGACATCGATTTGTAATATATATCTATATATCACTAGATGGAGTTTATCTATCACTAGATGGAGTTTATCAATAGCTCTAAACAAGCTTTGTTTTTATAAATGCCAAAAGAGAAAGAATTCAAAATCTCTTTTGTTGACCCTACCTCCAGACCAATTGGTTTCGATCTTACGGCTCACCTCAGTGGAGAGCTGAGTCTATAGAAACTAGATCCAAAATACTAACTCACAAGTCAGCACTTATAAAACATGTTTCTATCAATTTGAAAGTCTGAACTTTTCAGACACATAAATGTCTTCAAATCCATCTTTGCAAACAAGATAGCTATATGGATCTGAATTCAGCCCAGTTTCACCATATAGTAATAGCCTCTGCAATATAGCATCACAAAAGCCATCAAAGGTACACTTATAATAATTAATAAAACAAATTATAAATTTTGTAACTTACTTTTAAGCTTGCATTTAAATGATCACTAGATGGAGCTGACCAATAGCTCTAAACAAGCTTTGTTTTTATATGGTGAAACTGAGCTGAATTCAGACCCATATAGCTATCTGGTTTGCAAAGCCGGATTTGAAGACATTTATGTAAATTGATAGAAACATGTTTTATAAGTGCTGACTTTTGAGTTAGTATTTTAGATCTAGTTTCTAGAGATCCAGCTCTCCACTGAGTGAGCCATAATCTCAAAACCAATTGGTCTGGAGGTAGGGTCAATGATAAAGATTTTGAATTATTTCTCTTTTGGCACTTTTAAAAAGAAAGCTTGTTTAGAGCTATTGGTAAGCTCCATCTAGTGATCATTTAAATGCAAGCTTAAAAGCAAGTTACAAAATTTATAACTTGTTTTATTAGGTATTATAAGTTTACCTTTGATGGCTTTTGTGATGCTATATTGCAGAGGCTATTATTATATGGTGAAAGTGAACTGAATTTAGACCCATATAGCTATCTGGTTTGCAAAACTGGATTTGAAGACATTTATGTGTCTGAAAAGTTCAGACTTTCAAATTGATAGAAATGTGTTTTAATAAGTGCTGACTTTTGCGTTAGTATTTTAGATCTAGTTTCTAGAGACCCAGCCCTCCACTGAGGTGATCCATAAGCTCAAAACCAATTGGTCTGGAGGTAGGGTCAATGATAGAGATTTTGAATTCCTTCTCTTTTGGCACTTATAAAAACAAAGCTTGTTTAGAGCTATTGGTAAGCTCTATCTAGTGATTATTTAATTTTTCTGTAACTACTGGAAATAAATAATCCTTTCTATTTCAGGGTTTAACTATAAATTTATTTTATTTTTTACAAAGTGAAAACTATATAATTCAGCTTAGATTTTCCAATCTATCTTTTGTGTTTGATCTTATTATCATAACAGAATATAGTTATCACAGCTTTTGAAATAATGGAAGAATACAAAAAAGAATAGTGTCGGCTTTTATACTATGATTGATTTTCATTGTCTAGTGTACAATTTGTTTGATTTCTTTTTCTAGAATGCAGTGTATATCAATTGTTGTGTATATTTCTAGTTATAAGATTAAGTAATCAGATTTTATAGTAAAACTACACAGCAAAACTTCATTCCTTCATTTCTTTCATTACTTCTCCTTAATCACTCAATTATTTGCATATGATTTGACATCAGGTCATTGCTATGTTTAATCGAGTTACACTCATAAGTCATGACATTAAAACATTGGTAAAATCTCATTGTTAACTTAAGTTTACATACATATATATAAGACTTCAACAAACCTTTTTTATAATTAACAAACTATTATATTATCTAAAGTTTAAACAAACTAACTCTCATCATGTGTGTGCATATATATGCATGGGTATATCATAGGATATTTAGTAATATATATTTAAACATTTATTGCCTAGCTTATTTTTAAATGGTTTTAGTGTGTTGGTGCAGACATTAGCAGGGTTACTTGGATAGAATTATAGGTCATCCTTACAATTCCCTGATCTTTACAGGGTTAAAATTTTATGTTGTCATCAAATTTTAACACTTAAATGAGATGTGCATAGTTATTGCATTGGACCATTTATTTATTTAATTTATAGGAAGGTTATAACACCTATTTATTTTGATTCCCTAGTACTTATCCAATTATTCTTGCATCCTTTTCTAACTGGTTGCCTTATAGCTCATGTTATCCTATAGTGAGATTTTTCATGAATCTCTCTCCCCTTATTTTTTCTTTTGACATTACTAGCACTCTCAACATTAACCCTATTAATCTTATTAATTTCATTGACCTTATTAACCTTATGTTGATTGTATGATTTGAACTCAAGTAGCTCTCTGTCTCTATTACAGAAGTCGCATACCTGAACTTGTCAGCCTTTTATCATTCTCCTTTGAGGGGTATGGAGTATCCATCATATTATATGGATCAGTTCCTATATCTTGGTCAGTTCTGAAATATCTGTCTGTTTTGACATCTACCTGGGCATACTCTCATCATATACAACTGACTACATATATATATATATATATATATATACAACTGACTACATATATATATATATATATATATGTAAAATGCCTCTTTTTCTTTTAACATAATTTTTCTTACTCCATGTTTTTAGCTAAAACTTATGCTTATCCATAAATCTGCAGATGAATTAAGTATCTGAGTTAGGTGCTTCTTTCAGGTGACCAACATATGGTTTTAAAACACAGATGTTGTAGGTTCCTTTAAATTCTCCTGTATCTAACCAAAATGCATTTGGGCTGGTTTGTTTTATGATAGCATATGGTCCTTCATATTGATGGAAAAACTTTTGGTATTTATTGTCTAGGGGTCTACTCATATGAGTTTTGACCAAAATTTGATGTATTCTAAAAATATGTGTTTTTCACATTTTTGTTTGGCCCTAGCCTTAAGTTGATTATATACTTCCTGTCTATCTCTTTCTACATTTATATTAGTGTGTATAGATGCAAGTTTGCATTTTCTAAATAGGGTCAGTGTGGGTTGATTTAAGTACAGTATAATGGATGTAAATCCGGTTGATTTATTTATACTCCAATTGATGTAATTGACCACATGCTCTGTTTGTTTACCATCCCCTATGCTCATCATCATCATCATTATTATTATTGTTATTATTATTATTATTTTTTGCTGCTGTACTATGGGAGGCACACCATGTGCTTTATGCAGTGGTCTTATATTTAACAAACAGCCAGGAATTAAATGTAATTATAAGTTTCATAAATCATGTGTAAAATCTAATGGGACAATATGGCATAAAAATGAAGTAGAAATGGAATCTTATGTTTGTAACAAATGTGATCACAATTCAAGTATTTGTAACACAATGGAAGTCAATGAAATAAAATGGAGGATATTGTGTCAGAGGTAAATGATTCACAAGAATTGGAAAATTTTGATGGACAAAATTTATTGAAAAGAGAAGGTAATGACATTTGTAAATTAATAGAAATTAATGTTATATATAAGGCAGATTTAAAAACTGTAAACAATCATAATTTTGATAAAGAAAAAAAAATCTAACTAAAACTGATACTAATTGTTTATCTCATAAAGAAACTAATTTTTTATTGAATAGAATTTTAAATATTGTTACAGACTTATCAAGTGAAATTAAATTGTTGAAAGAAAAAAATATAATGAAAAATATGTTATTAAATATCAGTTAATAATTTGTATACAAATCAAAGTAATTATATAAGCACATTTGTTGATGGAAATTTTGTTTTAAACAAAGAAAGTCTAGTTGGTGAATTTGTTATTGCTGATTCAGATTCCCCCCCACTATTTAAGACAAATAGGAATTCTAGTGAAAGAATAGATAAATTACAAAAGCATGCAGATATTAGTGTCACTGATTTTAAATATAATTTTAAATTGAATAACAAGAATAAAGTAATTAAAATGAATGTTGGTCAATCAGATAAAAAAATAAATGAAATGTCACATGATAATGATTTTAGACCTACATGCTCCATTAGATTTAACGAATCATTTCAGATTTCTAATCAAGATTAAATGTCTAAAAATCATATGCCTTTTGCTTGAAAGATTTTGCAGATAAAGAAAAGGACAGTTATAAAACTGTGTTTTCTGGAAATAAACAAAAAAATGTTAAAAGCCAAATATTTCTCCTATTATAGGTAATCAAGTTAATAATGTATTGAAAGCTGTTAAGACAAAACTGAAATTTAAAAATTTTTTTCTGACTAGAATGGATAATGATACTTCTGATGAAGATGTGATTGCACATTTGATAATCACTAGGTATAAAAAAAATATTCTTCATTTTATTTATCTATACAAGAATGTGAATGTGATAAAGTTAATACTAGTGATATTTGGCCTGTGAAGGCTGTAATATTGCCCTTCTATGGTAATTTAAAATATTTAAGAAATCTTAATGCTGGTGTAGTTAATAGTACACAGGATGCTACTATATTAAATGTTAATAAGACTATTGAAGAAGACACTGAAGATATTATATTGGCAGATAGTGTTGATTAAAATAGCATTACAGTGCAAGACATAAATTTTCAAAATGACCTGTGTAATAAATAGCAGTTCATCAATTGTTATTACGAAAATGTATATGGTTCTAGAACTAAGACAATTGATTTTAAATATGAATTATTATTAAATAAATATATTATCTTTTTAACAGAGACTTGTTTAAAAGAAATTGATAATATTAGTATATTTGATGATAGGTATTGGGTATATAGATATGATAGAAATTATAATGAAACAAGAAAAGATGGTACTTTGATTGGTATTAAAAGACATAAAGCATAGACAGATATTTATTAATGGTAATAATATTGAATCCTGTTGGATTGAAGTTGGTTTAAAAAATAAAAATATTGTTAGATACTATATCTTTGACTTACTTTGCCATTGAATGATTTAGATGCATATTTGGTTAAGGTTGAGGATACATTGGTAAAAAATAAATATATTATTATACTTGGGGATTTTAATGAAGTTGATTATTCACTACATAGCAATAAGATGATTGGTAAAAATAAACTTTATAGATTAAATTTGTTGTTGAGTTGGTTAGATAAATTCAACATAATAATGTTATTAATTTTAGGGGTGATATGTTGGATTTATTGTTTAGCACTAAAGATGATTTGAAGTGCAAAGAGGCTATCAAGCTCTTCTGCCTCCTAATTCTCATCATCTACCTTCAAAATGTGTAATAAATGGTTTTCATGAACATATAAAACCCTTAGTAAATAGTAATAGAGATTACAAGCATGATGACTATTATGGTCTTTATAAAGCTTTTGAAGATGTTGATTGGAATGCAATTTTGATAAAAAAGATACAAATATAGCTGCAAATAAGTTTATTAGTATAGTTCAAAATTGTCTAGATCAATATATTCCTGTTAGGCATTATTAGAATACTAATAATAAATATCCTAAATGGTTTTCTAAGAAATTGTGTAAGGGTTTGAATAAAAAGCATAAATATCATAGGTTATTTAAATTAACTAATGATAAAGAATTGTATAAGAAATTTAGTGATTTGTGTGCTTATACCAAAACTCTTATGGAAAAAGATTATAATAATAATTTAAATAGGGTTGAAATTTTTTTTATGAATAATCCACAATGTTTTGGAATTATGTTAAGGACCTTAATATTATTGGAAATAAGAGTTATAGGTATAATGTAATTTGACCTTCTATGAATGATCTAGTTAACTATTTTAGAAATATGTATTTAGATATTTCTGATAATTTTGGAATATAGAATGTTATAAAAATTGCTATTCCTGAAGTATTTAATGCAATTTCTAAACTTAAAACAAAATCTTCTATGGGATATGATAATATTCCTAATTTTATTATCAAGTTGGGCTGAATGTTTGATAGCTCCATTACATTATGTCATTAATTTATCAATTGAGAAATGTATTATTCCTGACATATTTAAGATAGCTAAGATAATACCAATTTGTAAGAAAGGAGATAGCTCTGATCGTGGTAATTATAGGCCTATTTCAATTCTAATACTTTTTGCTAGAGTTTATGAAAGGTGTATTTACAGTAACATTATTGTAGATATGATTAAGGTGTTACCTAATTATCAGCATGTTTTTCTACCTGGTAAATCTGGTGAAACTAATTTAATGGTGATATCTGATTATATTACTCATGCCTTATCTGATCAGAAACAATTAGATGTTATATATTTTAATATGAATCAGGCATTTGATAAAGTTGCACATGTTAGACTTTTATATAAACTTAAAATGTTGGGAGTTAGTTCTCATTTAATTGAGTGGTTTAGCAATTATTTGAGGGGTTGTAAATCTTATGTGTATATGGATAGAATCAATTCTCATTTTTTTAGTAATATGGTACGTGTTCCTCAGGGTGGAATATTAACACCTTCACTTTTAATGTTTTTATGTGTGATGTTGATCAAAACATAAAAAATAGCATAATACTTATGTATGCTGATGATTATAAATTATTTAAAAGAATTATTACTTATAATGATCATATTGAGATTCAAAAGGATATAGATTGTTTTAAAATTTGGTGTAGGCATAACAATATGGTGATTAATATTAATAAAACATGCATTGTTTCCCGTACTAATAAAACTGAAAAATCTGTTTATCAATATAAAATTGAGAATGGTGTTATTACATATAAAGAGATTGTATTTGATTTAGGAATTATATTTTGTAATAATTTTACTTTTAATGCACATATTAAGTATATTATTAATAAAGCATACAGAAAGATGGGCTGTATTTTGAGATATGGAGAGATTTATCTACTTCCATAAAATATAGGTTAATTTTTTTCTCTTGTTGTTACACTTTTAGAATATGGTTCGTATATATGGAATTTCAATTTAATATTCAGTCTAGAATATATAATGTTGAAAAAAGATTCAATAAATTAATAATGGGAGAATGTTAAAATGTTAAAAAAGTATTGAAAGAAAGGTGAATATTGAAAGATATATTGTTGAAAAACTTAATTGATGAGAAAAATGATGTCAGTAACTATATATCGAAAATAGAATTGAAAGTACCTAGTCATCTATTAAGAGAAATGCATACTTTCAAGATTAACAAATGTAAAAATACTTTCCTCAGTAAGTCAGTAATTAATAGATTGCAAATAGTATATAATCTAACTTTTAATAATATTGATATTTTTTGTGATTGATTTATTATGAATGTTAGAAAACAACTAAATTTATAATTATAAATGTATATATAATCGTATGTATATAATTTGTATTTGCTTATTGTTTTTTTTGTTTATTATTATTATTATTATTATTATTATTATTATTATTATTATTATTATTATTATTATTATTATTATTATTATTATTATTATTATTATTATTATTATTATTATTATTATTATTATTATTATTATTATTATTATTATTATTATTATTATTATTATTATTATTATTATTATTATTATTATTATTATTATTATTATTATTATTATTAAATTATAATATATAGGTCATGGAGTAAATTGTCTGGCACTCCTAATTTAGAGTCTAATTTAGAATTAATAGTCTTACATTTTAATGACCTAAAAGACTTCATTATTTTATGATATAGTTTTGAGGGTGGACAATGGTAAACTAACAAATGAAAGTTATTACTTGGTCATAGTACAATAATCATATGCTGTATTTATATATTGGAGTATTTCCATTATCTGATATTGAATGTCTTTTAAAAAATTTAACTTTATTTAAATTTTCCAATTACATTTAACTGTTGGTAATAGCATCCATGTTAGTATATACACAGCATTTTGAGTGGTATTATTTCTTCTAGTAAGGCTGGTCTGATCAGTGACAGCATTAGCATGGAAATCAATTTTGGATCTTTAGATTCAGCAATACCAGAAGAAAAGAGGAGAATTAGTATTCTACTTGAAATGATATGTGTATACTAACTTGTGAGCTATTACTAACAGTTGGAAGTCATTGGAAAATTTAAATAAAATAATTTTTTTCTAAAGGCATTTAATATTTAATATTAGATGATGAAAATAGTCCAACATATAAATGCAACTAAATGGTATCAGCACAAATCTTCATGCAAACAATAATTATATGTGGATGTACAAATTATAAAATGAATTATTATCAATATTTCTTTAATTTCAATAGCATTAAAAATAAAAATTACAAATATTTTAATGGGTTTTCATTATTTGGATTTATTAGTTACTTTCTATGCAGATTATTTTCAATTAATAATATTTCTTTTATCATGCTGTTTCAAAAATTCATTAACCATGGTAATAAACTTTTTCTGTATAATTAATATTTAATGTTTTAAACAAGTTTCTATTTTATTTAAATAAATACCTACCATTCTTCTGATAAGATTATGCATATAGGTCATAAACCAAGAAAGGATAATATTGTATATGATTTAATAAACATTAGTGTGATAAAGTATAACTAAAATGTTTTGTCAATTCAAATGAATATAGATTTAAATAAGATGTATTTTTATATTCAGTCAGATTGAGTTTAACAAAAAATATTTATATATTTAAGCACATACCCTGTCAGATCGAGTTTTATGGTTCTGATATTTATTTCCAAAGAACAAATTTATGCTTTTTTGTTGGCAATGGACTTCTCAACAATTTTTACAATAAATAATTTATTTATGGTACTGTAATGAACAGTAACAGCATTATATATATATATATAGTAAATTTTATTTTGTTTTATTTAAAAAATGAAGTTTGATCATACAAGGTCTTGAAAATTTTCAAAAAGCTAAGTTTGCTGTAAAAAAAATGTATATTAGTATATTAAGATGTCAAATAAATGGATTAAAGAATTAGCATGTTATATGTGAATACATATTGTGATTCATTATTTGTTTTTATAGTATCATAGCAAAACTCATATTTAACTTTTTGTTTTATCTTTATATCATTTACTTTTCTTCTATCGCTAAATTGGTTATATTTGTTTACAAGATCAATGATGGTAAAGAAATACATTTGTTAAAAGGCAAATTAATACATGTTACTATATATTTTTTAAAATCCAAAATTAATTTCTTTATATCTATTGGCAAACAACATTTAAATAAAAATTTCTAAGCTGAAGATTTTCCTAGGAAAATTATGATTTAAGATATTCTATAAAAATATAATATCATAATTACTTTTGTTATACTTTAATATATAAAAATAACATATATTGTTTTACATAGTTTAACTTAGCAGTGGAGTACGAAAGTCACATGACTATTCGAGTTGTTACTACTATTATTATTATTATTATTATTTTTAAGATATATATCACTTTTATTATTTAAGAATAATAATAATAAAAACAATTTTTAAGTTTAAAATCTAAGATATAATTAAAAATCTAATAATTTCCAACTAAAAATCTTCAGGGATTATTTTAATGAGAACAACAATAAAACTAATCTTCTATTTTCGTATACAATATTCTAAAACTATATTGCGAAATGGCGCTACTTTTTTTATTAGAAAACTCAAGTATGAAAATCTAGTTAAATTTTTTTAAGACAAGGATAAAAATACTTCTGAATGCAGATAGAAGATATTAAATTATCAATTAAAAAAAAAATGCACAGAGATAAATAAACATCAAGCTTTTAATGATGCTTTCTAATCGTAGATTAAAAATGCAATTAGTTTTGACTTGAATAAGTAGTATAAAATTAAAAAGCTTAATATTATCGTTTTATCGATCATTAGAAAATAAATATTAAGATGAAAATAATTTAATGAAATTTCAAATTTAAAAACTTATTTAAGCTGATTTTTTTCTTCCATTTATTTAAAAAGCCGTGATAAAAGAACTTTTAAAAAAGCATATTTACAAATGATAGAGTCTTACAATTTCTTACAAAAGAAATATTTTTTCTTTATAAACATATAATAACTTCATCTAAGCATGGCTTAAAATTTTTTGAGATTCTACTCTCCACCAAAATCAGACTAAGAACTAAGAAAACGGCAATAAGAAATGTTACTCAACAAACATTCTTAAAAACTTCAGGAATCTCAATAGTTTGTAAATAAATATCTGAGTTTTGATCAGAATCAAATTTTTAATCTTTGGCTCAGTAAGTCTTTATATAATTATTTGACCTATCAGCTTTGGGCTTTAAACAAATATTTTAATAAAAATACAGATTTCAGATAGTTTTGAATAAATTAAATCAACTTGCTAAAACAATTCTTTCTGGGTTTGTTACTTTCTCATCATTTATTTTATTTTTGTATTACTTTATTAGGGCTGTGTTAAAATAAATAAAATAAATATTCTGGCAATAACAGTATTATTTATTTTTAAAGTGTTTTTAAGTACAAAAAAATATAAAAATCTATCTTTTTTTTTATTTAACTTTTTTTTTAGCCAATTTATCTTAATGATGATTTTCTTTAGAATTAAGAGAGCTACTTTGTTTCTCAGCAGATAACTTAAAATATAGAACTAACAACATAAAAGTTCATTATTTTAAATGATCATTTTAAATAAGAAATTATAATATGCATAGAAACATCAATATTAAGGATCTACTACTAATAATAATTTGGTTTAAAAAAAAGATTTTTGTCATTTAATTTGTTTGGAAATTCATCCGATATTCAAAAGCTAGATCATTCAATTGATCAAATCGAGATTTATTTATTTTTAACTTTTCTCATCTGAGAATTGAAATAGGAAGTTTTAACTTTTAATTTTGTCGCTCTATTACCAAATAAAAAATATTTGAATAACTATTTCTCGAGAATTTATAAAAAGTCCGAGCACTGAAAGTGTCGGTAACGGAGACAATCCTAGGAGCACGGGAATTGATCCCAGGATTCCACAATACCAAAGTCTAACAATTTACAACTGCACAGGGAAGTGTGCTAAACCACATAGAATAACTTAAATAAATTTATTAGTCTAATTGTTCATCACAATAAACACTCAGTGCGAAAAGTTTTTTAAATTCAGCAATTTGTCAATACAAAAATTAAAATAAGAACTAATTACTGCCCTTAGTATGCTAATAATAGATTTGACTTATTTAAGCTCAATCTTTCATTATGTGATCTTCGAAGCAGTTAATCATTTTATTATTTCAGAGTAAACTTGTTTGGATAATGATTGTCAGATGGGCTGATTCTTTTCAAAAGAATTATTTTAAATAATTCTATTACTTAAGTATTTTTAACATAAAGCTGTTTTCAATAAATTGTGTTAAGAGTGTCTAGTGATGACGAAGTTGCCAGCAATAGTTATCAACAATTATCACTTGATTGCTTTATTTTAATACTGTTACTTCACTTGTCTTCAAATGAAGAAATTAATAAATACAATTAATAGTTAACCAAGGAAAATGTAAATACATAACTTATTACATTCTGATACTTAAAAGGTCTTCATAGAGCAAAGGTAGAGCTCCACATGCTTTGTTTGTCTACTATATGGGATTCAAATAAAGGCCAAGTAAAATTCTTTTCAAAAGATTTCAGAATATTCTCTTAGATAATTGGACAATGTCAATCCAACTAATTATCCAACATTGGTTAGCAAAGGTGTATCTATCGATTTTTAGCTAAAGAATAAAACAAATAAGAAAACACCAAACAGCAATTTTCAAGCCAATTTTAAGCATTGTTGTATTAATATATATTGCACTATTCCCATCATCTAATATAAGTATTGAATGTCTTTAGAAAAATTTATTTAAATATTCCAAATACATTCAACTGTTAGTAATAGCACACAGGTTAGTATATGCACAATGTTTTGAGAGGTATTATTTCCACCTCTTCTTCAGGTGTTGCTGGTTTGACCAGTAATAGTACTAGCATGGCAATCAAAACATGAACTCTTAGATTCTTGAATATTGAATTTTAAGGTAACTCTCTAACCAACTGAACCATCCTGCCAAAGGCAACAGACATTAGAAATTTCACATATTTATCTATGAGGTTCTTCCTGATTTCTCCACTTTTTCCTAAGAGCAAAGTTGATTAATGTTTTTTATACATTATGTATAGTCACACGAGATTTACTTATGGGATTGTTCGCCATTATCATGTAAGCAGCTTCTTTAAATTTTCTTCTTTATACCCTTTTCTTCTTTATCCAATATTTTTTATATTTTCCCAATTGAACATTTATTCATTGGTATATACATAGTCTGCTACCTTAGACATATCTGTTTTCTTTTTTTAATTATCAGTTTATTTTCTTGCAATCACTTTTCAATGAGGTGACTGGTCTCACTAATATACATTCTTCTACCTTCACATGGTTTTTCATAGATGCTGTTTTTGCTTTTCAGCATTTCAAGTTTATGCTTGTAGATGTTAGAATTCCTCATAATGTGATATGGTTCTGGAAGCTATTCTGATGTTATACTGATTGCAGATTTTTCTTAATTTCTCTGCTGTTTTTGTTAAGTATAGATACACTACTGTACTAATAATTGTTTTTTTCTTTTGATGATTCTTTTTGTTTCTGTTTAAGGTTTTCTTAATATCAGCTGATGGATAACCATTTTTCATAAGAGTTTCTTCTATATAGATCTTTCTCTTTCCAAATTGCTGTTTTCTGAGCAAACTTTTTTTGCTCTATTCCATAGTGATAATAAAACTCAATGTTTATGTTTATAGTATGATTGGATGTATATGATAAGTATTTTCCTGTATGTGTGGGTTTTCTATAAACTGTAATTTTGATTTTGTCATGAAGGAGTCTTGACACAAGAACATCTAAGAATGTCAATTTTTGTTCTGATTTTATCATGAATTTAATTGAAGGAATATATTGTTGATGGGTTTCCAGAAAGTTTGTATTAATGCTCCACCATGTGACCATACAACAAATATATCATTAACATAGTAAAGCCAAACTTCAGGTGGATATGTAGTAGTCTTTATGGTTGTGGTTTCAAGTTCATCCATATAAATATTGCTAATCAGGCATGATAATGGTGAACCCATAGCCAATCCTTGACTTTGTTGGAAGAATTTTGTATTGCATTGAAAATAGATTGTTGTTATGCAGAATGTTAATAGTTCCATTATACAATCAATAGGAAGAGTTGTTCTGATTTGTAAGCTATTATCATATTTTTTTTTCTTAGAATAGACCATGCTTTTTCACATAGTATATTTATGAATAAACTTTCCATATCAAAGCTTACTAAAATGTCAATTCTTTCAATTTTCATGTTCCTGATTAATTCTACGAAATGTCTAGAATCCTGATAAAGAACTAGGTTTTGTATACCAGATGACTAAGAACTTTGAGAAGAAATCTTGACAAATTTGGGTAATGTGAATTCCTAAAATTAACAATAGGTCTTAATGGCACATGATCATTATGGATTTTAGGTAGTCTGTAAAGATGAGGAATTTTTCTGAAATAGGTTCACTTTTTTCTGAATCACTGAAGTACTTGGACAATTTTTGAGTAATGTTTGTAACTTTGTTTCTATACTTAGCATCAGATTTTTTTGACACTTTTCTATATTGGCCTGCTATAAAGAGTTCTTGTATTTTGTTGCCATAATCAGTTGTATCCATTACAACTGTTACATTGCCTTTGTCAACTGAAAGAATAATTAATAGATTTATCTACTTTGAGAGATTTAATTGTTTTTCTCTCATCATAAGATATGTTTGACTTCAATTTTTGTTGCTTGTCAAGTGTTCATTTTATTTTCCAATATAATTCTGCTGCTTCTTCTAAATGCAATTTTTGATTGATTTCCTTGATAGTTGCATTACATCTAATAAAGGGATATTAAATGTAATCCATTTCCAAACACAGAAATTTCAGCATCTATTAGATATTTAGAATTGAAAATTTTAACTGATGAAGCTGATATATTGCTTGGTACATTATGATTTTTGATATGCCCATGTAGATTTGCAAGGTTTTTCTTTTGGTATTCTTTTATTTTTTTATGTAATGTAGAATATGATTTTCTTACTGCTTCATAAACTCTTGTGAAGTCTTGATTCAATAAGTTTATTTTTTAGAAAACATTCTACATTATTAATGGA
The DNA here is from genome assembly GCA_028023455.1 of Epiperipatus broadwayi. NCBI lineage: Eukaryota > Metazoa > Onychophora > Udeonychophora > Euonychophora > Peripatidae > Epiperipatus > Epiperipatus broadwayi. The sequence goes on from JAQFVV010006494.1 coordinate 442,851, forward strand.
ATGCAAGGTTTGATACTTGGAAAATCTTTAAACATTTATTCCTTCTCTTAACAGAGATTCACTTGCTCTTTACGTAATTTTCCCAACTTTCTGAAAGTGAATTGGAGGTTTTAGTTGAAAACCCTAATGAAGTATACCTTCATATTTACATTTGCATAAGAAAGTTAAATAATGTTCTATTTTGACCAGATTTAGACATAATTTTTCATAATGTCTAAAGTTTGATATAGTATTGGGCCCATACCGAATACTTACTTAGTGTTTTCCTGAAGGCTTGTGATAATGGTATTTTAGTTGTATTTATATATTGGACTATTTTTATCATTTAATATAAGTATTGAATGTCCTTAGAAAAATTTAAATGCTCTTGTGACATGACTCCTTCATGGAAAAATCAAAACTACAGTTTATAGAAAACCCATACATACAGAAAAATACTTAGTATATATGATCCATCATACCAAAAACACAAAACATGGAGGTATACAATCACTATAAAATAAAGCAAAATAAATTTGTTCAGAAACCAGCGATCTGGAAAAAGAAAATATCTATATAGAAGAAACTCATGTGAAAAATCATTATCCATTAGCTGTTATTAAGAAAACCTTAAATAGATAACAAAAATAACAATCAAAAGAAAAAAACAATTATTAGTATGGTAATGTATTCATACCTACCAAATCTAGCAGGCAGACTAAGGAAAATCTGATATCAGTATAACATTAGAATAGCTTTCCAAAGCCATACCACACTACAAAGAATTCTAACATCTACAAAACCTAAACTTGATATGCTGAAAAGTGAAAACTGTATCTGTGAAATACCATGGGAATGTGGAAGAATGCATATAGGTGAGACCAGTCACCCAATTGAAAATTGATGATTAAAAAAGAAAAAAACAGATGTGTCTAAGGTAGCAGACCATGTATGTACCAATAAAAATATGTTCAATTGGGAAAATACAAAAACATTGGATAAAGAAGAAAAATTATAAGGAAGAAAATTTAAAGAAGCTGCTTACATGATAATGGTGAACAATTTCATAAGTCAACCTAGTGTGATTATATATAATGTATGGAAATATGAATCAACCTTTCTCTTAGGAAAAAGTGGAAAATCAGGAGGAACCTCATAGATAAATATATGAAACTTTTATTGACTGTTGCCTTGGCAGGATGGTTCAATTAGTCGAATATTCAAGAATCTAAGGGTCCAGGTTTGATTCCCATGCTAGAACTGTCACTCGTCAGGTGAGAAACACCTGAAGAAGAGGAAATAATACTTATCAAAATGTTGCACATAATACTAGCTTGTGTGCTGTTACTAACAGTTGAATGTATTTGGAATATATAAATAAAGTTACATTTTTCTAAAAACATTCAATACTTATATTAGATTATTGAAATAGTTCAATATATAAATACAACTAAAATATCATCATTACAAATCTTCAAAAAATTTTAAGCATTGTCTTCTTCACTGTTCCTTTATATGGATCCTTTGATAGTTTTTTTTAATAAAAGAGGCTATGTTATTTTTCTACCTACTGTAACTACTATAATGTTCAATTACTCCATTTTCTAAAGAGAGAAATTAACATATATAGTGGATAGCTAGTCACGACAAATATAAAGGCAGAAATTCTCATTATATTTTTTATGAATGAATTTATAGTGCTTAATTGATAAAACATTAAAAAATGCAAATATTTTTAATGTTAAAAAAATTAGCACCTACAGTTGAGACTGTCTTACTACTAGTTGTTAATTACTAACATTTTATTATTCACCCAATATTATTATATTACATTTAATCTATATTAACCATGATACAATTCTATATTTACTCTAGAGATAAAATAATATGAGCACTTAGTAAATTAATGGACATTAGATTGCAATGCTACCAAATTCTGTTTATTGCCAAAACCTCTAATGGATCTTTTTGATTTAGACTATAATTTATTACCTTCTGTGCCTTAGTGTCAGCCATGTTTAATGATGTTGTAATTTGGTAACTGAGTGAGTACAGTGGAAATCAAATACAATTTAAAATAAATAAATTGTGCAGAAACATTATGAATTTATTGTTAGCATAGGTTTTAATTAGTATAGAGAAAGAATGAATGAATATTACTAATTAATAAACAAGTTAATTTATTCACTAAAAAAACCTAATTTTTCTTTGAAAAATTCCATATGCTACATACCCTCCACATACAAATCATTAGAAGTTGGTGCATTAAAATTAATGTTTAAATAATTGCCCCAAGCTGATAACAGCTCAATGGTTAGCCTGGTCTACAGCAGACCAATTTCTTTAATATTACTTTATACTTTTTGTAAATTTCATTATCATAATCCCAGGGATGACTACCCAGATCACCCATCCCACTACAAATAGCCACCCAATTTAGGGATGATCATGATCATGTACTGGTAATCATCACTATAAAATTAGCGTTCAACTTGATCTTAACCATACCTGAGAAAGAAATAAGTATGCATTTTATGTAGAATTAATTTTAAAAATTACTGTGAAATATGTGACAATAGTGTTGATGCTGGCAAATTATAAAATAGTACTTTTCATGTACATTTAAATGGTTCATGTTTAGAGTTAAATAGACAATCTATGATTTTCGAAATTGGATTAGGTGTTTGATGGTTGAAGTTTGTTTAGCTGTATTTTCAGTTTTGATGATGGATGAAGGATTTTGTTGTTGGCTTGAGGATGCAATGTTTTCATGCAATTCCATGAAATGTTTTATCTCTTCTATTTGATCCAACCTATCTTATCACTTGATAGGATTTGTCATAGAGCAGTTACCATAGTCCTGCTATGATTTCAGCCTTTAAGTCTCAAAAGAAAAAGAGCAAAGCATAGCTTGTATTTGCCCACCCATAAAACTCAAAGAAGCAGGGCATAGTTTTGTATTTTCCAGCTCTCCAAGGTAGCACTGTTTTGCAAAGATTTTTGCATTACCTTTATCAAGGGTTGTGATAGCTTATAGTGTCTCAATTGAGGTAGTCTTCATGGTGTTCATGGTGTATTGTGTACTTAAGTCCAATGACTGAATTCTTTATCTATCTCAAAATTGCAGATCACTATTCATTCTGTTAGCTGTCAGTTGGCTGTTAGGTCTCTAAAAAAATTGATGAGTACATAGTTTGAGATATGAACTTTGTTTGGAGTATATATGTATATTATGTAAAATATTGTTAGATTGGTATTTCATTTCTATTTTTTCCCCACAAAGAGGAGTTATATAACAGGACTGTTACATGACACACAATAGCATAATGTTGTGCAGAAATATATATATAAAGTTAAAAGGAAAAGTAGAAATAAATACAGACAAAAAATTTTGTAAATATTTTCTACCTTCCTGGAATAATAATCAGAAAATAAATAATTTCGAATTTAAAATAAAATTTCATTATGAAATAAACATTTAAAAAGGTCTAATAAATATTTTTATTGAATTCTGATTTTGAAATTAAAAAAAACAAGTATGGTATTTTTGAAATCTTTTAATTAATTGGTAAATTTCTATTTATGTAGAAATCTTTGTATATCACACATTGATAAAACTGTCAAAATTGCTTTCAAAGGATTAGAGACATCAAAAAGAAAGTTTTTAATTAATTGGTAAATTTTTGTTTATGTAGAAATCTTTGTATATTACACTTTGATAAAAATTTCAGTTGCTTTCGAAAAGATTAAAAAGATAAAAACAATTTTTAAATTAGTGTTTTTGTCACCTTAAAAATCCAAGACTATAAAAGGTTTGGATAAAGATTATTTTAGTTTGGTTTTAAAATTTTTGAGACACAGTTGGCAACATAAAATTAGCCAGAAAGAGTTGATTAGCAGAGATATATGAATAGCTCCCATAAAGATGTAGCTAAAGCCAGGACAAGAGGCAGCAGTGGCTGGATCATTATACTGGAGTTTGGATGCACTTAGAAGGAAGACCCGACTTCTCTGTCTTTAAAGTCTTAAAATGTGTATAAGACAGTTTGTTTGCCTGAAGCCTGCCAATCCTAGAAGGGAACTGATTAAAGTCAACAAATTATCTGATTATACCTTCCCTGAAGAACAACTCTTATCTGGACTATACCTATTTCAATGATGACAAGTGAGTTTACCAGCTTGCCCAAAGAAACCATCAATGGATGAAGAATTAATTATACTTATGCTATTTTAGCTACATGCAGAGAAGCATAGACAAACATATATATATATAAAGTGAGTTGTTTTTAAATAATTCATTTAAAAGACATTTTAAAAATTTCTGTATTTAATTTAAAGATATTATAATTAGTTAAATGTAGTCTGTGATAGTAATATATATATTGAGACAGATAGGATTATATGTAATAATAAAATTTTAAATAATTTCATTGGTAAAATGACTTTAAAAAATCTATATATTTTAAAAGAAGGCAAGTAAAATTTTGCTGGAATGAAATGATTAATTTGTAGACATTTTTTAAATTCCAAAATCTTTTAAGGTAGGAAAAAAGAACAAAAGAAATTTACTTGATTGTTTTTTTTAAAGCTATTTATAATTAATTAAGAATAACACAAGGATTAATCTAGGAGTAAAGATTTAATTCATTGACTTTATATTATTAAAAGAGAAAAAATTGATAGTACTTTGATTGAATATAAAAAGAGAAACTAATAATTTTAAATCATATCATCTATATTGTTTTTTTCTATATACACACAACATATATGTGAATTTTATATATTTTCAAAAGGAATTAATTTCAAAAATAATTTTTAATAATATTATTGTGATAAACTAAAATATATAATATAAACATCATGTGCATATACATTCCTATGCACATGACATATATGTTAAATCAAGAATTAATTACATATTGTAAAATTAATAATTTTATTTTGACAAAAATGAAATATATATTATAGACATCAGTGTGTGCCTGCAATTCAATATGCACAAACATGTATGTTAAATGTTATTTAATCATGTATGTTTATTTTATGACAGCAAATATGTTCATTTTATTTAATATTCTTCTACATGCTTGTGTGTGGCTATATATAGGTGTTGTATATTAGAACATACCTGTAAATTACAATGTAATAAATTGAATTTTGTTTTATATTAATCAACACATTGAAATGTATTCATTGTATACTATAAACACATTTCTGTATGTATATCTACATATGTGTTGTATGTAAACTTATTAACAAGTATTGTAAAATCAATGTAATAATTTAAATTTTGTATAGTATTCAAAATCATTAGGCTTAATTGATATGTGTATAGCCTTATTCTAGAAACTTTAATTTCATTAATTTTTTATTGTTGTTAATAAACTTAAAATTCAATTCTTAAATTGTATTGCATCATCCCTTGGTAACAGTACAGTAATAGAGCTTGTTCTTTGAACTAGATCCATGCATAGTATTCTGATATATGAAAGCAGATGTATATTAGTGTTTATGGGCATTCAGTAATGATGATGACATTCCCATCAATCATCATCATCATCATCCTGGTTGGCACAAAGAGAATATTTTTTAAAGCCCAAGCACTATATTTTATTTTCCTTTAGTCTTATTAGAAATTAAATTTATAGTTGGGCAGTACACTAATAGTAGTAAGTAGCCAGAGCATTGATGATGATCAGCATGTTCTAATATCCCAGCATTATTGTTTTTGATTATTATGTATTCTGATGGATGAGCACTTAGTTTGTGCATCCAAAATATGCTTCAACAAATATCCCAAGCTGGCAAAGGCTCAATAGTTAGCCTGGTCTACAGTAGACCCTTTCAAATCCAGTCACAAGATTGACTGTCAATTTATTTTTGATTGCTAATCATTCATGATGATGAATGGTTATTTCTTTTGAGTAGTACATGTACTTACTTTTATTTTTTGATAATGCTATTTGTTGCACAGTTAATAATACTAAACTTACTTTTACTTATTGATAATTCTGGTTGATGTATAGTTAATTATGCTAATTATGCTTAAGATAGTTAACTGGGCTGATCTCAGAGATATCTCATGCTCTCTTTAATATATAAATTTTCTTATATATTTTGTGATATTAAACATTACTTTAACATCATACTCACTTTAATATTTCTCAACTTTAATTAATATAACATTACTTTAATGTCAATACCTCTTACTGTATATCATCCTTACTTGAATATTATAAATATTATACTTGTTTAAAAATTTTTTATTTATATTTATTGTGAACATGGGGATGATGGTATTTTTTCATCACCCCAGGTTAACCACCCTAGATTCCCCATTCCATTATAATACATTTATAAAGATTACCTACTTTTTATTTAAAATTCTTGTGATGTCTTTTAATAAATTCTATTACAAAATTTTCTTCATTTAAATTTCAACACTCAATTGTATTTTACCCTCAGCCATGTTTAAAATACTGCGAGGGTAGCTTAAAATCGCACCTACCCAAACCTTAGCTACCTGAAATATTGGATTGTGTTTAGTTATGATTTTAACATAAAGTAAATAATGTTTTGCTAAAACACTCTTTTAAAATATAAATGAATGAATAATTAGGACAATGTACTAATACTGTATTAAATAGTGGGAATAATAGGTCATTTACCATTAAATCACACACATATATATATATATTTGTAATAAAGTCAATTCCAGTAAACATAAACATTAGGAAAATTCATACAAACTTATAGATATACTAACAATTGTAGTGTTGAAGGTCCTATATGTCTATAATAAATGTAAACAATAACTTAAATGATGATGGAACAGGATCATGGCAACAGGCAAAAGGTCAAGTATTGTACTAAGCAACCAAATATAAGAAGGGGATAATAATAATACAAATTATTATTTTTAAAAATGAATCCATAATTGCAATATTTATATAACATAACAATAGGCATGCATTGCGAGTAAGCAACATAAAACGACATCATGTATAAAAAGAAAAACAATTATAACTCTTTCTTCTTTAAAATTATGCATTTGCTATGGAAAGCCAACTTTGTTGAATCTGTTATTTTTGAACACTTTATAAAATGGACACTGTTCGAATATGCATATGTCAATTTTTTCCATTTAAAAAATTAAGGAAGCAAACAGTAATTTTTCATATAAACTAAATGATCAGATAAATTTCTAATAGCTTAGAAATTTAGAAAAGTGTTATGATTTTTTAAAAGCAAAGAAAAGAAATTAAAACAATTTATTTGGACAAAAATTTAATAACAAAAATATATTGTATAGCCCATATCGCAAGTAGTAAATAATTGTATTTTATAGTATATATATATAATATTTCTTTAAACTGTCAACCACACACATATATATATAAATCTGTGTATATATTGCAATAATATATATTTTGGCTAGAGTGATAGATTGTCATTGGGTGGAGCATTTGTCTGTATAACTATGAAAAATTAGAAGCCACCTGTCTACTGTAACGGGCACATACACCGTTACATTATTTTTTAAAAATTGAAACATTGAAAAGTTCGCATTTAAAAACTTCTTTTTTTTTTAAGACAAATATTGAAAATTAAAAATCATCTAAACTCTAATATATATAAAATCGCACAGATGAAAAAAATTATTAAAATAAAATTTTATTAAAAATAGAGATTTTAAATGCAAAAACTTAAAAAGATTTGGAGATAAAAATATATCTTTAAGTTTGGAAAACAAATTGATTAATGTTATTGAAAAAAGGAAATGATTATTTTAATTAGTCAAAGTGAACTATCCCTTGGGCATTTAAATATATAAGCAATGGTCAGATAGGAAAACAATAAAAACTAATAGCAAATAAAAAGAAATCCCTTAGGAATCGGACCTCAATGAAAGGGTCTTCATCATCATGACGTAATGTTGAGTTAATCCACAAAATTAATATAAAAGGAAAGGTTTGGAAATAAAAAAAATAATTAGAGACAGAGATGTGTGATAGCGGTGGTGATACGTGTTAGTGTGGAGTTGAAGAAGGGATTGAAAAGATGCACTCTTCAATCCCTTCAGTTCTGCTAAAAAAAAAAAAAGAGAAATGACATTGTTTTCTACATGAGGACCAGCTAAAGTAAAAGACCTCCGGATGAATCAATAAAATGGCCAACAGCATACCGGTCTCGCCAGTACATCAGGACAATTAATACTGGAATCCAAATAGCAACGGTTTAAAGATGAACTTTTCTAAACGTAAGAAATATATATAATTAATGAACATTTCTAAACAATAAGAACTTTAATTCTAAAACTAGTTCCATATTTAAATAATTGCAATAAAATCCTATCTGACCAACTTTATTTAGTAATAAGTAATTTTAATTTGATGTATTTCTTTTGTATAATCATTTCCATTTTTTTTTTGTTCTTTTAAGTTTTTATTATGATTTTTGTTTTTCATTAAATTAAATTATATAAATGTTAAACTTAAGTCAAGCATGAATGGCTATATAGATTTGTAAAGTTATATTAGAGGAGGGTAATCTTAGGTTATTTGTTTCGTAGTTGAATTAGGTCAATGGATTGGATACATTGGTGTAATTAGTAGATGTAGTACAAGATTCGCTAGGGGCAGAATCACTTTATATGCCACACACTTCCTTTTTGCCTATTGGAATGCGATCGTAAGTTGTCAAAAATGACCGCAGTTCTTTCCTATGGAGTTTTTATTTATTTATTGCTCTTATCGTTAGATAGATGTAGTATTCCTATCTGATGAGAGGCAATTTCTTCTCTTAACCTATTTTGTACTGCCGTATTCGTGTTACATTGAATGCATCAATATATCAGATGGATTGACGTTGGTTTAACTATGAACTTTTGGCCTAAGGTTAAATAAGGATAGAATATTTTCTTCTCAAATGCAAATCTATGTAGTCTATTAATACTTGACACTCTAAATAAAAATGCATTAAATTTAAGTTGGGATGGACGTTGCATGGATTCGTTATCAGTTACTTATGTTTGTGGTTTTCATATTCAATTGGAATATATAAGTCATCGATGTCAATGCAGCATTTTCTGATAAATGCCATTGGGTTTCTTGTATTCCCTCTGCAATTGACGTTATCAATGACTTTGTATTTTGATCGGTTATGTTTATTTTGAAATGTTTTTAACCGTGTAATCTATGTAACCGATCTATACTCAACATTATAAAACAAACTTTCATAAATCCATCTGTGCAAACTTATAATAACTTATAAAAATTAAAATGTAAATTAAAATCTAAAATCAAAGTTAAAAATGTAAGTTAAATTTTAAAAATGTAAACATACTAAAATAATAATGCGAAATTTTATATATATGTGTGTAAATAAATATTTGTGTGTATAATTACTGGCAGTGGCTTATTTTATTCCTTTTTTAATACTGAAATATATCTTAGACAAGAATTTATTATAAAATATAAATCTCTGCTGTTCCACTGAGCTAGTGACAATGGGATAACGACCGGAATCAAAATATATAAAATAATTTTTTTTTTTTTAACTTACATATCTGCCTATATATAAATTTTCTAGGTTTAAATGCCTAGTGGCGCCCTGTAGTGTAAATTATGTTAAATCTCCTATTCTCCAGATTGTTATACTACATTGAAGTGCCTGATGAGCTTGGTCCATGCGTGATAGAAATCTACACAAGGAATGGAACAAAATCACACACTACCAATATAAATATACCCAGAACATGCCACTCAGAAGCAATAATGAGTCATCAACATTTATAGTGAGAAAACATGTAAATTGTAAGAACTATAATGTGAAAAGGACTCTGGTGAAGATATGTGCCTGATCATTGATTCATGAAATATTGGAAATGTTATGATTTTTCTTTTGTATAGGTATATTTTATTTATTATCTCAGACATTAGATAGTTTTATGTCAAGTGATTCATTAACATTAACTAGATTATATAACATTTGAAATGTGCCCAAAGCAGGTGCTGAAAAAAGCTTTTTATGTTGATAACATAAAAGAATAATCATCATAAAATTTCAGTTTATTTTATTTTTTAAAAAATAAAATTATTGCACTGTTAAAGAATTTTATTATGTTGGAATTATGTATTTCAGAATCAGCAATAAATGTATGTCACAGAAAAACCTTAACAATAATAAAGCTAATACAACTTTCTTACTGAAAATATTCATCACTTGGAGATCTTAGTTTGATATGATTAGATATGTTATTAAAAAAATCAGTTGAATTATCCATTAAACATGTCCCGTTTTCTAATAATGTACCATTTTTCTTAAAACAAGCTTCAATTCCCAATTTCTTACAAGCTATCAAAAAAACAAAACAAGAAAATGTACATATATATATATATAAATTGATATGAAATTTTATCTTTTTGTTCATTTACACATACACATATATTTATACATACATACAAATACACATATATTTATTTCTAGTCCTTTATATATTAGAAATATACATAACATTCTTGTTATTACCATTAGAGATCATATATCTATATAAACATTGTGAAAAAAAGTTCTCTATATTATTTTGTTAGTAGTAATAACTTATCATGAGAGTATTCACATAATTGTTATTAAGTTCAAAATTAAAACCATAGTAAATTAAATTGGATGTATCAATATTATATATTTTTAAGACATTTTAATTACTTTCTTCATTGTATCCTATAATAATAAGCACAGATGATGATCTCTGGTGGGCATTACTATTTTATAGTTACAATTTGACCCTCGGGTATACATAATATTATTATTACTATTAGTAGGTAAACACACCAGCCTTTCTTATTTGGTTCCAGTATTATTTTCAATCCACTTTCCTAAAGTTGAGGCTAGAATATATATATATATTATAATGGTCGGGGATGATGATGAAATTATCCAGTCTTACCGCATCTGCTGACAGAGCACCACTAGGCTATTTGGACCTAGAAAATTTATAGAGTAGGCAGATATGCGCTTGTAGCAGTTGATCTTAGCCCAAGATCGAGCTCCACTGTTCTACCACTTAACCCACTGTCTTTTTCATTACATATATTAATGGAGCTTTTATATATATAAAAGCACAAACCAATCTTTTAAATAATTTTGTATTTTTATTTTTAAATATATGTTATTTGTTTTATTAATATTTTCTTCATATAAGTACACAAAATATTCAAGATGGAAGATGGCTGTCCAAGAATAATTAAAGGGGTGAGATTCATGATTTTTAAAAAGAATTTTTTAATTAAAGTTAATGAAAGTAAAATTTAAAAACAAAGCTAATTGATTTTAATTAGAGATTAACATTTGTTATTAAATCTATTTCCAATCTGGAAATTGATTTGAAATTATTTTTGGACAGTTACCTAAGATTCCATCTCCACTAACAATAGGTAAAATATTTCTGTAAATTAAAGATAAGAAATTTAATTAAAAAAACATTCTTTGAACACCTTAAATTTTTGTATAAATAGGACCAAAAATCTATTGTATCAAAGAGTAAACCGACTTCATGTTTGTGTAATTTTTGAGCGGCTTCAGCTGCCTCCCCTCTGTCTGCAGCTGCACTCGTCACCATGCATGATGTAGCTTCTACCATTCAAGTGTTCCTGTGTCGTCAAAGAGCTGCCAAGGCCAAGAGACATGTCAAAGAATGTTGCCTGCATACCAAATTCATCTGTATTCCATAGAATGCTGAGGTAACCAGCCCAAAGTCATTATAATTGTATTACCTAAATTATAACTTGTAAACTATCTTTAAATTAATGTTTTCTGTATATTTAATCTCTTTAACTTGCTCATTGGTGAGTATGTTAAAACTAATAATCATTTCTTTTCTTTATATCATTTCTCTATAACATAAATTAATACTATTATAAAACATTTCATTCAACTCATGCTTCTTACTTTCTTTTATAAATTAGTGTGGTTGTAATTAATTTTAACTGATATTTTTATATTTTTCACTAAACTTTTATTTTTAAATGCAAATGAAACCCAGTTTTATGAACTTAGAAGGGGCGAAGGAATAATGAATTCTTATTTATTTATTTCTAAATAGTTCGTAAGACTGAATTTTTCTTGTAAAATGAATATATGCTTTTTTTAAGAAAATATATTTTATCGTAAAAGTATACAAAATATATAAATACTTTGCAGTCTGGGGGGGATATTGGTATACATAGGTTTATTAATTTCTTTATTCATCATTGCCAAAAGGCTGGTGATATTTGAACATAATAGTATTGATTCAAGAAGGGGGAGCAATGCACACTTCATTAATTATAGCATTAACTTTTAATAAATGATTTTATTTCACACGGGTTATTATTTTAACATGTCATTACATATTTGTTAAACTATTTAAGGCTTTATATTTAGTCCTTAATCCAATGATTTTATATTGTTATAATAGCGTTATTAGCATAGGCCACTCTTCATGTTAAGCTTTATCTAAAGACATGCGTTGGAATGTTTGAGTCATCTCCTCTTCATTTCAGGTTGTAAACAGGGCAATGAATATCCCTAGACTCATGCAATGAGAGCAATGCATGAAATAATTCTGGCAAAGTTTGGCCCATTGTATCTCTGTCCGAGGACCCTTTGTCAGCCAATTCCACAAAATGTGGGGTGGCAAGTTGGCTAGACTGTTTTCTTCTGAATTATGATAGAGCACTTCAAAATATTGGATCCACAGATATACAGCCATTAATCTAACACTGCACTTTTTTATAGTTCATTTTCTTTTAGCCTGTTTGACAAAAACCGTAATGATGTGTAATAATGAAACGTTTGTCTTTGTAATATTTTTAGTTGGAGTTTAAATCCAACTCTCATGAAGCTGCCCTCCCCTTTATTGAATAAGCCATTTCCTGTATTGACAAATTTTCACTGTATTCTATTTTTAAATGTCAAAAATGTAAAATAAAAAAATGTTTTAAGTATATTTTGATCACAATGTATCCTCATTTAGTGTATGCTGTTAATTAAATAAAGTTATATATCAAATGCCAAGGGCATCACATTAAAGTCATCCAAACAGTGAAACTCTATTATTGTCAAATCTTTATATGTGTTTTAATGTATAAATAATCCACCAAAAACACCCAGATCCATTTTGTAACATTGAATAAAATGATTTTTTCAGTGTTGTAACCGCCACACTAAATTCATATCTGTCTAAATAAAATAATTGTACCAAGTTTTTTTTTTTAATGTTTGAGTCATCTCCTCTTCATTTCAAGTTTTTTTTTTAATGTTTGAGTCATCTCCTCTTCATTTCAGGTTGTAAACAGGGCAATGAATATCCCTAGACTCATGCAATGAGAGCAATGAAAATAAAGTTTTAAATGCGTGAAGTTGAAAATATATAGATAAAATCTTGAACTTTTTATCAAAATAAATATTTATACTTTAAACTTAATCCAGTTGTTTGAATCTCCTTAATATTTATATTTATGTATGTTTTAACTTCTATCTTGGTTTCACTCAACCTGTCATCATCATCATCAGCTGAGTCTCATGCAAAACAATGTAGCACCAGGCCTGGAAATAATTAATTTATGTAATATCACCGTAGAATGTTGTCTGTAATGTTAAAGATTTGGGGAATGGGCATACAGGTTAGAATTCATGATTGCTCCTGACCTGGGTATCTCACAGCAGGATTGGATTTGGGGTGCTTTTGCTTAGATTCTAAATTTTGTTGGATGGACATACATTTTCGACTTGTACAGTAGATTTTTTCCTGGATTTGGCGCCCAACATGGAGCTATTCAAAATTCCCACACCCTGTAGAGCATTTAATATGTACATATAATGTTTTTTTCTTTTGTTTTAAAACAATAATGAATAATATATATGTAAGATTTTTTTTCAAGTTGTACACCCAATTGTTGTAAAGTTTTCTCTTGAGTGTATGCATCCAATACTATAGTTGTAATCAGTGCCATATATATATGAAAATGTAGTATACATATCAGTAAAAGGAAGTTGTAATTATCAGCACATTTTTTAAAAATTAAGACAATTCTTACAAAATATGTATTTCTTGTAGATGAGAGTTGAGTGACCCAGCTTTTACTTGTACATTCTGTGGGACCTTGTCAACTGGTACCCTCATATAAATTTTCTGACAGGTGTCATTTTAAAACACAGAATCAAAAGGTGAATTCGAACCTGGATTGAGTTGCTTGTAGTAAAAAATCGATATTATAAAATTATGAATAAATTGTGTATACTAACAAGCAAATAAAATAAAAGATATTAGTGACTATGTAATAATAATAAAACTTTGAGTCTATTCTAGGTGTAGGAGAACAGCCAAGATAAAACAGAAAGTGAAAAATCCAAGTAATACAGTAGTTTTTTAAAGTTTTTTTTGCCTTCCATGTTTATATATAAATAGTTAGAGATATAATCGTATGTTAATTAGTGAACCAAATGTATTTTATATATATATAGCATAGGCGGCAGTTCATTATAGCAGGCAGATAAAATAAATTATGGGAGAGTAATCAAAAGAGTAGGGCAGGAGATAGTTGAAGACAGAAAATAAGTTCAGAAACCTTTAATAAAAAAAAGAAACGGCATTAGCAAAAACAGCTGTCTTTTAGATAACATATTAAGTAATTAAGTACTGTTTTTGAAAAAAAATTGGTTGTTCGTCAGTAGCGAATGGATTTGAAGTAAAGGCATTTTTTAATCTGATTTTTTTTGTTTGTCACTGTAAGTGGGGAAGTGTGTAGCAGTCGATCTTAGCCCAAGATCAAGCTCCATTGTTCTACCACTTAACCCACTGTCTTTTTTGTTACATATTTTATATATATAAAAGCACAAACCAATCTTTTAAATAATTTTGTATTTTTATTCTTAATTATATGTTATTTGTTTTATAAATATTTTCTTCATATAAGTACACAAAATATTCAAGATGGAAAATGGGTGTCCAAAAATAATTAAAGGGATGGGATTCATGATTTTTAAAAAAAATTTTTTAATTAAAGTTAATGAAAGTAAAATTTAAAAACAAAGCTAATTGATTTTAATTAGAGATTAACACTTTTTATCAAATCTATTTTCAATCTGGAAATTGATTTGAAATTATTTTTGGACAGTTATCTAAGATTCCATCTCCACTAACAATAGGTAAAATATTTCTGTAAATTAAAGATAAGAAATTTAATTAAAAAACATTCTTTGAACACCTTAGAGTTTTGTATAAATAGGGCCAAAAATCTAATGTGTCAGAGAGAGTTAGGTTAATAGTCTTTAACCAACTTCATGTCTGTGTAATTTTTGAGGGGCTTTAGCTGCCTTTCTCTCTGTATTCAGCTCCGCTCTTTGCCATGCATGATGTAGCTTCTACCATTCAAGTGTTCCCATGCCGTCAAAAAGCCACTGAGGCCAAGAGACATGTCAAAGAATGCCGCCTGCATACCAAATTCATCTGTATCCCATAGAATGCTGAGGTAACCAGCCCAAAGTCATTATAATCATATTACCTAAATTATAACTTGTAAACTCTCTTTAAATTAATGTTATTTGTATATTTAATCTCTTTAACTTGCTCATCGGCGATTACATTAAAACTAATAATTATTTCTTTTCTTTATATCGATTCTCTATAACATAAATTAATACTATTATAAAACATTTCATTCAACTCACACTTCTTACTTTCTTTAATAAATTAGTGCGGTTATAATTTATTTTAACTGATATTTTTATATTTTTCACTAAACTTTTATTCTTAAATGCAAATCAAACCTGGTTTTATGAACTTAGAAGGGGGGGGGATTAATGAGTTCTTATTTATTTATTTCTAAATAGTTCGTAAGACTAAGTTTTTCTTGTAAAATGAATATGCTTTTTAAGAAAATATATTTTATCGTAAAAGTATACAAAATATATAAATACTTTGCAGTCTGGGGTGGATATTGGTATACATAGGTTTTATTAATTTCTTTATTCATCATCGCCAAAAGGCTGGTGAACGCATCGTATTTTGTTGTTCGCACTTTTAAGTGCATGAATTTTAGTATTCATATATATATTTGAACATAATAGTATTGATTCAAGAAGGGGGAGCAATGCACACTTCATTAATTATAGCATTAACTTTTAATAAATGATTTTATCTCTCACGGGTCATTATTTTAACATGTTATTATGTATTTGTTAAACTATTTAAGGCTTTATATTTAGTCTTTAAATCCAATGATTTTATATTGTTATAATAGTGTTGTTAGCATAGGCCACTCTTCATGTTAAGCTTTATCTAGAGACATGCATTGGAATGCCTGAGTCATCTCCTCTTCGTTTCAGGTCATAAACAGGGCGATGAATGTTCCTAGACCATATATATATACTTGCACAATGAGAGCAATGTATGAGATAATTCCGGCAATGTTCAGCCCATTGTATCTTCGTCCAAGGACCCTTTGTCAGCCAATGCCACAAAATGTGGGGTGGCAACTCGGCTAGACTGTTTTCTTCCAAATTATGATAAAGCACCTCAAAATATTGGATTTACAGATATTTGGCCATTATGCTAACCCCACAAATTCTTATAGTTCGTTTTCTTTTAGCCAGTTTGACAAAATAAACCGTAATGATGTGTAATAATGAAACGTTTGTCTTTGTAATATTTTTAGTTGGAGTTTAAATCCAACCTCTCATGAAGCTGCCCTTCCCTTTATTGAATAAGCCATTCCCCGTATTGACAAAGTTTCACTGTATTCTATTTTTAAATGTTGAAAATGTAAAATAAAAAAATGTTTTAAGTATATTTTGATCACAATGTATCCTCATTTAGTGTTATCAATAAATGCTGTTAATTAAATAAAGTTATATATCAAATGCCAAGGGCATCCCATTAAAGTCATCCAAACAGCGAAACTCTATTATTGTCAAATCTTTATATGTGTTTTAATGTATAAATCATCCACCAAAAACACCCAGATCCATTTTGTAACATTGAATAAAATGATTTTTTTCAGTATTGTAACTGTCGCACTAAATTCATATCTGTGTAAATAAAATAATTGTACCAAGTTTTTTTTTAATGTTTGTATTAAAAATAAAGTTTTAAGTGCGTGAAGTTGAAAATATATATATAAAATCTTGAACTTTTTATCAAAATAAATATTTATACTTTAAACTTAATCCAATTGTTCGAATATCCTTAATATTTATATTTATGTATGTTTTAACTTATATCTTGGGTTCACTCAAGCTCTCATCATCATCATCAGCTGACTCTCATGCAAAACAATGTAGCACCGTGCCCGGAAATAATTAATTTATGTAGTATCACTGTAGAATGTTGTCCGTAGTTATAGATTTGGGGAATGGGCAAACAGGTTAGAATTCATGATTGCTCCTGACTAGGGTATCTCGGGCAGGATTGGATTTGGGGTAGTTTTGCTTAGATTCTAAATCTTGTTGAATGGACATACATTTTCAACTGGTACATATATATATATATATATATTGTAATAGGTGTGTATTCGATCACTGAGGTTGTAAACAAGATCTATATACTTTAACTCTTTAATATAGTAACTTGATGAAGGCAAAATTATAAGACTTTTATACAATATATAATACTATTATAATTTATTTATTCAATACCAATGCAATTTATGTATTGCTCCACCATGGCCCCTTAAGCAGAAAAGAGAATACTCAAAGAATACCTGTATCCAAGCCTTATGTATATATATATATATAGTACCGGATTCGAATATGGGTCATTCGAAACACCGGTCTCTTAGGCAGAGAAGAACATACTCGGAGAGTATGTATGCCCAAATGATAGCTATAAAATATATAACTAGCATTACATTTCCAGGACATAACTTCTTCTTGACTGTTGAGTTCAACACCAGAGTTCAAAGCTCTTTTTTTGTTTCGTGTAAACACGGGCGCCAGTTAATTATCCAAGAATGAATAAATAATGTACTTTGAACAATGGCCACTAATTCAACACCTAAGTTTTACCCATAGACTAGCTCAGTTACTTGTAATCACTAACAGATTATACATAATTAGTGGTGAAAAGAATTGTAAGAGAGATTGGTAAAAGAGTTGATAAAAGAATTGACCGAGAAATAAAGCTTAAGTTTTAAAGATCATTTATTTTAATTAACATTTACTAATTTTAAACATTTTATAATTCTAATATAATACATGCATATTTTAAATTAACACACTATAATATATATCTTATGAAAAAGCATAAATAATGTTTGATGTTCATAAAATCATATAGCATTCACAAACACACACATCAATAGTTCATTTTATGCATGCTTATAGAGTTCAAATTACTTGTCTCTGGAGGCTTTACGAATTAATGTGATGCAATGGCTATTATAGAAATAAGAATATGAAATATTATTACCTAGGATTTTGAATGTAGACATAGAACTTCATTTTATTTGGTTACTGCTTTAGGTGAAAATATTTCCAGCCGGCTGGGACGTTTTCTTGAGAAGTTTTATTATTCTTCATGATTATTATTTCTGGAGACAGTTGAATATTTGATGGAGGATTTTTAAGCTGTTACACAGACAATATTTCATGGGCAGATATTGCTGATCTTATTTGACTAAGGCTGGAGAAAGACGTGTGTTCCCAAAAGCTGCTCAGCACTGCATTTTGTTTCTGGATACAATTAACTCAACTGATTGTCCTCTCTTGACTTAACTGAGTCAATTAATTGTCTGATAAAAAAAAGGTCTATTTATACCTGCGACGTGTTGTCCTTGTAATATCCTCCGGCAATATCTGTTGTCGAAATTCCATTGATAATCCTTTGACAACATGTTTTGGAAGATTGTTTAATTAGTAATAGCCATGCAGATGTGTTGTTATATATTTTTAATTAATAGCCATTGCCATGTTTTTTAATGATAATGTTCTTTTATTTCATTTTAATATTTATTACACATACATCTTTTATTTATTTACAATCGCACATATATACACACATATATAACTAGTTTTAAGATTACTTTTTTTTTAAATTCGAATGAAAAGAGATTTGTATTTTTTAAAACTTTAAATTATATTTCGACTAATAATAATTAACTAACTCTACTTCCTTTTATAAAATCCTTAGCTTAACTTTTCTAACCAAAACCTCCCCCCTTTTAACCAATTATTTTCTAACTTTTATTTCAAAAACTAATGATAGAAAACTATTAAACTTTTAAATACATTTTTTTTATGAAAGATTATTTTAATAAATTTTTTTTTAGATAAATTATCATGTGCCAATATCAATATTGGTACTATATATATATATATATATATATATATATATATATATATATATATGACTATATTTTTAGGAAACAGATTCTGCTCAGCTGTTGAATTTAAACACCTATCATTCAAAGCACTTTTTTGTTTCAGAGTAAACTTCGGGAGCCAGTCAATTACCAAAGCAATTAATGTGCTTTGAGCAATGGCAACTAATTTGTCATCTAAGATATTCGATGACTAGCTCAATCAAAGTAACACAAGGACAAATTGTTGCTTGATTATAGGTAAAAGAATTGACCGACAAAATTAAGCTTCAAAATAATTTATTTAACGAAACATTTATTATTCTACTTTTAATTACATATATAAAACTTATTTAAATGAACAAGGACTTATCATAACTTCAGGATGACACATATATATTAGAAATATAATATAACAAAGAATTAAATAATATTTGACATTTAAAATACATGAAATCAATATAACAGATCCTAAAGCATTAGCACACACAACATTTCAAAACATGCACATAAACAGTTCTTTATGAATACTATAGAGTTCATTATTATTTGAATCTGGGAAGCTTCAAACTATTGCAATGGCTACTTTACTTAGAAATGGAAATAAGAAAAATGTTATTTGTTAACTAGAATTTTAGAAAGTCGATAATACTTGCTGTTTGCTGCTTCAAATGAAACTCTTCCCAACAAGTTGGGTTCAAAGCCCTGTGGAAGTTTTTATGCTTATTATTTCTGTGGTACTATTCTTAGATACAGTTAGACATGTGGTGGTTTCAGACTGTTATGCAGGCATCACTTTTACTGGGAAAATTGCTGATCTTCCATTAGACTAAGGGCTGGAGCAAGATTGTATATTCCTAAAAGCTGCTCAACACTGCATGGTCTCTGATTCTGGATACATAATAGATTGACTGATTGATTGACTGAGCTGCACTGATCTGATCATAATCTCAATTGTAATCTGAACTGAACTCAACTGATTGTCTGATAAAAACTGAACTAATTTATTAGGATGACCTGTTGTCATTTTGGTGTCCTCCAGCTATATTTGTTGTTGAAATTCCTTAGATACACTTTTAATCCTGTTATTGGAGATCTTTTAATTAGTGGCCATTGCAAACTTGTTGTTTTGTGGATTTTGTTTAACTTAGTAGCCATTAAAAATTTGTTGTTTTTAATTCATAGCCATTGCAAACCATGTGTTTATATTATTTAAATTCTATATCTTTTTTATTTATTTAACATGTACATATTTATTTTATCAACACCCACACATTTATTTTACTGTTCGTATATTTACAATCATTCACGATTAACACACATATATATTTCTAAAATCAAGTTTTAATTTTTAAGACTTCCCTTTTCCCTTCTTTAAATAGTTTTAAACAAAGAAAGAGGGTATTTTTAAATTTATGCAAAAGATTCATTTAAACTGCTATAGTTTTAACCTTTTCTAAGCCAAGTTCTCTCCCCCAAATTACTTTAAAATTAATTTGTAAAACTTTATGAATGACGCAGGGTTTAATTTCCCCCTGGGCGAACACTATTTCTTCTTTCTTTATTTTTAAAAACTCTAAACTTTTATATTAAACTTTTAACAACTGGCTTTTGTTTTAAACTAATCATACTAAGACTCTTTAGACTTTTATTCTGACTTACATATTATTTTATTTATTAAAACCATCACACTGTTTATGAGAAAATTATTTCCAACAATTTTTAGACAACAATTTTTAATAAATGCTCAATAGTGTTACAATATATATATATATAAAACTGAATGTTTGTAAATACAGTAACAAAAATGCTCAATAGTGTTACAATATATATATATATAAAACTGAATGTTTGTAAATACAGTAACAAAATAATTAAAAAAATTTTCTCCACTTAGGAGTGCTTTCAATTATCCTAGTAATCTGTGTCAACAAAAGTTTTGAAATGCTAACTTTCCCACAATTCCATGATCTTAATGTTTGCTGCTTGCCTGTTAATTAAGTCATGTTTATATCTGTATAATAGCATAGCTTCCTTTATAAAATAACAATAAAATAAAAGAAAAATAAAGGAAGCTATGCTAATATACAAATATAAACATGACTTAATTAACAGGCAAGCAGCAATCATTAAGATCATGGAATTGTGGGAAAGTTAGCATTTCAAAGCTTTAGTTGACACAGATTACTGGGATAATTGAAAGCACTCCTAAGTGGATAAAATTTTTTTTAATTATTTTGTTACTGTATTTACACACATTCAGTTATATAATTACATATATTGCTTTAAAAATACAGACATCAAATCATAATATTATTACACACACACACACACACATATATATATATATCCTCACACACTACTATGTTGTTGTACACTATTAGACAAATAATCATCTCATATCTCACTTTCACTTGGAAAAGAGAAATGAAACACCAACCTAACAATATTTTACATATTATACATATATAATCAAAACAAAATTCATACCTCAAACTATGTACTCATCAAATATTTTAAAAAATGACAGGTATTTGACAACTAATGGAGTGATTAGTGACCTGTACATTTGAGATATATAAAGACTTCAGTCACTGGACTGTAAGTACACAATACACCATAAACACCATGTTAGCCACTTCAATTTAGACAGTATAAGCTACTACAACCCTTAATATATAATAAAAATTCGAAAATCTTTGCAAAGCTTTTATTCTTTGAGTATTAGCAGCTATAAAATACAAAATTAAGCTGTGCTCTCTTGAGTCTAAGGGGCAGGAAATATAGAACTATACTTCACTCTCTTTCTTGGAGTCTTAGAGACTGTGAATCATAGGAGGACTATGTTAACTGAACCATGATAAACAATAAAAAATCAAAAAGTTCATTGGAGCA
The DNA here is from genome assembly GCA_028023455.1 of Epiperipatus broadwayi. Taxonomy (NCBI): domain Eukaryota; kingdom Metazoa; phylum Onychophora; class Udeonychophora; order Euonychophora; family Peripatidae; genus Epiperipatus; species Epiperipatus broadwayi. Next base: position 465,062 of record JAQFVV010006494.1, read on the forward strand.
ATGTGTGAGTCAGAACATACCTTAAAATTGCATGAAAACATTGTATCCTTAAACCAATGTCAAAATCATCCATCTATCATCAAAACAGAAAATACAGCTAAACAAACTCAAATAGTCAAAAAGCCAATCCAATCTCCAAAATCATAGATTTTCTATTTAACTCTAAATATAAATTCCTGAAATATATGTTAACCACTATTTTATAAATTATAATCATCAATAAACTTCTCACATATTACACAGTAATACTTTAAAATTAATCTGCATAAAATGCATATTTTTCTCTGATATAGTTATATTTGAGATCAAGCTGAATGGCAATTTTTTAAACATGGCCACTAGTACCCGATCATTACCATGCCCACAGTTGGGTGGCCATGTATAATAGTATACTATATATAGTAGACAGTGGCCAATTCTGACCATGTCCAATATTATAAGTTTATAAAAATAAAGTAAGAATGGGAAAATATTTAATTCGCTTATGTTTTTTAATAATAATAAGTATTGATTTAAATATTTTTATTTATGAAATGATAATATAAAAATTGTAAACATTTAAAAAAAATAAAAATGTAGATATTTATAATTTATAAAAGATTAATAATAAAAGAGAGAGAAAAGTATAAAATAAAATAAATAATTTATTCGATTTATGGAAAAGTTTTAATTTTAATTGTTAAAAGATGACAAGAGAGATAAATAGGTTAAATGTTATGTTTACCATACTTTTAAAAGGATAAAAATAAGATTTTAACATTTTTTTTTAAAAAAAAATGTTTTAATTAATTAAAGTTGTTTTTTCTTATCTCTTTAACTCTCTCCAAAACAAAAAACACTGCTTTTCAAATCAAAAAGTAATTAAAAAGATTAGCTTGTTTTTTGGCATAAGAGAAAAACAACTAGAGGAATTTTAATAATTAAGATTATTTTTAGAGGTAAATAACAACTACTTTTTTATTATAAAAATTGACTCCATTGGTCAGAGTCTAATGTGGGCATGTTTGAGAAGCTATTTGATGGGATGACTTAGAATTTTTCTAAAAAATAATATTGAGGCAAATTTGCACAGTAAACCTGAGTTTTTTGTAAACAACAATTATGATTGATTCAGCTGTTGAAGAATACAGGTGTTTAGTTGTGAAGAGCATAGTAAATTTTGCAAGTAAAAATGTTTTCTAAAACCAATTTGAAGAACATCTCATGCTAAATTTATCTAGAAGCTAAACATCATCAAACACATAACTTATTCATTAAAAAGTGTAAAAGAATATTGCTGAAGTGAAATAATCTGTAACAAGTCTATATCCAGCCAAAGCATGTGTCTCTAATCTGAAAGTTATTATATTGATAAATGGATAGATTCATTTTATATAAAACCTACAAAATTCTGTTTTAAAAATAAAAAAAAATTAACAGTGTGCATTATCGTGGAAGTATGTGTTGCTGGGAAAGCAAAAAAAAACAAACAAACATACAAAAAAGTGGAAATTACAAGCAGCCAAAAGAGACTCAAAAGAAAAATAAATTTATGGTAGAAGGTATGTGAATATGTACATTATAGATACATTTTCAATAAGTAATAATTAATGACAATCAATAACTTTATTAATATTTTTTTAATTGAAACATGTTTTTTCTCTTTATCTTATTTTCTTTCCAAAATTTAATTGTACAATACTTTTTCATTTTCATAAAAAATGGGGAAAAGGGTGATAACTAATTTAAATTTTTTTTATCCTTGTGGAATTTTGTTTTACAATTTTAATTATTGAAAGGGAAATAATTTTGTTTAAATAAAGACTAATTTAATGAATAAGGATCAACAAATTAATGCACTTTCTATTTAAAATTATAACTTGATAAAAATGTAGTGAATTTGGAATTATTATCATATATTTTTAAAATTTTCTTAATTAATTCATTAGTGAAGTTATTAAATATTTGTTAAACAATAGTAGTGTTAATGTTATTATTCCTCCAACATTCTGTTCTAAGAATAGGCAATCTGACTGAATTTCATTAAACCATAGTGTTCTAGAGATTTGTAAATTATATCAGAAAAACTATTCAAATTAAATTAGAGCAATCTTGTACATTTTATTTTTTTTTGTTCAGAGTCATAGTCCCTAACATTTTGTGATCTTAAGTTAGTTCTAGAGCAAAAATGGTTCATTTATTTATATGTCAAGTTTATATCTGTGCTTGAACATCCAGATGATAACTCTGGATGGCACAAAAGCCAATATCATCTTTAAAGTCCATTCAATGCATTTTATATTTTTAATGGACATTTAGTTTACAATTGGCTCACATATTGGTGGTATCTTATTGCCAGAGTATTGATGATTATCAGCATAAATAAAATCTCAGTATTATTTTTATGATTGTTGATTTGGCTCTTAAAAATATGCATCCAGATGATTGTTGTATATAATACCTTAAATATGATTTTGTATCTCTTTTAAATCTAATCATAAAGAATAATTATTGATTATTCTTGTGTAACACTAGTAATGCAGCTTGTAGCTTATTATTATAATTATTTATTTTATTCCAGTGTTGATTCTCATGCTAATTTTTTTTATGTTTTTCCTTATCTGATTATTCATTTTATATTTGTAATTAATGGAGATGATTTTGTTGTCCCATCTCACATTCACCCTAACATTTAAAATATTACAATATGTATGTATATAAATAAACTATTAAAAGACAAAGTTATACCACCTGTCTTTTAGCATTATTGGAACTTAATAAGCTTAGTCTATTGACATAATTTTGAATGCAAGAGTAAATTCGATTTATTTGTTATATAAATGCATGAAATAAATTATTTATAATCACCATTTAAATATCTGGGTTCAAAGCAGATCTTTAATTTTAACAACCTCTAACCATGAAATGAAAACTCAATTAATATATGTAAATCAAATGGCAATAACTGTAGCTTTCAATGAGTTCAGTAACATGAATAAGCTATTAAAAGACAAAATGATATTACTTTTCTTTTGGCATTGTTGGTATTTATTCTTAGATTATTTGCTTAATTTTAAATGAGAAAGTGAATTTGATTTATTGGTTATATAAATGCATAGAATTTAAAATTACATAAATAAACTAAGCATAAATATCAACAATGCTAAAAGTTAGGGGGTATTACTCTGTCTTTTAATAGTTTATTTACATTACAAAACTCATTGGAAGCTACAGTTATTTCTCTATCATTTATATATAATCTGAGTTATACCCATTATTTATTATTTACACACACACACACACATATATATATATATAGGTACTCATCTTATAGCTAAAGGCACCCCTCTATGACGCGCTTTTCACGCCAAAACACATTAAAATGCTGTTTCCGTGGCCGACATGTTTGAACCTGCATTTTCAATAGTACAACTTTTTTGTTGTGCTACAGAATGCAGGCCACTATGTCACATCGCAGTACAGCATGTATGTTGCATGGAAGCAAATATATTTTATGAATTCGCACAATTTATAAAACAATTACGACTTGATGAGAGAGTTTGTATTTGAATGTGATGGAAATGTTTTCATTGAATTTTTTTTTATTTTAAAGTATTAAAATGTTCAGATTTTGTAAAGTAATAATTCTAAGAATTTCTAAAACATACTGTATTTAAGTTTTAATTGTGAAAATGTTAAAGATCTATGTTTTTAGTGAGTTGCAATTCAGTAACGTGTAAAGTAACATCATATTCGTAACATTCCAAGAAATAAACAATATGGTGCAGGAAATCACACATGTTGTTAGATTCACTGATTTACCAACAACAGAATCTAATGCTGTATCGTATTTGCAAGCAATGAATGTGCTTCCACATTCGAAAAAATGTAATTGTGGACTTGACATGAAGATATTTTTTTATAAAGGAGTGGCTCAATTTCGCTGTCCATTGCATTCATGCAGATGAACGTGTTCCATTCGAAAGCATACTTGGTTCGACAGCTCCAGAATTTCATTTGTTCAAACTTTACGACTTATATATTACTGGAACTGCGAACAACTGACTATTCAAGCCATTCAGACAGAACTGAATATCAGACGATGTCCCATTTTACGTTGGACAAATGGCCTGCGAGAGCTGTGTGCTGAGAGTCTGTCAGCACGAGCCTGCTGTAAAATTGGCGGGCCCAGTCTGACAGTTGAATTTGATGAAACTCTGTTTAGTAGGAGAAAAAATCATCAGGGAAGAATACTACCTCAACAGTGGATCTTGGGAGGTGTATGCCATGGGACACATGAATATTTTCTGAAATGTATTCCTTGCCGATCTGCAACAACACTTTTACAAGTGCTGAAAAACAACATCAAGGTTGGATTGACTATCTTTTCAGACTGTTGGAAAGGATATAAAACTTCAGATCTTGAGGCATCAGGGTTCCATCATATGACAGTCAATCACACCTACAATTTTGTGGACCCTTCCACAGGTGCTCACATTCAGACTATCGAGTGACTTTGGGGACTTTTAAAATGGAAAAATAAAAAAGAACGTGGAACTCACTGGCAAGTTCTGTCCAACTACCTTTCAGAATTTATGTGGCAATGTCTACACAAGAATGAAGATATTTACTTGGCCATACTTTCAGAGATGACTTTGACCCACCACTCCCAATAAGTTACTTTAAATATTTTTAAGAGTTGTTGTTTATTATTATTTTCATTTTTTTTATTTACAAATGTTAAAGTTTTTAAATTTTTATATTAAAAAATGAGATATATACGTGTGTATTTAGAAAATATTAAATTTTTGTTGTTGTATTTATTATTTCTTTTTAAATATGTTGAGATTATATTTTTATAGTTGTTATTGTATAAAAACTTCATAAATTATCAATTTGTTATTAAAAACTCATTATTTGACTGTTATTTATAGTTTAAAAAAGAAAGTGTAACAAGTTTTAATCTTTGTTATCATTATTTTTGAAATAAAAAAAAAAAAGCAAGGAACACAAAACAACAATAATAAAATGTAACATCTTTAAGAAAAGTACAATTATAAACTCTTTTTTTAACTTTCATATATATATATGGTTGTTGTTGTTTAAAAAAGTTTTACTTTATTTACTTTCTCAGAATACTATTATACTTTGTCGAATATAGTAAACGTTTATTTTTATCATTTATTTTAGAAATGTTACTAAAAAAAAAAGTATGATTTTAATATTTTTTATTTTAGCATTACAAAAACAGAACACTAACCCTAAAACTAACCCTAAACTTAACACTAACAACTGTTACTTTTTATTTTAAATAAAAAAATAGCTCTAATATATGTTTATCTGTTAAACAACAACAACAACAAAAAAGCCGTAACACAAGTAAAAAAAGATCTGATAGAAAATTGCTAAAAAAAAAAGCCGTAATACAAATAAAAAAATATGCGATAGAAAATTAATTTTTCTAATAAATAGACATATCAAATAGTAATTTGTTTACTATTATTGTATATGTTAATAAAAATAATATTTAAAAAAGACGATTTATTATTGTATACGTTAATAAAAAATAATATGTAAAAAAGTCGATTTTGTTTTGTTTTTATTTTCGCATTACAAACAGAAAAATTATTAAAATCAACAACCTGTGAATGTTCATATTTTATAGTTTTAGTGTGAAAATGGCGCCATCCTACAGCATCTTTATCTATAATACAAGCATCTATATATATATATATATATATATATAAGTTTTTGTAGTTCTTTACACTTGAGAAGTCTGCTTGTAGCAGTGAAACCTTTGGTTGTGTTTTAATATTATTTTTTTGCTGGTCTGGTTGAATTTTGGATTTGGGTAATTTTAATTATATATATTGTGACCTTCCAGGTTGGCACCAGGAAGAAATGTGGGAAGTTCACATTTGGGTTAACAATGGCCAAAGATAGTTATCTTAGAAAAATGAATTGTGATATAATTTAATATTTAAAATTGAGTTTTAGGAAAATTAAACTTAAATTGTGGTGAGATTTGCTATTTTAAATTAGATTTAAAATATTAAACTTTAGTTGGATGTACCAATTGATAGAATTTAAAGTTATATATTTAATAGTGAAGAGGAAGACAGAAAAAATATCAGGGAATATTGGTATAAGAGTAGAATTAATAGGAAGATTATATAGCAGGTATTGTTCATTGGTGTTTTAGATTATTGCCTACTACAATCCAAGATTTAGCTTGTGTATGTGGATGTATGTTCATTTACATCATTTCATACTTTGTCCATTTTTTTTCATACAATTACTTATAATATCTAGATTGTAATAGTAAAATTTATATGCTAAACAAAACAGATATACAATACTCATACATAATTGATTAAAATGATTTTCTTATTTATATTTTTTTTATTTACTGGTTATGTATTGTTTCTAATAATACATTTGGAATTGTAAAAATTATCTGTGTATTTGTAAATTAATATTTAATATTTGATATTTTTATTTTATTTTAATACTCTATTGTTGTCAGTGTGTTGACAAGAAAGGTTTGTACAGACTACTTGGGAGAGAAAAAGGATGAATGTAAAAAAATAAACCCTGCAAGGTTTCAGCTCTGACTTTGCCAGCTTGCGATTGGAGTTCACTATTAAAATGCCTAAATATCACGTAAGAATATCCATTATAAAACATTTAACATTTTGTTGTAAATTGATAATAATTGAATTATGGAAAATATTAGAGATGAAAGTAATTGTGAGAAAACATATTCAATACTATTGCAAAATGCTTGATATATTTTCAATTTTTAAAAGCCTATTCTTAATATTACATAAAGTGAAATTTAAAAAAAGAAGTTATTCAATATAATTTGTTTTCTTAGAAAAAGAATTATAAACTAAAGAATTTATTATTTACATATATGTGACTGAAATAAATAATGAAATATATTATTGAACGCCAGTTAGTGATCGTCTATAGTAACTGCATACTGTCATGGAGAAATTGTTAACAATGGGAATAAAAAAATTATATCAAATTTAAAATTAAAAGGGTAAAACCTTTAAACTTTAATATAATTGTTTCATTTAATTGGAGATTCTATTTCAGGTGATTAATAAGATAATTCCAGTGCATGCTAATATATTTATTACAAGATTTTCAATATTGGAAACTTTTGTAGTTATATCAAGTTATTTTTTTAAACCATCAGGATTAACTTTTTGTTTGTGATTCATTTATTATTAATAGAAGCAGCGTATACATCATATATATATCGTTGACATTTCAAATCATGACTTTCAAGTTAATAACAATTCATCATCTAAAGATTAAATATTGATAAGTATTTTTTTTTTCCATACTAGAAATGTAATTTTTATATATATATATATTTTAAAACTAATGTAACTGGTTAAATATATTGTCTTATAGGATTTAAAAATCATTCTATACATAAATTTTATATTCGAATGTGTGTGTACTGTTATAAATATTATTATTATTGTTTCCAAAATTATACTTTTGTTTTATTTCAATTATTGCGTAAATAAACTATAAATATTATGATTGATAAATGCGTTATATTTATAACATTTATAAGCACACATATTCGAAAATTTAGGTAATAAGGAATAGTAAAAAAAGAAAACTATTATTAAAGTTAATGTTTGCAAATGAATATCAAAATCTTTATAACATATCATATTCATTTCATTTTTTTTTTTAACAATTCATTTCTTTCAGTATAAATGAAATGTTAGAGAGAAGTGTATTTTATCTAAGTAAGAAGGGAAGTGGTAGAGTTAATAGCAAGATGTTTAGGATAATAATATATTTTGTTTTGTTATTTTGTCTTTATTTTCAATAAATATTTTATTGAATTAATACCCATATGAATTGTTTTATTATATGTTTGATTCTCCATTTCCACACATACACATATGGTTAACATATCATAGTTATAGAATATCTAGATTTGCCAGTATAAATCAGGTTTTATTTAATTTGTCTGGTGTTAATAAATCTCAGTATTACAATGCTAATAATATATTCTACTTTGCTTAGAATAGGTGGTGATTTGGATAAAAAGATACCCAATCATCATCATTGTCTATACTGTAATAAATGTAATAATTGTCAATTTTGCAACAGTTTTACTATTGAATAGATGCTTAGAACAAATTTAAATTAACATTATAGAATTATTGTTTATAGATGTTTTATCAACTTATTTGCCTCCTATATGAAGACCATATCCTATAACCTCAAATGAGCTAAGCCATAGAATAATTACAATATAAGAATCTTTTAAATAAGCTTAAAAGCAATTTACAATTATAAATTTTATTCTATCTTGTATAGAATTGGCACCTGGGCAATTATAAATCTAATAAAGTGAATAAGTGAAGAAGACAGAGATTACAATATATAAGAAAATATATTCTATCAGAGCATGTAGACAATGATCAACTATTATAATAATAAATCTTTAATACTAAACATTACATTGCTGACATGCATCATTGTCAAAGCATGACTATATATGCATTTTTATTCTCATTTCATTTCATTACAATATTTATGGATACAAATTAGGCTAATAAAACATAATCAATCTGTTAAAAATAAGATCAGATATCATATTATATTGATAATACAATTTATATAATGAATACGGTCTTGAAGAGAGACGTACCTAAAGAATAGTTTCTCTCTAGGCCATCACCGTATTTTAAAATATAACTCTTTTTCTACTATTAAATTATTGATTAAATTATCAGAGGACTAACCATCATCAACACCATCATAAAAAGTTAAATTAAAATTATATTTTATTTTTTATATCTTCACAAATCTTCTCTAAAACTACTATAGAGTTCAATGATTTTCTTGATGCTATTTTGCATATTTTGTATTTTTACACTTTCACAAATCTGGTTTCTTCAGTATTGTCCTTCACTTATTATCTGCTCTACAGCCACCATTGTGCTCAATGACTTTCCTGGTATACAGTCACCACTACAATCTTAGAAATGAAAATAATAATCATTTTCTTTTGTCTCCAAAAACGTACCACAATAATCATAAGTAGAATATTTTCTTTATCGAAAAATATTATGGAGTTCATATTTCCTGTAGATATCATGTCTTTTGAGGAAATTTCTAAAAATTTTTATCATTTGACATATTAATGTAGCTAAAATTAATTGCATCTTCTTTTCAACCACAAAATGATGTATAATTATCATCAAAAGATAAATTACTTTTTTAATCAAACTAAGAAAAAAGTTATTTGGTCGTCCTTATACATATTTATTTTACACATAAACTAAAGTTTATCTCAGAAAAAAATATTTTTCAAAAAACCTAACATCATTTTTATTTAACCTTTTACGTTCTTATTTTCTTAATATTATGACCCAAATTTTTGGTACAGTTCAAAAACTCTAAAATTGGTTATTTAATAATTATATAATCACATACATGTATGACAATGTAAAGCTCAAGATAAGATAAATAAAGAAAAATAAAGAATCATAAAGATACCAGAAATAGTTGTAATTAATAACATATAATTTACAAAAGCAGTTATTTTATTTATTCTAAAACTTTCTATTGTAAGCTTGAATAATCAAACCATATGTTTTAAAGTTAATTATTTACCAATCAAAAGTTTTGAAGTGTTGTATTTACCAGGACCTAAGACTTAAAAAAGCAGGGCTTTGCAAAGATTGTTTGAATTGTTATTTCTGTTTTGGGTTGTAGGTATTTTGTAGTGCATAAATTGAGATAGACATTTTGCTGCTGGATTCTGTATCCATCTAAGGACTGCAGATCACTATTCATGCTTTAGCTGTCAGATGCTGGTCAGACCTCTGGAAAAGTTTTGACAAATGGTTTATTATGTTAATTTGTTTTTATATATACATATATACTTACAATAAAAAATAAAAATAATGGTGAATAAGAATTCAGTCACACATGCATGAACAGGATAAAAATGGAGAATAAATCAGGTGAAATAAATAAATTAGACAAGTAAAGTCAGATATTGGAACAATCAGGTTTAAGAAAATATAGATTAAAGGTGATACGTATCTTATATTTATTTCTTGTGTGTAAAAATAATTTAATTTCTATAAAATTAGAAGTGATTTATAAAAAATGGAGAAAAAATCTGATCAGAAAAAACAAGATCAGCAATCAATTGAAAAAATTCAGTGAATAAATAATGAGACCATATCAACCCAGTTAATGCAAATGTCTATGGATAGTCAAAAAAAAACTTGACTCTTCAATGTTCAGAGATATGGAATGAAGAAAGCAAACAAAAAAAAAGGAAAATTGAAAGAGATCAGATGAAAATCAAAAAAGAACAGAATAAATGTTTAAACAAAAAAATAAACAAAGAGAAGAGAATAATGAAGAGAGCAAAAGAAAAAGAAGAGGAAAATAAAAAAAAGAAAAAGAATAGGAAATTTAAAAAAGGCAGAGAAAATTTTCAGATACTTTTAAACAAAATAACGGAAATCAGTCTGCAACATCAGATGTTTAAAAAAATGAAAGTATAATCAGAAACAAGTTGCAAAACAGTATAGAGAAAAACAATCAAAAATTAATCAAGCTGTTTATGAAAACAATCAGAATATAAACCAAATAATAGATGAAAATAAAAAAGAACATGAGAAATAAACAGATGTTATACATCATGTGCATGACATAACGAAAAAGGAAATGGAAATAACAGATGAAATTATAACTGAACCAGAGATATTAGACAAAAATATAAATGGACCAAAATAATTGAAAAAAATATAAAAAATAAACAAAAATATATAGAAATAATACATCAAAATAATGAAGAATGGAAAAAAGAAAGTGAGAAGACAGAAAGTTAAAAGAACAAAAGATAAAAAAGTGCAAGATTGTGTATCCCAAAAGATATACTTAACATTTACCAGACACTTGTACTCAGTTGTTGCAAAGCAATATACCTCACATGAAAATATCAACTGTTAGTTCTATGTTAAATGGTCCAATATTAGAAATGATTAGGGACAACTTATAACATAAATTAGACAAGATGATTTTGTACAGTGACAAAAAAAGTATTGAGTGGAAATAGAAGTGCTTAGGCAATAAAAGATTAGGAAGAGATTTTGTTTCTTCAAAATTTCAAAGGATTACCAAAACTGAGAGGTAAAACTGATATAAAGAATTGGATTGTTAAAAGAAATAAACATAATCCATGGATGGAGACATGGATGAGAAAAAAAATAATACTAATTCAAAGAATAGAAAAAATGTAAATAGATTATTATGATCCTATAACAGCCCAACTTAAGTGAATGAATTCAGACATGATAAAGATAAATCTCAAGTAATTTACAGACTAGAACATCTACTTATATCCATAAAAACTTGAACAGCACCACTAATTGTGTGAAAATTATAACGTAAATGTAAAATAATTAGAAATAAAAAGTGCATCCTTATTTCATTGTCTCATCAATTTAAGGGTGGGGTACTATAATATTGTAGACAGTAGCTAACTCTGGCTATGTCAAATATTATAAACTTGTAAAGAAGCAAAGTTAGAATAGAAAAATAATATTTAACTTTCTCGTATGTATTTATAATATCAAACATTAATTTATTTAATTATTTTTTATTTCTTAAATGATATATGACAGATAATTGATAATAATGATGGGGTTATTGCCATATAATATCCAATAATTAATTGTGATTATATATTGATTGAAAGTAAATCAACATATGCACTAATAAACTACTCATTAAAATTTATTGACTTTTTTTTATAAACTAGATAGTAAATTCTTTGCTCCATTATAATTATAAATGTTCTGCTTATTGACATTTTTTAAAACTCATTACTACCAAAGTAAATACCTAAACATAATCTAAACAATATTGATCATATTAAAAACGTTTCAATAAATTGAAAAAATAACACATGAAATCTATAATACCCGATGTATTCCATTCATTGTCACAGTTCCTCCATGGTAGTGAAGAGGTGAGAGAAGCATAGAGGTAGAAGATGGCCCAGGCAAGAATCATATTGTAATAAATTCCAACTAAACATGAAATAATAAACATACCATATCCAAGACCTGGAAAACAAGAAAATAACTTTTAATTTATATATATATATATATATCAAAATCCCCCCAAATTCACAACTAATCCACTAGCCAAAAAAATAACTCTAAAACATAACTAATGGTTTCATTGTTACAAGAAGACTTCTCAGGTATAGAGGACTAAAAGATAACAAAAATTTATACTAAATGTTACCCACAATTCCACTTGCATCCCACATACCCTTAATATTAAAAGAACTTGAAGATAATTGATTCAGAATCATAAATTTTTAATAATAAAGTCTTTAATTCTTTTTATTTCATTTCTTTCAAAGAAGTCAACCTTACCCTAATCAAAATTAAAAGTGTGGCTTGTATCATTTTCATGGATATATAAAATAGAACTAGGATATATATATTTCTAATCCTACTTTTATGTATCATTTTTTTTATTTAAACTTAAATTAATCTGACCTGTATATATCTTCTTACAAAAACAAGGGATAAAATACACTACTCCAGAAATAGTCTTTCTACCCAAAATTTCCTTTGTAATATTTAATAACTTAGTCAATTTTCTTATTTCCAAACAAATTACTATTTTGACATACAATTCTACAGGTAGATAATAAAATCATAATTTTTTTCATCCTTCACATTATTACAATTACTATTAACAATTATATCAGAATAGCCAACACTCAAATAATCTTTATAAAATTGACCCTTTTGAAACAAAGCTACCTCATTAGAATTATCTAATCTCTTATTTGTTAGATATGTTTGTAGTTCAAAATGATAAATTGAAAGAGTTGGTGAATAAGTTTAAATTGTTTTAATCCTTCTATAAAAATATGTTGTAGAAGAAGGAAAGTTAGATTTTGTTAAATTAAAATTTTTAGATTTATTGGTCATAAGAAATCTGAAGAATAATTGTTTGGTATGTAGTCATTATGTTAAAAATAAGGAGTTACAATCTATAATTAAACCTGATAGCTATCAATATGTATCTCTTAAAGTAACTGTTTTAATAAATTATTGTTATAGCAATAAGTCATTAAATAATTCTAACAAAATAGTTTTGTTTCAAAAAGGTCATTTTTTTAAAGATTATTTGAGTATTAGATATTCTGATAAATTTGTTAAAAACATTTTATCTAATAGTAATATTAATTGTAATAATGTGAAGGATAAAGAAAAATATGATTTTATTTTTTTGCCTTTTAAATTATCTTCCTATAGAATTGTATGTAAAAATAGTAATTTGTTTGGAAATAAAAAAATTGCTTGGAAAGATGTATTACTTTGAATAATTTATTAAATAATACAAGGGAAATTTCTGATAGACTATTCCTGGAGTAATGTATATTATTCCTTGTTTTTGTAAGAAGGTATATAATATGGACAGATTAGTTTGAGTTCTGAGTTCTGCTTTACATATCCATGAAAGAGATAGAAGCCACACTATTAATTTTGATTAGGCTAAGGTCTTCTTTGAAAAAAATCGAATAAAAATATTAATGAATCTTTATTATTAAAAATTTATGATTCTGAAGCAATTCATCTGTTTAAATGTAAATGGAATTATGGGTAATTATCTTTTAGTCCTTTACACTAGAGAAGTCTGCTTGTAGCAGAGAAACCATTGGTTATGTTTTAGTGTTTGTTTTCTTTGGTTAGTCTGGTTTAATTGTGAATTTGGGGTGATTTTGATTATTTTATTGACTAATTTAACTTTAGACTTTCAATATATATATATATATATATATATATATATATATATATATATATATATATATATATATATATATATATATATATATATATATATATATATATATATCCCTAGAGAACAGCACTACATGTTTCATAATTTGTACGAATTATGTAATTAGTTTTAATGTTATTTTAAAATTTAATTTTAAAATATAAAAATACTTCAGGCATCATTTATTATTAAATATTCGGACTAAAATTCATAAAAGAGACCTGTAAAGTTTTAAAAAATAGACATATAATTTAGAAAAGTTTTAAGAAAGAGAAATATAATTTAGAAAACGTTTAAAGAGTTTTTTTTATTTTTTTAAGAAAATCAAATTGCCAAAAAACAAAGCTTTGTGTCATCTTGTTATAATAAAAAGTTTTAGTAGTTAAAGAGCTAGTTAGGAATTAATCAAGCACTAAATTGTTTACCTGTCATCCAGGCATGCTAATTATAACTTATTATTAACTGGCATCTAAGATTTTACCTCAAAACCAAATAGAAATGCTTTGGATGACAGGGATTTGAATTTAGCAGCCAAAGTTCTATAGCCTGGAAATGTGGCCATGGCTTATACTTTGTATAGCCTCAATCTGGTTATAGGTACCATTGATCTTATTTACCTTCAGTATTATACTTCTCTGCTTGAAGGGCTTAGGGTGCTGCAATAATAAGAATGCAGCTAGAGTAGATTGAGATTTAATAATAATTTTTTTTAATTGTAAATTTATATAATCAGAGCGATCCTCTCCCACCTGATCCATTGGCTTTCTGGTGTAAGTTATTAGCAATTATAAACATAATTAAAGTAAAATTAAAAGTTTGAAAATAAAGACTTTCAGAAATGCTAAATTGCATCATTATAAATATAAAAGTGGGGTACAGTGTACAAAAGAGAAGAGACCAAAGCAAGCAAACTATAATAAATCTAAATGAAAAGAGAGAATCTAAAGAAATAGATATTTTAGGCAGATTGGTGTATTGAGGACAAGGTGGAGACAGAAAAGACTAAGGGGGTTGGAGATGGTCACATGCTTCAATTAAGAGGAAAATATTTGAAATAGAAATAAGTAAAAAAAATTTTTTTTAAACTAAAAAGTATGGAAGCACTAACAGAAGAGATAAGACAGTGGAAGTCAAAAAACAGGACAGCAAAACAAGAGGATAAGAAAAGTAATGATAACGATAGCAGAAATGTGGAAAAGTTAGTAAAGAAAATAAAAAGATTAAAAAATGAACAGGAAAACATAAGAACATGCACACATATAGATAGAGTTAATGCAGTGAATCAGTTCTAAAAATAAAAACATTTTCAGGGTACATAGGGGAGGATCCAAATGAACACCTTAATAGTCTGGAATGTTATTTCATGCTGAATAAATTAAGTGAAGTAGCCAAGGTTGGTATAGATTGCAGTCATATACAGGGTGAGGCTCAATTTTGGTGGGACTTGTTATTCTGAAAACCAGCAACATTCATTACTGGTGAACTATTGGGAGAATGAATATCAGAAAACTATTAAGCACCAGGCGGCACAAGACAAATGGTGGCCTGGTGAACTATTCATTACATTTTTCCACAGACAAGTGGTGAAATTAAGATGGATCATGGCAGCCCTTTTATCTGAGCAGCAAATTATATGAATATTTAAACATAATCTTTCTAATGATGTAGAACAAATGATAATTGGAAGAGCAGATGGCTGATAAACTTATAGTACTGGACAGCAGTAGACAGATTAGAAAGAATAGTGACAAGGAATATACATTTTTGGAAATAAAACAAATGTAAGAGTGCTGCAAAATATTATGCTTTCAAAAGAATTCAGAATAAGAAAGATAGCGAAGGAGAGATCGAGGGAAAGGACAAAATTCAGATGGCAAGATACAATAGGGAAAACAGTCATATGCAAGTAACAAACCTGGTGTATAACTGGGAAGAGAGGTAGCCAATAATGGCACCTCAGGGCTATCTGAAAGTGAAGATAGTAATAGAAGGGTTGATAGCTAGTGCTATGCTTGATTCAGGAAGCTAGGTTTCAGAAATGTCCCAGGAAATGTTTTGATAGAATGAGCCATGTTAACCATAAAGTCAAACTTTTACCATTAAAAATGGCATATGTCATGATAGCAAACAGTAAAAGGGTGAGACTGGCATCAAAACAGATATGGGTGAACATGCGCCTAGCGGAGAAAGCAGTACTGCTTACCTTGGAGGGTCTGTTCCACAAAGTTATACTGGAATCAGACTTCATGCATAATACTGGCTGTGTGCTAGATTATAAACAAAGTCAGGTAAAACTGAACAATAAAACAATTACATTTGCAGCAGACCATGTGTACATTATATTCAATTTTCATTTCTTGTACTGCTTCCATATTCACTGATCGATTCATTCTTCAATTCTTGAATTTTGATTACCATTGCCAATTGCATTCTTATAGTATCTTATCTGATTTTTTAATTTTTCTTGACTTTCTAATAAATCTTTATTTCTACCTTAACCTGTAGCTGTTTTTTTCTATATTTTTTTTTGTTTTATTCATCTGCTGTTCTGTCTTTAGGATCACTGTTTTAAATGTTTCTGCAAATCTAATTTTGATTAATCAGTGTGAATTGTAAACATCCTTCTTCTGATTTACATGTTTAAATAGTTAAGTTTGTTTATTTTTGTATATTTATATATCCCATGTCAACTGCAAGTATGCTTGTTTTTGTGCATTTTCTATCTTTTGATTCAATTGTTTTTGTTTATTTTTTTAAATGTTGATCCAACTGCTTTTTTTTTCAACTTCTACCTTTGGATTTATTTGCTCAAATAATATCCTGATTTATTTGCATTGTATTTATTTGTGCTGCTGTTACATCTTTTCTCTTTAGACATTTTAATGTCCTCATAAATATACTTCTGTTTTATTTACTTATATCCTTCCTTGTCAAATTCCCCATTATTTATTTTTGATACTCTGTATAGATCCTTGATTACTTAAGATATCCTCTTCATAATTTGTTTTAAACTCTCTTTCATAATATTTCCCTGATCTTTACTCATCTCTTCTTCATTCTGTATTTTCTCTTTCTTCATTTAAACAAATTTTAATTATCAATAAACTCACTGAATTACTAAGTATTATTTATCTGTATTTTCCACCAACTGTTTTACATCCCTACTTGAATCCTATTTGCAACTTAAGCTACTTTGTCCTATTTTCTTCTGTCATACTCTGTTTATCTTATTATATTGGAAAGAAATAATGTATAATCATTTCTGAGCTATTCTACTTATTTCAGCAATTGGATTTTTATGATTATTCATAGCTTGTTTTAGATCAATCTAGTTTCATGCTCAACTTAATAAACTGGGCCAATAGCTGATAAAATATGTAATGGTCAGAGGATATATGTTTATATAAATATACTTTGAAACATAACTGTATTAATATAATATTAGTAATGTCAAATAAACCTAACACTAAAAAATATTTATTCTAATCTTCAAAGTTAATGATGATGATGATTCATAACTTTATACCCTTGAATGACCTGTTAATTCTATTTTTCCATAATTCCAGTCTATCTGTAAATCAGACTTTTGTTCATAATCATTATTAAAATCTGGCATCACTTAATAAATATCAACAGGAAAAGTTTTAAAAATTATCCTCTTTCTGGAGCTAAAATAATTTATGAAGATTTTCTCTGTATGATTCCTGAGCTACATAGTAACATTCCATAAAATCATTGATATATCTTGACCAACTCCACTATTGATTTATAATACCTGGTCATATCAATGATCACAATTACTCTTGGATGAAATGCCACAGAATTAGTATCAGGAACTGACAATATTTACATAACTAAAAACAAAATAAACTTTAAATATTTAATAAATAACAATAGCAAAATGATTTATTTACAGATTATAATCAAATAATTTATGATGCATACATGGCCTTATTTCAAAATTCCAAAAGCAGCCATTTTATTAGCTGACATTTTATATAAATGTACAATGAAATATTTTGGTGATCGCTTTTTTTATTCAATATATTTCACTTGTATTTAATCTACCCCCCCCCCCACTCCGTATTAATCTAACAAGCTTTAAATTTAAATTGTTTAATTAACATAAATCACTATCCCTTTTAAAATTAGCAATACATTTCATTTGATTTTTAATTTAAGTTTCATAAGCAAACACAGGAAGGCAATATATAATCTAATTATAGCATTGAAACATCTCAAAAAATGTCCAAGGTTTATATATTATCAAACTTTATAAATATTATTTATATAATCCATAGCATTTAATGTAATGATATAATCAAGCATTGATTGTTATAAACAAATAGCCAATACTTTTAATGCAATTACGATATAATTTCACATGCCAATAGTCTTTAGAATTATAATTTTATTTACTTAGTCACAATTGGATTCACAGTCATTGCATACATTCTCAAAATACAGTTTAGTGTACTTGAACTCTTTTCATGTAAATCTTCGTAAACTTTTTATATAGATATCCTCTTAAAAGTAATAATCAATAAAGGTAACCAGCCTTCGTTCCCACCTCTTATCAAATAGTATTCTTATTTCTTAAGCATTTTTTTTATTCTTGCAAATCATATACTTCTTTATATATTTTAAATGTACTCAACTATAAAGAAAAACTTGTAAACAACTGTTATTATATAAAAAGCTTGCAAGGATAAAAAATATATCGTCAATGCTAATTAATGCAAAGATCCAAATCTCAGTACAAGGCAATATTTGACCATTTTGTGCTAATAGAACAACTTATATTCGAAATTGAAATTAAAATGATTCCTAGGCTGCCCTTTATTTTATTTCTTGGGCATTTCTCCTATATTCGTACATATTTTTATATATGAGTACACACACACACGTTTATCTAATAAATACTATTATCTTACTATTGTACTTTTATAAAAATCTACCTAAATTTTAGAATTACATTATTACTTAAAATATTATTAAAATAACTGGATTCTAATAATTTACATTCATGTAAGAATAATAAAGCAGTTTCTTGAAAGAAAGTTAAGTGTGCTACCGACATGATTTGAAAAGACAATGAATGATTAATGAAAAATGTTTTATTATCAGTGAAATCTTGTTTTTACTTTCCAACAACCATTAGCAAGTTATTATATCATTTCTTTGATGTAAGATTCAAAACAATTGCTTGCTTGATAAAACTCATGTAATATTCATGAATCAATTTAAAATTTATTTATAAAAGTTGAAATAATAAATGAACATGTAATTGATTTTAAAAAATACTTTAAAAAATTTCTAATCCATTTTCAAAAAATTTATGCATTCTCCTTTCTCTTTTTAGTATTTTTAGATTAATCTCAAAATTGCATATTATATACATAATATCTTCTGTATTTTGTTCCAAGGTTTTCTTGCATATAAGGTTTGTCATATATAGTATCCCATATTTTGTTGAAAAGCTTTACATGCAATAGAATATGGAATTTATTGAACTAAAAGAGCACAGTTACTTTTGAACATGCACAAATATATAACAAAAATGCTTTTTATGTATATAGCATGCATATATAATTTAACATTATAGTATAAACAAAATTTAGTAGAAGTACTAGTATAATTATTAATAATAAATTGAAGGAGTTTACATTCAAATTCACTCAAAAATAAAAAATAAAAATTAATATCCATAGCTTTATTTTTTAAATAAAGTGGATAGCAGTGTATAAGATTTTTATTGCAATTAAATATAGTCTGGATATTATTTGTCTTCAATGATTTTCTCCTTATGGAAACATAATAGCTGTTTTAAAGTTAAAAGTCTCTATAATCATTTTTATTTATTATTTTTCACTTGAAATTTTTAGTTAAACTCTTCAAACTCTAAATTTTCTAACACAATAAAATAATTTTCTTCTTCCTTTTTCTATGTATTGATTTCTACTTTTACATATCATATCATTTACACCTTTCTTAAACACTTTATTAATACTCTTTATTTATATCAAAACTAACAGTTTCAACTGTCCTGCAGTCATCAACAGAGCTATAATATTCAAATATATAATTATATAATTAATACATTTATACACATATTCATATACATAATTAAATACATAATATTAATAAAATAAATATACATATTAACCTGACCAATATATAAGTAATTTCTATTTTATTACTTTACTCTTAAATAATTCTATCAATATTTATTTTATATCACTTTATTATTATTATTATTATTATTATTATTATTATTATTATTATTATTATTATTATTATTATTATTATTATTATTATTATTATTATTATTATTATTATTATTATTATTATTATTATTATTATTATTATTATTATTATTATTATTATTATTATTATTATTATTATTATTAACTTTAACATTTATGGTCAGGTTAAATATATATTTATTTTGTTGATATTGTGTATTTAATTATGTATATGAAAAGTGTATAAGTGTAGTAATTTTATAATTATATATTTGAATATTGTAGTTCTGATGATGACTGCAGGATAATTGAAACTATTAGTTTTGATATAAATAAAGAGTATTGATAAAGTGTTTAAGAAAGGTGTAAATAGTATGTTACAATAAAATAATGTTTGACTCCCATTACTTAATATGATAATTTTAATTTTATTGCTTAAGAAAGACACTTTATAAAATTTCTTAAAATTCATAAATCTTTTACTTTTATGTAAAGAAATTTCATTATATAAAATACTGTACCACATCAAAATTAAAAAAAAATAATTTAAAAATGATATGTACACACTTTCAATATAATTGGAAAAAATTAATAAACATGATTGTATATAGCACTCTAAGATAAAAAAAAATGGTTGCTGCCATGTCATAAAATTTATTACATTTATGCATTTTAATGCTTTTATTTATTTATATATTTTTTGGATAGTATAATTGAAAATAGTATATATTGATACAGTGCATATTGTGGTTTTACTGTATATATTTGTTTAAAATAAATGTTAGTAAATCTTTATCAAAATTGTTAAAAATTAAGCATTTTATTTGACATAAACAATTTTACAATTAACATCTCCTCCCCCTAAAAAAAAAAAAAATAAAGTAACATTAACTGTTTATATTTCTTTTATATGGAAAGTAATAAATGTAATAATTGTTCCAATACACACCTAAAGAGAAGCTTGTTATTTCTATAAATTAAATACAGCTTAGCTCTTTCAAAAACTTATGGCATTCTTATATTCATAGCAAGATGAAATAGAATAATAATGGAGATATGAGTATAATTGTATATATTTGAAGAAAGGATGGTTCTCTGTGGTTGATAGTATTTGTATTATTGACTATATAGCAAGCCTCCCTTATTTTACTTTTTGAATCACATTTCAATTATTTACTCCACTTTTTAAAAAGTTAATAAGATTATGCATCATTTCATTTCTTGATTAAAAAACACTACTACTAATAATGATAATTGTATGGTCTCTGCTCAATAGGTCATGCAACATTTGAATACTGAAGTGAGAATCAAATAGAAAATAAAAATTCAATTCAATTGACTATAATTAGATTTTGTATTTTTTTTTTTTTTTTTTAACTTCAGATGAAAATTAATCCAGAAACCATGTTAGCTCTGTGACTGGTAGTTTATTGCTGTGCCAAATTTTTAGAATATTTATTTATTAAACATTTTTTTTGTAATAAATGACTTATTAAATTTTCATTCTATATATAAATGTCTATCTACACAATGTTCTCTTCAAAAGAGAGATAAAATGATTGGGCAAGGGAACATAACCAAGTAATAATTGCTGATTATTATCAGTAGTAGTTTGTCAGCAATTTCTCTTAACAATTTATTTCAGCACCTCAAACTATAACATAAACGTTAATAAGCTCCTTATTATTAATATGGATCCATTATATATATATTAGCGGATTCCTCAATGTGAAATTTCAAGTGCCAATGGAATATAAATTTGTGGGTTTAAAAATGTTTTTGCATCAAAGTTGAGTCTGACAAAATTTAGAATTTGGGAATTTATTTTTCTGATATGATAAAACCAGATTTTAATAAAAGTGATATATATAAATATGTAGAGTGTTTACAAGAAATATATGAAAAGGTAAAAATTATTAAAAAAAAGGATGATACTACCATATGTACCACTTATTGGAAATAAAATTGCAAAGATCTGTCCAGATAAGTTCAATGGTGAATTTAGGACACCCATTAATTTGAATGGATTAATAAATAATACCAAGAATAAAATAAATAAATTGGACCAGTCTAATAATGTGTTTGTGGAGGGATGCAATCGACTGGATTGTCCTTATATATAATATGATAAAACAAAAACAAATTTGAGAACCAGAATGATGCAGCATTCATTAAGCATAAAAAAGCTAAAACTGATTTAACAAATGCATTTAAACTATAAAAAGGAATATAGTCATGGTTTTGATTGCTAAAGTGGGAGGAAAGGAATGATAGAAAATGAAAGATTAAGGAGAATTGGTTTATTGTGCAAACTAAACACATAATGAATCAGAGAGCCAAACATGTTCAAGTTAGTAAAAAAATATTTTTTTAAATTTTTTATCAGAAAAGTATTGGTTTGTTTAATTATTATTTGATTGATAACCATGATTATAATCTTCCACATCGAAAATATACTTGGTTTTTTTAATTATATTTTATTTTAATTCTCTGTTGCAGTGTTTTAATATATATTGTAATGGACAATAGGCACACTAATATCTAACACCAGAGAATGCCACTACACCTAAAACCTAGAAAATGAGAGTTCATTAGTTAGAATACCAAGTATAAATGCCTGCCATAGCTGTACTAATACTCACATGTTTAAAATTGCCTTTAGATCATGGAAAACAAGAGATTTTTGGCTAATAGCAGAGCAGACAACAGTAAACAAAACCTGAAACAAATCTAACAATAAACAAAGTTAAATTTATTAACAATATAACACAGCATAGTAGAATATAATTTAATTATAATAGAACTTAGATATAACAGAATTCCAAATATATATCAGAGTTCAAATATAATAGTTTCAAATACATATCAGAGTTCAAATACAATAATTTTAATTCAATAGAATTTAAATACAAGAGAGTTACAATACAAACACACTTAAATGACAATGAACTGAGTGCATTTGATACCTCATTGCTTTAAATATTACACTTCAGACAAATTTACTTATAATATTGGATTATCTCCAAAGTTTAATAATTATTATATGATTTATCAAAATGTGCATTCATATATATTTCATGTGTTTTTCTGAAGGTTTGTGATGATGGTGTTCTAGCTGTATTTTTATATTGGACTATTTCCATCATCTAATATGTGTGTTGAATGTCTTTGTAAATGTTTAATTTTATTTAAATGTTCCAAATGCATTCAACTGTTAGTAATATCATAGCAAACAAGTTAGTATATGCACCAATTGTTAGTTGCTGTGATATTACTAACAGTTGTTTGCTGTGATATTACTAACAATTGGTGCATATACTAACCTGTTTGCTGTGATATTATTAACAGTTGAATGCATTTGGAATATTTAAATAAAATTAAATGTTTCTAAAGACATTCAACACCCATATTAGATGATGGAAATAGTCCAATATAAAAATACAGATATATATTTCATTTTTGCATTAAACAAATAATCAATAATAATGCAACTTAAATTCCCTAAAAAAGTTCATGCACAGAGGCCATTACAAAATTAAGCCTAGTGTATGACCCCACACAACTAATAATAGAGATAAAAAAATTTTTTTATTAAATACTCTTATTGACTGTGCACTAAAAAGAAATAAAATAATTGTTTTTTCAATCACAATTGGAGTTTTTACAATTAACTCAAAATAAAAGCATGGGGGGGTGGTCTAGAAATTAATTGAGTCAATCCCTTGTTATTTCTGAACTCCCCCATGCTTTTATTTCAAGTTAAGTCTAAAAACTTCAATTGTGGTTAAAGAAGCAATTTTTTTTAATGCACAATCAATAAATGTATTTAATATATAAAAAAAATTATCTATTATTTTTTGTTTTTAATATTGACATAGTAAATGAAAATGTAAAATTATATTGTACTTTAAATTGACTGCACACTTATAGCTGACATTTATATTTATTGTAACTTTACAGTATCACTGTAAATTGGCTATTATATTTTAAACATTGTAAAAAATTTATTGGCTTTAATTTTTATAATTAAGCAAATATATTCATGGTTGTCATTGGTTGTATAGCATTTTGATGACCAATATTATGTTTAGTAGTCTCGCATACTAGTGTTTATTAGAAAATCTAATTTTACAAAGCATTTCTGAATGATTTTCCAAGCAGATTTTTATTGATGCTTGTATAAAATGCATAGCATATATTTTGTCATTATTCTTGCTAAAAAAAACAAAGATATAAAATGATATAAACATACAGAACTGCTTACATACATAAAACAATTAATTTCATACAAAAATAAATAATAAAATTATAAATTTAATATTACCACATTAAAACATTTTGAGATAAAGCAATAATATTTAGATTACATTTTTATTTATGTGCAGAATAAATAGTTTTACATTTTTATATTTTATGTGCATATGTAGAAGCTTACTTGTTTAGACTTAGCAAAGATCGATTTTTTTTCTAAAAATATTTATTTAAAGATACTGTATTCATTAAAATGTTAATTTAAATTTAATTGAGAACTTGGTAGTTTTATGATTTATTTATTTTAAATAAATGTTTGTATATTAGTTTAAAAACCCAGAAACGAAAATGAGGCAATTGAAAAATATTAAAATTATTATTATTTTTTCATTTTTAAGTAGTGTTTCTAAAATTTTACCACTTTGTTGCAAAAAAAATCTTAATTCTAACATTTTCCCAGCAATAGATATAATGACGTCTTCCAATATTTTCCGGACAAACCAAAAAACTCCAATGCATGATGAAGAATATTCTGTAATTCAGTCATCATGTGATATTTGGTATAAAAGCTGAAGTATGGAAAATCCAGGCTGTCTTCACAAATTTTTTGCATTCAGAATCTAAACAGATTCAAATTTTTAAATAGCCATTTTGGTTGCCATCTACATGATGATCAGCTAGACTAAACAGCCGTTGTTAAATAAAATGACTTCTTCTCAACATTCTAGGAGAAGGATGAATAATAACAAATAAACCAAAAAACATCATTAATTAATTCTTTATTTTAAGAAATCTCATTTATTACAGCCAACTGTTAGTAGAAAAATGGATAAATTGACTTATGGAATGCTGCTTCACAACTTCAATAAAAATTGCTGAACTTCTTCAACTGGAAGTAATATTAAATATGAGATATAACTGGAAAATTATACTTATTAATTTCAAATAAGTAACTGATGTTTAAACTACCAAACATCACATGATCACCATTTCTTATGCTTGCTCAAAACAGACAAGACTCTCCATACAGCAGAGACACTCAGTGCAAGCTAGTCTGGGAATATTGGATGAGTAGGCATTAGATAGAGATTTTGTGCACAAGCTTTCTGGCATCCATTGATTACTCTGGCTTGCACTGAGTGGCACTGAGTTTTGCCTGTTTTAATAGCTGATGTTTATTTTCAAAATATTGTAAAATAATTGTTTTCTTTTTACTTTAAGAAAATGTGAATATTAAATCTCAATAATGTAAATTTATCTTGTCTTTAATTGTGTAAGGAAATCCTTAAATAGTAATTGTTTTTTCAACTCAATACACTTAAATGATAATCGCTTGGAGAAACTGCTAAAATTTGACTCAAAAATAATGAAAAACTATTTATTATGAATGATAATCTATTTGCTTTATCGGAGATATGATCAGAATTATTGGCATGATGAATGAAATATCTATAAATGGATAGATTAATTATATATCTCAAAGAAATAATGAATGCTAATCCTTTGGATTAAATTAAACATCTGTTCAAATGAATTAAATTGCTGTGTGTAACAAACTATAAATTTGTAACCCGTACTTAAAAATGCATTATGGATTATAAAGCTAAATATTTAAATACCACTCCTGAATTGTGGATCATCAAAGCAAATATTAAATATGATAAATATCCAAGTGATAAGCAATCTTAAAATGGATTAATGTATTGAATGCAACTTAAGTTAAATCAATAAGTATAATAAATAGAATTTATTATTCTTTATGCTATGTTCAGAAAAGATTATATTACAAAAATGAAATTAATTGTGTAATAAACTGATTGATTATTTAATGCACTTTCTCATAAATGTTTCTTTGAAAGTTTTCTCAGATATTACTATGTTCATGCACAGGTCATATTTTTATTTAATATTATTATTGTTGATATTGAATGGGATTAAATACAATTTACCTTAGGTTTAGTTTGAATAAATGTAAATAACTATTAAATTTATATAAAATGGTGCTATATTGCAATTATCGCGTGTTTTATAGGTTTTTAAGTTTCAACTACAAAGTTAAATGGAGTTAATCATCTTTATTTAGATAAATAGATTTGTAAGGAATATTTTATCATCACTCATATATTAGTATTATTTTTTTTACTGTTATATAGTATGTAAAAGGATATTCTAATGATCTAGTTATATTTTATTATTTGAGTAGCACTCTTAACATTTAAGCCTGCAAATGAATCCAGTAAAATAACTTGAGGTGAAATAAATAAGCTCAATATGATAAATATGAGACTGATTAATAGTTGATTAGTTAGTGAAACAAACTAATTAAAAAATACATAGAGCATTTATAATTGACCATTATGATGATAATTATTATCCTCCAATATTTGCACTGAGAACTATTTGTAAAATAATAAACAATCTGTTCATATTTAATGTTAGTGTTACATTTAGGAAACAAATGGTCATATTTATTAGACCTTGTATATAATTTTTTTAGTGTTGTTATTCATTTTTATCATTTATTTTATGTTATGCTATAAAGTAATTGTTAATTATTTAATATTTTTTTTAAAAAACATTGTCATTGCATATTCATGATATAAAAAAATTATATTTGGAATATTAGATTACACAAAATCTATTTGGATTAAATATATCATTATTGTATTAATGCTATATAAAATATAAAAATATTGAATAAGATGATATACATAAAATTCCTTTTAGACTGTCATATCCTAAAATGCACAAACACATTTTAGAATCATGTATTTATTTTCTTACTTTAAAAAACCCTGAGATAAATCATAAATCAACATTATACTTAAAATTGCTAGGTAATTGTAAAAGACATATTGAATTACTCTTAATTAGTTCTTATAGTAAGAAACAAATTTGCAAAGATTTTTATTAATAAAAAAGAATAAACTTAGAGTACACATATTACTGAATAATCCTGAGAAATTTATTTATTATTTTATTGAATGTGAATCTAATAATAGTTTTAGCTTATATAAAAACATGTATGCATAGTAAAGTGTAAGACAAATAAAAGATAGTTTCATTTCTTCTACATTATCAACTTCAGCCACTTCAGTCACATCTCCAAATTATTGACATATGGTCTCAATTAACTTTTTCTTCCTGTATAGTTTCAATATATATATCACTAGATATTTCTGCTATAAGTTAAAATATAAACCTTATATATATATATATATATATATATATATATATATATATTTATATATATATATATATATATATATATATTATAACGATCCATATATATATATATAGTATGTGTATATATTGTAAATGAACTTCACTCAATATATATAATTTTACTTGAAATCAATATTACATATATAGTGTATATAAGCCATCTGATATTTCTGCAGTCAGTTAATATATCTACTTTTAATATATGTATTACATTTAGAATATGTACATAATTATATATGTACAATAAATCAGTAACTGAGTTTTTTTATTTAAAATTATTTGATAGTTTTATTTTTATTTTAAAACAGTTGTTTAAAAAAACTGCTAAAGAAGAAAATTTGTGATCATTGATTTAAATAATTAACATGCATTATTTTTTAACTTTTTACAATTGTTTTAAATAATGTCAGTTTTCTAGTTTAGCTTTTTCAAAAAATAATTATTTTAAAATAAAAATAAAAATCATCAAACAATTTTAAATAAAAAATTTAGTTACTAATTTATGATACATATATAATTATGTACACATACTAAATATGATATATGCATTAAGAGTTTAATTAAAATGGTTAAAAATGATATTAAATTGATAGAAAAATTTTTTTATACTGCCATCTCATAATTTTTATTTAAAATAAGTCAAAGTTGTAAAAATAATGGTTAATTGCAGTATGTAAAATTATAATTTTTTAAAATATTTTCTCACCCTCTGTTTCATATCTAAAAAACTAGTTGGCATACTGAAAAGATAAGTGTTTTAAATGGATTAGACTGTTATAAATTAATTATATGTCAATTGTCAAGAAATTCTATTTAAATATATTACAACTCAATTTTAAAATTTCATTCTAACTTAAAAAAGATCAAAAGTTAACAAACAAACAAAGCGATTTTTCAACTTCAATAAAAACATTTAAAATTAGAATAGCAATAATTAGACCTCTAAATTACCCACATTATAAAGCAAAACCTATAAAATTTATGGAGAGAAATGTCTGTACCTGATGCAAAATACAATAATCTGTGAGTACCTCAAGTAAAAACCATATATATCATGGAGAGGCAAGCAAACATATAATAAATTCATGTATGATAAATAAATACCCAGGATTACTATAGTCAATGCACACACACACACTAATTTTTTTAATCTCACACATGTGTAATGCAAACCATGTATGGATCAAAACTGCTAACAAATTAAATCAACTTACAAAATGATTTGTAGTTACATGCACATTGAGTTAAACACACACATATATATTAATGACTTTGAATATCTAAATTATAAAAAGAAATAAAATCTATTTCCCCTTTAAAACTTTTTTTTTTTAAAACTTTTTTTTTGTTTGTTTAAAACTTTGCTTTAAAAGTGACATTGATCTAAATCTACATGTAATTAATAACAATTGCATCTCTTTTTTTAATAATAAAAAAAAACTTTTTGCTAAGGAAAAAGAAAAAAATTAAGATTTAAAAAACAACTAGTTTTTTTACTTAAACTAAAACTACCATGCTATATCAGATACACTAAGTTAAATAAGGTGTTACAATGTACCAATATTAAAAAGTTATAAAACAGATAAATACAAAAATATATGAAATTACATAACTCAAATTATAACTATCACTGCCTTATTAGTAATGTAAATATGATTTATAAAATAGTTCATAAATAAAATTATCAAAAGTTGAATTTTATATATACATACATGTGCAAATAGAGTTCTTTAGTGGTTTTACATATGAAATCTCTTCATTTAATGGTTTTCAATTTTATAGAATGTAATCATTAAATGTTTTCTTTAATATTGAGAAGCACATCTGTTGTAATAGCATATATGAAGACAGTGGTTGGTACACTGTTGGCTCAAACATATCAAACAAAATTGGACATCTAATGGCTATAGGTTGTATATTGAAGAAGGGAAGTTCCTTTCACAGTGCTTAACTTCTTATGGATATTAACTTGACTACTAGTAAAGGCTCAGAATATATGATGCTAAGCAGGCAAAATTAAGGATTATAAGAAGGATCAGGATTGGTGATGAATAAAAACAGATTGATCAGAATTATTCTGAGCTGGTCTTTTTTTTACTTTTCTTAATTAACCAGTCCACTCATTTACTCATTTTTTTAAATTATCAAGCCCACTCATTTATTAATTTTTCAATTAACAAAGCCAATTGTTTACCAAATTTTTTAATTAACTAAGCCACTCATTTTTCAATTTTTTAAAATAACAGAGTCAGTAATTACCTGCTTATATAATAAGCCAATAATTATTTTCATTCATTCAGTTTACAAATTTTTTAAATCAAATAAACCTGCTTGTTTATAGATGACACTTAAAATATTATTAATTGAAATACATTTTCAAAAACAGGACCAAGGCTTAAAAAAACTAATTTTCCAAGAGTTTTCAATTAATTAATAAAAACAAAATAATTGAGTAAAAGTTTTATAGATTATTATTTAATAAGCATGGATCTTATAACATAAATTCTAAACAGATTTATTAAAAATAACTTTAGTTAAAAAGATAATGAGCTTCTCTATATCTCTAAAAATAAAGTAAACTTGATTAAAATTAATTATATACACAGACTTTTATCAGTGAGTGCTTATATAATACAAACATATATTAAAAAACTTAATGAGCTGAAATTTGATTCAAAATTTTCCAACAATGATATTTTAAAATAAATTCGAGATTGAGATAAAAGAGTGTATATATATATATATATATATATACACTCTATTTATCTCATATCATAAGATATATATATATATATATATATATATATATATAATCTTATGATATTATTATGAGATTTACATCTGTGAACCTCTAGATTTATGCAAATAAAGTTTATTATATAAATATAAACACAATGATAGATTATGACAATGACAATTTTATGGAAATCAAAATAAAGCACTCCACGCACATAAATACATGTGTTAAAAACAGTGATTTTTTTCAGAATTCACCAATAATATACAATACATACATATGTGTAAGTATTAAGTCAATTAAAACTGAAAAATAATTGTATAACCTTTATTAGACAGCTATTTTCCATACAGTTATATTATTCACACATAAGATTTCTGGACTTGACCTGGTATTTTAAATCTAATGCTTGAATATCCTAGCTTCTCACGGATGAAGCCAAAAGCAGAAACTATTCTGGGGTTAAAGATATTCTGAAAAGCTTGTTAAGAGCTATTGGCAAGCTTATTAAATATTATATAAGATTGTATAAATGAATATGGGCACATATCAGTATGTAATCTAACCAAATAATAATAATATATATAAATAGGGAAAAAAAACAGAAAAAAATAATAATACTGATAAATTTAAAACATTTTATATTTTAAAATTGAATATTACTAATATATATTTATATATGAGTGTGTGTAAACTACTAGCATTATATAAAAATAATAACAATAATAAAAAACAATGTTACAAAATAACATTTAAAAAAAATCTTACCTTGGAATAGGGGACTTATTTTCCATATGGTAATTGGAGTTTCACTAGCAAATTGACCAAAACTTAATTCCATAAAAAATAGAGGGAAACCAGTTAAAAGTAGCATTAAGAAGTATGGAATGAGAAAGGCCCCTTTAAAAGAATAAATTATTTATATATAATAATAATAATAATACTATAACGAATATAATTGTTGGGCATAAATAATAAGGTACTCTTATACAAGACAGAAAAACATTTAGCAGAATTTAATTAATTTGAATCACTTTGTAATTTAGCTTTAGATTTTTAAGATAGAGTTTCAGTGTCATGTACCATAGTTGTAGTTTGGAGATTAGAGATGGTTAGCTATCAAGGAATTGCCTATAAACTTTAAACTATGATTATGGAACATAACATATATTTAGCTAAACTTAATTTATAAAGTGATACAAGTTAATTAAGTTTTATTAGAAAAATTTATATTGCTTATGATATTTAATCCAATCCTTACTATTTATCTTCTTGTAATTATATGATAAAGTAACTAGTTATAATTTTTAAATGTTTTTTTTTTTAAAAAAACAACAACTTTATTTAAACTTTTCAAATGCATTCGATTATTGGTTAATATATAATACAAATTATAACTGGTATTATTCTATGAATTTAAAAAGTCACTCTAACCAATTAGACTATTTTATTAGAGGTAATAATTATACTAAAAAAATTATATATTTATTCTCTTTAATCTTAAAAAAAATATATGAAGAAATCAGAAAGATTCTTATGCATAAGTATATAAAATTTTTACTAACTGTTGCTTTGATAAAATAGGCTCACTTCTTAGAATATTTTCTTAAATTCAATATTCCAAATCTAAAGATCATCAGTTCCATTGTCATTCTAATATTGTCACTTATCAGGCCAGATCACCTTAAGAAGAGAAAAAATAATGCCATTCCAAACATTATATTTTACACTAAGCTGTGTGTTATTATTAGTAATGTGTATTTGAAAAGTTTAAATAAAGTTTTATTTTTTTTAAAAAAAATTTAATAATTAAAACTAGGTAATAAAAAAATAATTTGAGGATAAGTTCAAATAAAAAGCTGTCATCATGAACTTTTAGACAAATAATATATTTCCTCTTTTATATTTTTATGTATATTCAAATTTTTTAAGACATCTATTTTTTTCTTTTTCTTAATTATTAATTTGTCTGCTGTACTTAAAATTATCCTAGAAACAAAACTTTTAATTAGGCTATTTTTTTCTTAGATCAAATCTTAATCTTAATAAACCAAAGTTTCCTTCTTATAAAAAATTTAAACCATTTTATAAATATAAATTTGTATTAATTTTTTTTTTTTACATTTTTTGGTCATCAAATATTCAAAATTATTAATTCTATCACTACTTGCACAGTCAAAATTGTATTAGTTAGATAAAAAGTAAATGAAATACATAAAATATAAATTTAACTGATGCTGAAAATTAAAAAAATAACTTAATTTAAAAAATAATATTCTCACAAATACATATTTTGGTTAGAAAAAAGCAAGTGATAACTGACAGGAAATAAAATCAACATAAAAATGTTATTTAATAAGCACAATATAATTTTAATAATGTGAATCCACACCAATTCTTGCACTTTCAATTTAGATATAATACAATTTGCGTTAAATACCTTTTGTCTCAAAATACTACATTTTATCTAATAATAAATTACTGAAATTATGTACAAAGGAATAATCGTTCCATTTTCAATTGCCATTTCTGATTATAAAAACTTATTTGATATCCAACATACTATATTAATTTTCACATATATGAATTAGTCTTTTTTACATGCTTTCAATAGGTTAGATGGATGAAAATTGTTTATAGCCCATTAACCAATATTTCCACTTGGATACAGATTTCATCTTATTATAATATTTTTAATAAGATAGATATTTTTAGGCATTAGATTGTAAATGTTTGTAAACATATTTTCTATCTTTAGTAAGAAAATATTATATTTAACAAAACTTCATATGCTTAGCAAGCTTTCAACTATTACATAGTCATAATCATAGCAATATTAAATTGCCATAGCTATTCTTTTAGTCTCATAATCATTTAATAATGCAAGTAAAAAAAGAGTAGGAATTAAAATGGACCTAAATTAATCAGGTAAAAAAATAATACTAAAGATTGATTAATGCTAGATTATAGAAAGTAAAAATTATTTAAAAATGATATGTGCATTATTACAATTATACGTGTACCATAATTTTTTTAGAAGCAGTAGTTTTTATTAATAATCCTAAAATAAATGAAGTTCAAATTAAAAGATAAATGATTTAAATTTTTTTTTGGATTTATTGATAAAATCGATTCCAGATAACTCCTAGACTGAACAGTTTAACCTAACCAAAACAACAAGAACCATGAAGAAAAAACTAATTTTAGCCAAACTTTACTATGAACATATTAATAATTTTTATTAGGTATTCATCTATTAAATCAGAGATTATCCATTTAATGAATAATATTTCCATAGTCTAATTTTCACTACAACCACCTCACTCAAGATCCGGATTTATTTTCTATTTTGAGAGAGTGATGTAAATAAAAGTAATGATGATGTGATGTGATGTACTGTAGCTTCTCCTTAAACAAAGTCAAGAATCTCTCAGCAATTATGCCAGAGAAACCTGTTAGCCACTTTATTTTCCATTTTCCAGTCTAAGTTTTCCCATATTCTGCTCCATTCCATTTCCACAACATAATATTTGTCAACTCTATGGCCTTTATATTTAAATCTCCTTTATTGTTTCCCAAACCCAGCATAAAAACCAATAATCCACTTTCTGTATAATCACTTTTTTCATATTTATTCTTCCATAACTTCATTATATGTACCCTTTCTGTTTTAAAACATTTACATACAGTGGTACCACCAAGTGCCAGACTTTATAATCAATGGATGCAGAAAGGTTTGTGTATAAAATCCCCATTTAGTATCTACTCATCCAACATCCCCAGGCTAGTCTAGCTTGTGCCTTTCATCACTGAGGAGCCTTGGATTTGAGAGTACTGCACTTAGATAGGGATTTCATGCATAAACCTTCCTGCATTTATTGATTACGAAGGCTTGCACTTGGTGTCATTATTACTATATGGAGAGTCTGGTACTCAGCTTTGCTGTGCTGATTTGTTTCATAAGTTAAAGTTTGCTTACTGTATGAAGAAGTGGAGTGAAAACTGGGGTCAAGAAAGATAGATTTGATTTAAAAAGATTGGGAATAATATTGATAATGTTTAGAAAGTGTTTCATTATGACATTTTTGTTGTGTGTGTGTTATTTAAATGATGCTTTATTACTAACTCATATGTATGATTAGTTGGTTTGTAGTAAGTTCGCTACTAAAGAATTTTTAATTTAAAAAAGAAAAGTGATATATGTGAGAAAGAAGACAATGTTTTGAGACCTATGGTTGTGAAACATGTTTTTATTGATTGCCACTAAAGCATGCGTTTATAGATTGCCATTAAAAAAAGTAAAGTTTTTCTCCTTTTGTATAAAGGGATTTGAAGAATAGGAGAGGAAGCATAAAGTTAAATATAGAGTAGGAGATTGGAAAAATGAGGAATATGTATTGCATTTGTATATCACAATGCATATATAATGGTCAGAAAGAAATTAGACATGCTGTGGTAGAGTGTACCATATGTAATGAGGTTTATCATTTGAAATTCTTAAATAAAACTAGGATGTAACCAGTTTGTGATTATGTAGACAGTGTGTAAATGTGATAAAAAAGATGAATAAGTGGTTTTTAAGTGTAGATAGTTTAAACAGACAATCAGAAGAAATGAAGCAAAATGTGGTTGAGGAAGATAGGATAGAATATGATTTTAGTGGAGTGACAAGAGATATGAATAGAAAAATAAGTAGTGCAATGTAGATGGTTAGCCAAAGAATAAATAAAATAGAGGAAGAGGTAAAGAATGTAGAAGTAAAATTCAAATCATTAGAGATGAAGTATGAGCAGATAAAGGAATAATTGAATAGGAATCATAAGAAAAAAATAGATAAAGAAGTCCAGAAGATGGAAGAGAATATTATGGATGAAGTAGGAAAAGTAAACTATGAGACAGTATTGATATAAGATTTGCTAATTAGAGGATGTGGAGATGTAACTGCAAAGGAAAACAGAAACAGTTATGCAAGAATATGTCTGCCTGGAGCTAGAATTAGGGATGTTACAGATAAGGTAAAAAAGCAAGGAGTATAGATGTGTATATTATGGTAGGGACAAATAAATTGTCAGAGCCATCAGAGAGAGTTATGGATGAGAATTTATTAGCAATTTGAAAATGATTAGAGAAAGAGTGGAAATAGTTCAATTATTACCAAGATTTGACAATAGGTATATGTTAGACAGTGCATGTTCTATAAATGAGTGATTGAAAAAATTGTGTGAGAGAAATGATGTTATGTTTGTGGATGTGTGGGATTTTTTAATTAGTAAGAGGGAGTTATATGGTAAAGATGGATTGCACTTAGCAATAGAAGGAAGTGAAGTTTTAGGGAGTTTGATTTATAAAAAATATAGTTTGAGAAAATTATAAAGGGGAGTGGGATTTTAAATTGTAGTGTTAGCAGAAAAAAGAAGAATGGATGGTATGTAAAAAACAAACAAAGAGTATCTGATTTAGATATAAATGTTGATCTGGAGAGGAAATGGATCTGTAAAATTACTGGTAAGCAAGTTATTTTAAAACTGAAGAAGAAAGAGTCAAAAGAATTTATAAAAGAGTAGTTAGGAAAGAAAAAAAATGTTAAAATTGGATATTTGAATTTGCAAGGTAGTAGGAGACCAGAAAAGTGGCTGGAATTAAACAAAGCAATTAAAAATAAAGAGCTTGAGGTACAAGCAGTAGTGGAAATATATCTAAGAGAAGAAGGACCTATACTGGAAGATTTGTTATGGCAGGGTATAAATAGAAAAGAAAAAAGGGGTGGTGCTATAAGAGTTACATCAAAAAAATATTTAAATATTGTTAAATGTCAAGAATATTTGTGGTTTGAGATAAGGTTAGAAAGACAAAAATGGATGGTGGCTATAGTGTATATCAGGGGTGTCCAACAAATTGATTGTGATCCACTGGTGGATGGCAAAAACATTTTTGGTCGATCGTGAGGCCAATCTGGAAAAAGCTGTCAGGTAATGAGTGAAACAAATTAAGTCAAGATTTTCAAGTTTTTTTGTTATTTTTGTTTTTGTTCTATTTTTTTTCAATTCTAGATAGGTGAAGTCCACCAAGCTGTATCATTATTGAAAATAATATTTTTAATCTTGATTTAATGTAGCTAATTTGAATTAATAAATATTGTTAATAATTACACATGTTGCTTTTTGGCCCTTTGTTATTTTTTATTAGGTGGATATATAAAAATAGTATGTATTTCACACCTCCCTCCACTTAGACTATGCCTATGACAACAAGTCGATTGCCTATGACAAGTCGATTGCAACATATTTTAAAAATAAAAAGTATATCTCATGAACACAAAAGTTGGCTATCCCTAGTGTATATATCCACTGGATATAGTCAAATTATAATAAAATGGAACAATAGCATATATGAATGCCTAGTTAAGATATATCGTTTAAAAAAAAAGGAAAAAGAATAATGGTTATAAGGAATATGAATGAGTATATTGAAAAAAAGTATGATGTAAATAACAAAAATGGACAGATTTTGAAGAATTTTTGTCAGAGAGTGAATCTGAGCATTAGAAATTTATCATATATTTATGAGGAACAATACATATTGTCTAGAAATAATATATTTCATACAATAGATTGTGCATTAGTAGAGAAGAAGTGAATAAATAAAGTACAGAAAATTAAATTGTTTGATAATGAAAAGAGAGTATGTAATAGTGATCATAATTTCTTTATAATAAAAATGGTTAGTAATGTGTTGAAAAATAATAATAAAAGGAAGAAAGAATAGTGAAAAATGTGAGAATATTTAGAAGAATAAAAGTAATAGAAAAGTGAGAGTTAGTAAAAGTGTAAAAGAGAGATAAAAAGTATGCAGAGAATGTAAGGGTGCTATTAAAAACAAAGAAAGTAAAAAAGATGTTAATGTTAAATGAAAAGTATTTTAAAAAAAGGTTGGCTAAAATAGACAATTATAGAGAGAACAAAATCAAATAGTAAACTGCTTAAGAATATTAATAGACAATTATATAGAGAGAATGAAATTAAATAGTAAATTGTTGGAGAATATTAATAAAAGTGGAAGACACAGGAGTAAAAAAAATTTTAAATACATTAAAAGAAAGAATGTATGGGGAGAGAGAAATAGCATTATTAGATGATGAGGCAATAGAATGTAGCTCTAGAAAATAATTAGAGACAATCTTAAATAAGTATGTAATGGATATAGAAAAGTTGTTAGATGTGAAGGACAGAGTGATAACAAATATAAAAGACATAGTAATGAAAATATTAGGTTTACTGAAAGTAAACTGAATGAGGCAGGAAAGACATTGAAAAGTGGAAAGGCAAGAGCTTTTTAAATGGACGGGCAGCAGAGATGGTAATGAATTTAGGACAGGGCAAAATTAAACCTATTATCATGTTTTATACTCAAAAGAGATTTCCTGGATAGTTGAAGTAATACAAGAGTAAGGCTACTATTTAAAGGAAAGATAAGTATCACAGAAAGTTAAGCAATTATAGACCAATAGTGGTAATTTCAGTGTTATATAAAGTTTTCACATATATGGTGGCTGGAAGGGTCACAAAATGGATTGAAGAATAATATATAGTGGGAGATAAGCATATAAAAGATAGTTTATTTGTAGTTACACAACTTCTATGTGTAGAAATATAGGTAGAAAGTTTGGTATGGCTTTTATTGATATAGAAAAGGCATATGATAGAGAAAATAGAAATAGCTTATGGGTAAGTTTAGTAAATTTGAGAATGGATGGAGCTTTAGTGGATCTTATTACTATGCATATCAACTAGGAACATAGAATCAATTAAAGTTAAAAGTAGGGTGGGACTAAGACAAAAATGTCCTAAGTCATCTATTTCCTTTTTTTGTATTTGAGAGAAACGGAGAGAGAGAGAGAGAGCAATAGAAAGACTAGGTAGAGAAATAGATACCATTAATACGTGGCAAGAGAGTATATAATGTATTGAGTTGGGTTACATGGTACTCAGTAACATAGTTGTGCACACACACATATTAATAAAGTAATGTAGAAATAAACACAGACAAAAAAATTTTGTAGATATTTTTCTACATTAACTGGGAATAATAATAACTGTAAAGAGTTAAATAGCTCTGAATTTAAAACATAATTTTGTTATAAATTAAAACATTTAAAAAGGTCTAAATAAATTAATATTGTATTCTGATTTTGAATTTAAAAACAAGCATATTTTTGATAATTGTAAAAATTTCTATTGGCTACTTTTGAAATCTTTTAATCATTGCTTATGTACAATTCTTTATCTAAGAAAAAACATGTAGATGCCACTTTAGTAGAAATCTAAAAGTAGCCTTTGATTAAAATTGTTTTTAATCAAGATAAGAATTAGACAGAAAAAACTGTTTTTAATTAAGGTGTTTTTATCACCTCAGTGACTCTTATAAAAGGGCTGATAAAAATGTCAGTTCAGTTTTGGTTTAATAATATTTTTGAGAAGCAGTTGGCAGAACTGGCAGCAATTTAACTGGCCAAATTGTCCAGCTGCAAGTTTCTTGTCTAATAATATTGATATGTATGTGTATGTTTAAAGACACATACATTTATATATGGGTATACATTTAATGAGAAAATCTAATAAGTTTAATAAATTAAATAAAATCAAGACTGATTCAGTTTAAATAGTAAGTAAAATATTTATAACTTTTAAGATTAGAAAAATATTATTTTCTAAAAGTAATAACAGTCTAATTAATGAGAGTAGAATATGTCATTAATGAAATAAAAGAAAGGAATTCAAGTTTAGATTTCCTTTATAATATAAAGAATAAATTAAAAAATAATTATTAATTAAAATCAGATAGATAATTTAAATTTTTATATGAAGCAGTGAAATGAAGAATCACCTGAGTGGATGGACTGAAGTATGAGCCAATCAACTTCAGGGATGGAAAAAATGCCTCAGTACAAATTGGATTAAGAAGACTACAATTGATGCATGGAGCTTCACCTGTGCAAATGGACATAAGCTGGAGAAGGTCTCCCTTGGCACAGGGATTTCAAGTGCAGAGAGCTGGCCTCTGAATGTGGGAACAGCTAGCTAGAACTCTTACAGGTCATATTGATCTACATTATGATTTATGTATGCCTTCACACCTTATTATATAAAATAATCATATGTATGTAAATAGTTAACATACTATTAATTATTATTCATTGAATTATCTAGATATTTTTTAGGTGTGCTTTTTAGAAAGTGCTCTCTTAGATCAGCAAGACATAGCAAATATGCAGGAAGCAATTGACAGTAAGAATAGCTAGCTGCAAAGTTGATTTTCCATAGAAGTTGATTGGTTTACCAGAGTTAAAAAATGATCATGAAATAATTAAAGGCAGAACAGTAGAATGAAGATCTGATACTAGTTTCCTTTTAGAGTTTTGATTAATCTAAAGTTCAGATCACCTTCTAATGTAATTAACCTGCACAAATGAAGACAAAATAGTTAGCTTGCCTGAAGTCAATGAACTGCAGAACCATCTTTATCCGATTATATCTTCCATGATGATGACAATCACCAAAAATCAGCTCACCAATAGAAAGCTTGATGAATACATTGGTATTCATATGCTGCTCATACTTGCAGGAAACCACAGATAAATGCATCACATTGTATATATATATATATATATATATATATATATATATATATATATATATATATATATGTGACCATTTGAATGGGCACAAGGGTTTAAGATACCTTGTATCTTAATTAAATAGTTATATTGTATTATAAAAAAAAAAGAAATATCCTTGGAATTTTAAAATTTTTGAACAAGACCATTTAAAGTTTGAATATGGGTTGCCTATGTAGTTTATTGACCACTTGATAGGTATTCATTAGTATTATTGTGGTTAATGAGGTATATAATGTAAGGAAGGGGGGTTGTTTGTTAATGAAATTCATATATTTTGTTGGAAAAATGCAAAGTTATCCTGTGTTAGTATAATATTTAGTTGAATGGTTTGTACAATCCTTTGTTCATTGGTTCTTATCCTTATCAACAGAATAGCAGCTTTAATTATATTTAGTTAAGACAGTTCAATGTTTAGATTGTAGTGCATGCATGTGTATACCTGTATGATTCTGCCATAGGTTTCATCTCATTTTCATTCTTTAAATAATAGCAAACAATAGTACATTCACAATAAAAAACATTTAAACTACAGTAGTATCTTAAATAATTAACAAATATATATTTCTTTCCAATGATTAATAGGTAGTTGAACCAATAAATTATTTTACTAATTAAATAAATTATTAATCATTTTTATCAGATAGTTAATTAATATTCGTTTTTCTTTCAGGTTTGTAAAAGCTATTTATTTCATTATTTGTATTTTTTTTTTTTTGTCATTTAATTCTGAAAATCAAAATCATTTTTTTTTGTAAAGATTTTTTTTTTGAATATATAATTAGCAGAGTTAGCAAGATGCGTGGGAGTAAGCTATTAAAAAAAATGAACTGTTGCAAGAGAGAGAGCTGTTAACAAAGCTCTCCAGTATGTAAAAAATTAGCTTTGTAAAGAATTAGAGCCAAAAAGACAGTGGCTTATATTTTTCAAACAACTAAAGCTAATTGCTGAAGTAAGATTATAAGAAATATATCATGGAAGGAGCTAATTTCAATATGCAGCACTAAATTTTAACGAGGTACTCAATTCACTTATTCTCTCTTCAATTTAAACATTTTAAACTAATCTCTTCGTCACTGTTGCTCTTAATATCATGCAGTTTATATTATTTTATTTAATTCCAGTTTTAAATAAGAATGGTTTACATAACTATTATCATTTTATCATTAAGCAACATGTTTTTTTTTTGTTATATGGACAACGTATGCAGACTGTTATATAGAATACGTTTTGTTCTCACTATTTTTCGTGCGCGAAGATTATACATAGACTTAAGGATATGTCTATCTTGATAGAGCATATCACATTTAAATTCTTCGTACTTAGATAACAGTATTCATTTATTGAATATATCTGGAGCTAATACGTATTTATGAATTAAGAAATAACATATAAACTACTTCTGTTTAAATTGAATTTGAAGGACAAAGAAAAATGCTGGTAATTTTTTTTTTGGTTCTCTTCAATAAGGATGGAATATCAAACAAAGCATTACTAATCACAGAATTACTAAAGACAATTTAAAGTGTAGAATGCTATTCAAAATAATAAGGACAATTGTGTATTTAATCCAGAACGGCACGAAAATATCGTATATTTTCAGTATGATAAAGGAAGAGTTAACTGCTTGCGTGATTTGGTGCCTCAAATGGATATGTTATGAACACTGAAAAGTAGTGGGTATATTTAAGTTACGCTTATATATATTTTTTTAAAGTTATACTGCAGAAGTGCATTTAGTTTAAATGCGGTTTGGAATGTGTCCTATACTGTTTGTATAATCCCGGAGAGAAGCTTTGCAAATGAAATTTTTATTCAAATAACAAAACTAATAACTTTTGTGTTTGTATTTTTGTTTTTTATTGCTTAACTCATATATGATGTATATGATGGATAGAGAAGCTTTAATATTATTATGTTTATTTTATAATACATGCTATTTTGACTTTCAAGACCATCTCTGGAAAACGTACAACTTAAAGGAGTAGTACGTCTGTAAAAAAAAAATTGATTGTGTTCAGATAGGTCTTATTATTTTCCTTATGAGGATGAAGGAAATATTTTTAATATATTATTAGAGAGGTTTACATTTATTTTTGCATATGCTATTATCTTAAAGTGAGAAGTATTATTATTATTATTATTTTTGAATCAACGAACGTATAATAAAAATAGTTTGTTAAATATAAAAAGAAAGTTCGTTCATAATAATTAGAAGCATTAAATCTTAAAAGTAACCTAAAGTTTATTAAATTAAAAAAATTATACCTTAATGCAATATTTAATTATCATATTACCTGCTTAGTGCGTAATTTAGGGTTAATATTATATATACTTTTATTCGCGAGAGTGTGTTTGTTTTGCACAATTGTAATATTTGTGTGATAAAGTATAATTTGTGAATATTTTATACATAAATTCGTACAGTGTCATATTTTCTGAGTTGAACAGATTGATGTATTATCTGTAGGTATTTGTCTGCTAGCATGTATTTATAAGGTTCAATATTTTAGAAGCTATGATAATAGAAAGAAATCTGACTGCTTTGTAATATTTATAGGGATAAAAGATCTTGCTTATTTAATATATGTTAATAATTTCCATGAGTAGAGCCTAGTTTATTTTATATGCGTATGATTAATGATATTTTTGAAGTGATGTTCTTAGGGTCCTGGTGTTGTGGAATTTAAAATCCCCACCAAATACTGTATTTAGAAGTAAAGGAGTTATTGTTAAAAGATGATTAAATGATGCTTAGGAAGTGATATGATGTTTTTCTTGGATTCTTGGTGTTGAGTAGATGTTCTCCACCAAAGGTATATGTGGAATTAGGTGAATTCTGGTAGAAGTGTTCAATAGATGTTTATCTGCTCCTCGTGTATATTCCCTTTATAACGTGTTGTATGTAAAATCATAAAATATAGCTTTGTGTTAATTAAAAAGTGGTTAGACAAATTGTTAGATTAATTCTGGATGTAGTACTAGTGTCATATTTATGGAGGATTTACGACATTGTTCGAAATAAATTAATTATGTGATATTTTCTTAATGAAGGGAGAGTTTACAGAAAAGATTGTTTTATAATGTTGCTGCTTGAACGTACACACACACGCGTAATATAAATAATATCGCGAATTGAGGTATAGAATTATGAAATATAAAAATGAGAAATAAATGCTCGGAAATATACTAAATTCAGTTAACAAAGGTATAAAACATTAAGATTTAAACAGGAAATAAGTATTTTAAAATACAATGTATCTATTTAAGTAAAAATTAATCATCAAATCATCAGAATAAACATGATTTTGCTATGTGTGAAAGGTATAAGGAATTGGAATTATTATTTAGTCAATTAGAGAAAGTTGTTTTGCTGAAAGCCAAATATTAATGGTTTGATTTATTTTGTCAATCAACCATAATATCCTCTCGAAAGTATTTATATTTTTTTTTGTGTGCTAATAATATGATATTTCATTTATTTATTGTCATATGGATAAAACATCTAAGCAAGTATGTGTTCCAAGTCGGGATCTTTAAGTTTATTATTAGTTTGTTTAGATAGTAGGAATCCCAAACTGATTATTATTAGTTTGTTTAGATAGTAGGAATCCCAAACTGATGCTAAAGATTTATTTAATAATTTAAAGGTCTATAAAACGAAGACCTATTTTGTAAATATTATGTTCATCCCAATTTATTTTGTTCAATTGTAATAAATGATGTATTTAGTTATTTAAGTTTAAAACAACTATGTCGTGAGTTAGTTTTTTGTATACATTCGTATTTCCATTTCCACATCTCCACACTGTATAAATCTATTATAAAACAGATATACTATTTTAAAGTTATCATATTAAATTTGCTAGTGTCTGACAATATTGTACTTCTTAATCCAAACATTATAAAGAGTATTTGCCACTTGATGAATGTATTAGAAAGGTTGCCAAGTCAGTATATTTGTTAGATGATGATATGAGATTAAAATACCCTATCTCTGTCATTATCTTATTATTGAAGCACAGTAAAATATTTAGTCAATTTGTTTCATTATATTTTAACACTCTTTATAATTATAACTTATGGGCAATGTAGTTTATTTAATTCAACTGTATTTATTAAATTCCCTGAGATCTTATTATTTATTTCTTGATTGGCATTAGAGTAAATGTTTAAATTATGATATGCCAAGTAATAAAATTGTTTACGAATATAATTATAGCAAGCTGATATATGTTATACTTGGATGAAGGAAGAAATTAAGTTTAAAGTATATTTAATAGACTGTATCAAATAAACATTATGATTCTTTATAATACAATTAATTAACAAAGGAATTTACATTATATTGAATGTTTTATAATATTTCTTCTTTTATTCATTTATTATTATATATCTTTTGAACTGCCTATAGCCTCCCACTGAGCTGAGCTGAACATAAACTTAATAGAGAGTGTCAGTAATAATTTTATATTATATATTTTATTATATTGTTCTATTCATTAATAGAACTGGCGCCTGGGCATTTCGTTCATGTAATATATATGAGTGGTGTTGGGAGTGTAGGTTATAATATATATATATATATATATATATATATAATGTTAGCTGTTTTAAATAATTCATTTTTAAAAATGACATTCTAAAAAATGAGATATATAATATAAAATAATTTTGTTTAAAGTCATTTATTGAGAAAATAAAATGACATTTTAAGACATATAATTAAAAGTAACCTGTGATCATGAGATATATATAGAATAATATTATTTTAAAATCTATTTTTTAAAAAAATAATGCAAGTAAAATTGTGACTGACTGAAATGACTAAATTCATTGACCAAAACAAATCATTTTAGATTAATTTAAAGATGATTCTAAAAGCATTATAATTAATTAAGAGTAACCTAATAAAAAAAGAACTTTTCTAACCTGTCAAAAAAAATTA
This sequence comes from Epiperipatus broadwayi, assembly GCA_028023455.1. Lineage (NCBI taxonomy): Eukaryota > Metazoa > Onychophora > Udeonychophora > Euonychophora > Peripatidae > Epiperipatus > Epiperipatus broadwayi. Next base: position 509,992 of record JAQFVV010006494.1, read on the forward strand.
TTTTATTTTTTTTAAAAAAGAAAAAACCCTTTATTAGTGTACCGGTCAGATGATGTATGTTGGTTTAACACAGTTCAGATACTAGGCAAAAGTACCTCGAGGCCACCCATATGTGAGATATTAATTCAAAAATACTATGATTTCTGCCCTCTTCCCCTATTATCGAGTCTAATTATGAACCAACAACATTATCTGAGACATGCATAAATTATTTTCTTACCCGGCCCAAGCTTAGCATCAGGGAGAGACATGGACGAGAACACTTACAGGACTAACTGAGTTAAATGTGCATAAAGTATAATATGACATATGTGTTTTGTGTGCCTGGATCATTAGAAAAGTAAAATAAAGGTTAAGCTAATAAGAAATTGCAATAATATCAGGAGACAAGCTTTTTTAGTTTAAATAATATATTTAATGAATGACATTTCAAAATATTAGGAATGTTTAACTACCTCTGCTATTCCCCAATTGATTAATGATAAAAACTAGACAATAAAGGTGGATAGTAATTACATAAGATTTTGCAGTCTAAGTCTATTTCTTCCCAACTTCAATAAAATTATTAACTCAAATCCCCTTGACAAAGCACAATTAAAATAAATCTATCATAAACATTTTCTAGTTGCTTTGTGTTTAAAACAATTTGAAAATATTTAAGACATCAATAATTAACTAAGATATAAGTATGGGGCTAATGGTGGACAAAAGAGGCATTATCGAGGACATCAAGTTGGCAAACAAAGGAAACTTACTAATATTTAATTTACAGATATAATTTGAATTGGGAAGATCTTTTTAAATGAAAATTAACTTTTAACTTACACCGCAATGAAATGAGAAACATTTATAACATTTTAACAATAAGAAATAGCGAAGGAAAAAAAAGGTTAAGTATAAATAGATGATCACACAAAAATTAAATATACATCTAATATTAGTATAATAGAAAACAGTTACATTATATATATATATATAATTAAATGAAACAATTCAGAAAGGTATTTACCAAAAGGTAAAGTAATAAATAGTTCATGAGGAGATTTTTATACAGTTACCGGTCCTTGTTCTTTGGATCCAGTTTCCCTCAATGTGGTGGCTTGATTAGATACATGGGGATTTGTCTGGACAAGGAAATGGAAATACACAGCATTTTTAACAAAAGGTCATACAGACATGGCACACAGTTCAGGTTTCTATTTTGGCATGTTACGGCATTTTGATGGTTTTTAGGACCCTGGCTGCAGGCAAAGCTGTTTGCTTAACTGCCAATTATGGTCATGTCCACCAAATTAATATACTTTTTAACTTGTCACATGTTGGAACTTATAACAGTGATTTTGAGGACAATAGTTGAATAAATTCAGGAGTAAAATCTGCACGAGTTGAATGGAAAAATCTGCCTAATTCAGGAACAATATTTTCTGCATTTAAAAACAAAATCTCCAAGAATCACAGCACAGGATCTGCATGAATAAGCATAGGAGACCAGATACGGGATCTGCACAAATCAGCCAAAGAACCAGAGAGAGCTCAGTCTTTTGTTCTCTTCTTCTTTTTATACCTTTCTGTCAGCTACCCTTCTATTGTTTTGTGTATGATTTTAGATCTTGATAAGCCCCCCATGCTCCTTTGTTTCAAGGTAACTTTTTCTACAAATAAACTTTTACTTTCTTATTCTAGATTTCTGTATTTAACTTTTGAATTTCTATTAATTAAAAAAGGCCATCTTTAATTTGCCTTGAATGGGATAACTAATTAAAACATACATTCCTTTAGAAATGTTGGCAGGCTTATCTTAAAATAAAATCATACGCCATATTTTAACAAAATTTAAAAAGAAAAAGTATATTATTTCTTTTAACAAAAATAACATTTTATTTCAACAGAATTTTGCATTAACTCATATATATACGCTTGACATTTATATATGTTTGATTAACAAGTTTTAAAAGTAAATTTTAATAGCAATTTAATCTTAACGGAATTTATTTTAAAAGAAATATTTTAACGCAAATACAAATTTAAATACCATTAAGTAAACAAGATGAACATATTAATTTTAGCTTTAATGCAAAATCCTGCTGATACTGGACTATAAACTTAATTCAGGTCTACAATATTAGTTAAGTTTATAGAAGGCTGTGAAGCATGGATCGGACTTCTGTATCCATTGCTTCATTAGTAAAACAGTGAAATTTGTGTATGGCATATTCAAATATGATAGGTGAATTTCATTTATATATTAAATCAATTGTACCACTCATACATGCACAATTATATAAACTTGTTTAAATAAACCTAGCATAGGCATTTGTATTATATAAATATATATAACAAAAATTTTAATCATTTATTGTAATTATATGATGATTGAAATATAAATCAATTGTACTGCACATGTCTGTGCATATATCAACGAGTGTCAAATAGACGTAAAATTTAATCATTTTTTTTGTCATTATTAAATATTAATTAAAATATAATCATTGTATATTAATAATGTATGGCTGTGTGCATATATGTGTATGTTATTTGTAAACTACCATATAATAATTTAACTTTTTGTATATTAATAATGTAAATCAAAATGTTATAACTTCAAGTTTTGTATGTTAATCAAAATCAGAAGACTTTTAAGTGTAATCATATTCTAAGACAATATCATTTTTTATTGTTGTTAATAAACCTGAATTCAATTGTTAAAATTGTATTGTATCATTAATTCTTGGTCACAGTAACAGTTATAGAGCTTGTGTTCTCTGAGCTAGATTCATGCATAATGGATGATATATAAATGGGGATGTATTTAGTGCTTAAGGGACATCCAGTATAATTTATATATCCTGGTTGACACATAAGATTATATTTTTTAAAGCCCCTGCACTACATTTTATTTAGTTTAGTCAATTAGAAATTAATTTTATAGTTGGTCAGTACATTAATGGTACTACATGGCCAGAGCATTAATGATGATCAGCATGTTTTAATTTCCCAGTGCTTATTATGTATTCTGATGGATAAGCACTTAAGATGGTGCATCCAAATTATGTTTAAGTAACTGCCCAAGCTATCAAAGGCTAAACAATTGGCTTGGTTTACAGGAGGCCCATTTCAAATCCAGTCATCAGATTGACTGTTGATTCACATTTTAAATCCAGTCACAAGATTGATTGTTGATTTATTGTATTTTTGATCATTCATGATGATGAACAGTGGTTTCTTTTGAATATTACTGGTACTTACTCTTACTTATTGATAATGTTGGGGATTTATAATTATACATATAGTTGCTCTAAGGAGTAACTGGGTTGATTTCACAGGGAGTTTTTAAAATCTCTCATGCTCTTTTATATATAAAATTGCTTATATATTTTTGTGATTTTCAATATTACTTAAATATGTTACTTAACTTTACTTATGTATTTACAATTTGTATTTTTGTACTGGGAATGGATGATGGTTTTCCATCATCCCATATTTATCTCAAATTCACCACCCTAGATCTTCATCCCATTACAATACATTATCAGATCTTTCATTTGCAGATGATGTGTCTGTGTGCACAGAAAGTAGGGAAGATATGGAAGTTATACTGAAGATATACACAAGGGTAGGTAAAGAGATAGGGATTAAATTTAGTGAAGAAAAATCAAAAGTAATGATGATTAATGCTGGGGGAAGAGAAGAAAAAATAATTTTTATTGGGGGATATAAAGTTAAGTGTGGTGAATCAGTATAACTATTTGGGAATCATTTTAAATAATCAGAGAAAATGCTTGGATGAATGGGAGAAAAAATTGATAGATGAAGCAAAGAAAAGGACTGATAAAGACATTAACAGTGTTTACATATAATAAATATGATGTAGTTAGAATTGTATGAAAGAGAGTGGCAGTAGCAGGGTTAACATATGGTAATGATGCATTATGTGTTAGTAAAGAGGTGTTAGATTACTTAGAAAAAATAGAAACAGCAATAGGAAGAAATGCATTAGATGCAGATGTGTTGATGGCAAAGAAATCAATTCAAGGAGAAATGGGATGGTCAAGCTTTTATATGAGAGATGCAAAAAGCAAAATGAAATTTTCAGTAGATTGCAGTTTATGAATAATAAGACAATAGCCAAAATAGTATTTAATTGGGTTATGACTAAATAGCAGGCAACAATGGGTGAGAAAGGTAGCATGGCATGCAGAAGATTTGGATAAAGAAATTATGTCAGTATACTTTCACAAAAGGTGGGACGATTGTATCATGAGAATTGTTGAGTGTTAAAGTGGCAAGGAATGGGATAGAAAAATAGATGCATTAATAAAGAATAGGGAGTTTGAGAGATGGAGAATTAATATGGAGAGTAAAAAGAGTTTATATAGAAATAAACAGAACATTGGGTGTGAGTTAATTTATGATAATAGCAAGGAAAATAGTTATTGTTCAAGGCTCGAATGGGATTTTTAGCAACAAGGGAATATACCCATAAATGGAAAAATGTAGGTGATTTAGTCTGTAATTTGTGTAAGGAAGGCATAGAAGATATTAGGCATCTGTTAATTGAATGTAAATGCCTGCAAGCAGAAAGGATACAAATAATGAAGTTGTGGAGGAATAAATATAAACAAAATGATTATACAGAAAGTAAGTTCTTGGTTTTTATGCTAGGTTTGGGAAAAGATAAGGGGATTTAGATATAAAGGCCATGGAGTTGACAAAGATTATGCTGTGGAAATAGGATGGAGCAGGATAGAGAAGAATATTGAAAAAACTTAAGGCAAGAAATGGAAAGGGAGAGAAAAATGGCTAACAGGTTTCTCTGGGCATAATGGCTGAAATATTCCTGACTTCCAAAAAAGAAATTACAGTGCATCGCATCGCATACTCTTCTTAACAACATGTGTAATCATATGAAATGGTAATCATGAGAGTGGTACAGTGAAAATTACATTACCGAAATATTTTCCTATATATATATTCACACTTTATATTAGCAATTTACTTACCCAATTATTTTATATATACAATTTTTTTTTAATCTGCTTTAAAATAGGTTAATTGATCTATTTGAAGATAATTCCGAGAATTCACAGATTATTTTGTTTGGAAATATCCCCCCCCCCTTTTTTTTTTGACTGAAAAAAGAAGTTAATTTCAGTTTTATACATTCCTCCTCCTCCCCTCTTTTTTTTAATACTAGATTAACTGTCGATTTATAACTTTTTATTTTTTTACAAACTGTCCTCCAAATGAAATAATGATTAAATATCTTTTTTTCACTATGCTAACATATAACGTATTAGTTTTATATATATATTGTGATATAAGATAGTACTTTAACAATTTATTATAAATCACATTTAAAAGATTTCCTGTTACCTACTGCCCCTAATCTATCATTAATCATATTGGTTTAAACCTTTATCATACTTTCTGGCATTTAAAATCTATTTGAAAGTTCTGTCACAAATCTCTTATAAAGACTTAATGAATAAAATATCAATAAAGGGAAGTAGTCAAATTTTAATTCTTAAGACTGATGTCATAGCTTTTGAATTATCATCTTCAAAAACATCCAAAATAATTCAAAAAAGACAAGGCTGAATTTTCTGACATAGAATATATACATTAGTTCTTTTACATTCGCTTCAACTCGAAAATCATAGTAACCAAACTAGTTACTGTTACATTTTCATTTACCATTGTCAAATTCCCTCCACTCACAACTTTGATGCCATCGATTTCAGATAAATACACTAATAATTATTACCAATCGTTTTCGAAACTAGAGAATATCTCTAGCACAGATATAAACTTTAAACCTCAGTTAAAGATTAATATATCTTTTTTTTTAAATTTTTACACTCACACAGAGTTATTCACCTTTCTCTGTCCCGTATATAATATATTTATAGATATAATAAACACCTCCATATTTCCCCATTCTTTTTTAAATTCATATAAATAAAGATATAATAAAAGACAAATGATCCCCAAGATGCATTTGATGCTGAACTAGCACTTATCAGTTGGCCCAGGTCACTAACTCTCATATAGATGTTGTAGTTTTAAAAAAAAATTGTAGCAAGAGTAAGTGTTATGTTCCAAAATATCATATCAATTGCTTTTTTCCAAAGAAGGGAAAGCTTGAATGTATGCAATTATAATGTAATTTTAGTATTCAAAGCTACCTTAATAAGAAAAAGTCTATATTACAGTCTACACAATAAATTGACAAGAATACTATTTTAACGTTTTGTTTACTTTATCATGATAGCAAAAAGAATATCTGATATCATAATAAATAAAGGTATTTTTAAGTTTTAAGCTTGCGGTTCTTTGATCAGAATATTAAAAAATTTTCAGGTTACAAGATTAAAGAAACTTGATCCTCTTTTGCCAATTACTATCAAAATAATTTTCCTAATGTCTTAATAAATTTATTTATTCAAAAAAATTCTATGGTATATTATATAAAATCCAAAGTTGTAAGATTCTCAAATATATTCGTAGTATAACAATACTATGATACAACCTTAACTGAACAATCCAAATAGAGAATAATATTTTTCAATTTTACTACTAATGGATTTATTTCAATTCTAAACAAACAAACAAAAAAGTAATTATAATAAAACCTTGTTAAATATCTCTCACTGGAGAAAAGTGAAACTGTATTTTTTCATAGTGTTATAATGGGCTGATTCTTAAAGTCAAATGTTTATGTTCAGGAATCAATGAATTTATTTTTTGCGATAAGAATTTCCATTTCATTAAATCAAAAACTAATCTAAAGTTAATTTGAACAGTGTCTTAAGTTCATATTCTTAGAATATAGTGCAACTTTATCAATAATTAATGCTTCAAGTAAAGTACAATATTTATTTTGAAAGATATAATGCACATGTAACATTCTCCTTACATCTTTCCCCCATATATTAAAAATAATATCAAATAATTTTAAATCAATATCCTTCAGAATTATCAAGATGTTATAACTCTGAAAAATCTTTTTATTAATAAAAAAAACTGCAGCTAATATGTAGACAATGACTGGCCACATTGATAATTAAAGTAATTATGGAGAAATGAATAAAAGTGAAGCAGATATATTATCATTAGCCATGATAACATACAATTTCAATTTTTTAATATTTTAAATAATTTTTAATGTAGTTGTAAATATTTTCATTTACCATTGTGAATTTTCATTTGCTCAATGAATCACTTTCAAACTTATGTATGATATATATGTATAATACCATTAATCCAGAATACTACAATTCAGAAGTTTATAATATGCAGATACTTTTAAATGTGCCATTATGATTGTATCAAAGATATTCATAAAAACTATAATTTGTATATTTGCATATTACAACTGTGATACAAGTGGAATATTTACATTAACAAAATGTCCTTACATAATTTAGTGCGATGGTAAAATAACCAACCCTCGAATTCAATATCCATAGATCATAGCTCTAGCTTTGGTACTTTTGGTTTTCAAACTTTTTATAAACTCCTAAGCAAACATTCCATTATTTTTCCTTGTATAATTTAATATGAGGGTGTTTAAAGCTTTCAGATGGAAAGTGAGTATTTGCCAGATGTTAAAAAAAAATCATAGACTACAATAGTGGTGCAATAGGCTTTTAATTTTTTTATAGGGTTGTTTGTGCCCCCTATGAAATATACTAATCTATAAAGGTTCCAGTTTCAATATTGACATTATTATATGGTTTGAAATTATGCTTTTGGTCAGCTATACAAAAAAACAAACAAACAATGAGCTCTGTGGCTCTGACAATTGACTTATGACAATAGTCAAACAACTTGTAAAAGCCATGCTGTCTACTTCTTTATTTATAGTAGTCCATAAGTATTTGACATTAGTTAGACGAATTTGATCTTAACTCCATTTATAAAATGTTGTAAATTTTTTAATCAATTTTAACCCATGTCTCAAAAAAAGAACTACATTTGTGACTATTTATTGGAATACTTGAAAATAGGCTTTATTAAATCTGTAATAAATAACAGTTTCTGATGTGTTTATTGTGCTACAAAATGTTATCAAATGAAGTGATGAAGCCAAGTTAAATGCATGAGCATTTTAAAGCAGCCTCAAAAAAAAAAGATAAACTAATAGAATATTTTCAAGTGATCTCCAAACAATTTCAAAATCATTCTACAATTTCATCATCATTTCAAAAACTAAATGCGAAGAATGAAAATGAATTATATTGACAAAACTTTGATAATTCTCTGTATCAAGAAATTCATATCAACTGTAATGTACCAGTATATATATATAACTGATGTTTTTAAAACAATGTTTCTTAGTGCAAGCACTGTGAAGTGATAAACTGGTAAATTGATAACCAATATTGAAAATCAACAAATATTTATTTTTCAAAATACTTAATTTTAAATTCAATTGGATGAGTCTACCTGAAAATAATGCTGTGTTAACAATATATGTATAATACCTTGACGAATTGAATACATTGCAGGAAGAAATATTATTTACAGAAAATATTGTCACAGATACAAAAAGAATAATATTTCTTACTAATAAAAACATTCTGAAAAGATCAACATATGTTTAACCAATATTGTTGCATGTGTTATTGATGGAACATCCTTAATGAAAGGTCCAATCATGGATTTATTGCTTATTTGAAGAAAGAAATACCACTGTTTTATATATTCATTGCATGGTATATAGACAACATCTTGTCAGAAAACATTTAAGTGCAAGTTTACATTTGTCTTTAAATATAATAACTAAAACTGTAAATAAGGTTAAATCAAATGCCAAAAATAATAGAATGTTTCATCAGCATTGGCAAGATAATGATGAGCAATTTATTCAATTACTTTTGCACACAGAAGTCCAATGGTTCTCAAAGAGTACATTCCAATTTGTGTTTTATATAACATCATAATGCTGTTCTTTGAATCTGTCAACAATTAAAGATAATAAAAATTATGTCTTTTATTTGGTGGACATTTTCAAAAGATTCAATGAAATTAACTTGCAGTTTTAAGGAGTCAATATAACTCTTACTAGATGCAAAAACAGTATATCATTATTTATTAAAAAACTTGATATTCTCTAGCACAATCTATTGCAGAAAGAATTTTATAAATATCCCAACTTATCCTCTATAAAAAATGATGTATCTTCAGATGACATTAAAAGATTTACTAGCCATCTCTATAAACTTGAGTTGGACATGAAGAAATGATTTTGAGATATTTTGAACTTGAAAGTATATAGGTTGATGTCAGATCCCTTTATCACAAATTTTATCGAACTTTGCAGAAAGGATTATTAGAACTCAATATGATGAAGAGAGCAAAAACAATTTTGATTCTAGTGGATACCAGAAACTCTGACAAAATAAAAATATATCTTCACTATATCCAAATTTATGGGAAAAAATTTGCAACTTATTGATATCTTTTTTTACTTTGTATCTTGCCAAGTCAGGTTTTAGTACCTAACTATATTATTATCAAAGAAAGAAACTGCCTAAATATCATTGAAAGATATTTTTTATTATTCCTAACAAAAACTGAAACAAACATAAAGTATTTAGTTTTGATACATCAGCCATTTTCAAGTTCAAAATAAATTAAATATATTTTATTCTTCCAAATTGATTCAAATTTGTTTCCCACTTTATACTGTTAAATATATACTAATATACTCTTATAAATCTTTTGTTGTATAATTATTTTCATAAGCACTAAATTAAGCTATTCAGAAATCAGTGGGTGGTAGGGAAATTATAATGTTAACAAAATACTAATACAGGCAGTAGGTAAAAAAAGATTGACGACTTTGATTTAAGAAATCAGTAGACTGCTAAAATTTTGGGTTATAACATTCAATTCTGTGAGTCTATTTAAATAAAAATTGAATTTCTATTCTTGATGCCATCTCAACTAGTCCCTTGTGCTGTTGTTGACATCAGGTTTGATTGAAAGAAACATGCCCTGAAAGAAGGTAAATTTGATTTTTCATCACATATTGTTGCAATTAATAAACCATGAATTTTTAAAGAAGTTATAAGTAAAATAATATGGGCTGAGATTGGCTTCTATGAAAGAAATGAAATAAAAAGAATTAAAGAGTCTTTATTATTTAAAATTTATTATTATGAAGAAATTAACTTGTTTAAGAGTTCTTTTAATATTAAAAGTGTGTGGGGTATAAATGGGAATTGTGGATAATATTAAGTACATATTTGTTGATTTGTTTTAGTCCTTTGGACTTAAGAAATCTGCTTGTAGTAATAAAACCAATGGTTGTGTTTTACAGTTTATTTCTTTGGCTAGTCTGGTTTAGTTTTGAATTTGGGATAATTTTAAAATATATATATATATAAACAAAGATAGTAAATCCCTCCTTCTTGAGATTATGAATTAAAAGCACTCTAAATGTTGAACAAAGGATCAGAATAGTCTATTCTTGAGATTTAGAGTAATTTAATTCATAGTTGGAGGGGGGACATGATGTATTTCTCTTTATTTGCATGTACATTGAGCTATGTTTAATTTAAATTTGTGTATATATATATATACTGTATAGTCTTTGTGTGTAGCAGATTATTTATTTATATTAAGATAAATATTTTCATATGCAACAACATTCAGAAAGTCATTCATGTGAAGAAAGATCTTTTTAGTAAGTCCTTAAAAAATACTCAAAATTACAATAGTAGAATGATATTCAGTAATACTTGTCTTGTTTTCAATAATAATTGAAAATTATCTTCTTCAGAGCAGAAGTGGCTGGATTATAAACTTGCTTATTAAATTAAACAGTAAAAATATGAAAAACTAAAATGAAGCAAAATTATAGCACATAAAAGTAGAATTATGTTGAAAATATTTAAGTAAAAGTAGTTTCCAAATATTAATAACGTTAAATATTATCTTTAAACAGTTCAATCTTTTACATATTTCTATAGATTTCAGATAACTTCTTAATTTATTAAACTTTTAAAGACTAATTTTAACCAAGTTCTTAGAACAAGAAAACAATATGTTTTGTGCTTGACAGCATTTTATTGTCTTCTCTCTATGGGTCATTTTTTATTGATCTGACAAATATAAAATGTGGGTAAAATTTTCCAAGAAATTTTATTAGATATTCTGACTTTTAATTGAAAATTAACTTCCAGTCGGAGAAATAGTTTTTCAATTTTTTATAAAATGAGTAAATAATTTATCTATAATATTATATGTTTCCTCTTATTTCAATATCGTCTGGCTGTCATAATTCATTTACATAATTATCTATTACTTTCACTTGATTTTTACTCATATAAGACTGAAGAAAAGCAAAGTTAATAATTATATTTATTCCATAAGGTAGTTTTCATGCTATTTTTAATCTGGTTATCTTTTAGTACTTCTGTTGCATTACTACCTAAGACTAAACTCATTACAAAAAAAAAAAAACAACGATATTGTTATTTTTATTTCTTAAATGATAAACTTTCTTTTCTCTAGAATCATAGATCACATGACCCAATTCTCTTAAGTTTGTAAGATATAAACAATGCGCATTGCCAATTGCTCAACAAGATGCTGAGTTTGGGTTGGTATTTTTAGATCTAGTGTCTGAAGCTATCCTAGCGCCTCTCTGAGAAATGCCAAAGCACTAAACCATGGTCAGAGATTGGGGGGGGGGGAGGTTCCTGACAGAGGTATTTTAAATGCTTTCTCTGGCTAAGCATTTATCACAAAGCTTGTTGAGCAATTGGCAATGCTCATTGTTTTCGCTAGAATTTAAATAAAGGGTAAAAGGCATATTTCATTAACGACTGTAATTTTTCAGATCTTGAAAACATTTTGCAAATTAAAACTATAATTTGCAGAAAAATTTTATATTCTATAATGTTTTTATTATCCTCTGCTTTCTCTCTTTCTATATTTTAACTAACCCCATCTGAACTATTTATAAAAAAGATGAATACTTTTTTTAGTTTGCTACAGATATCAAGGAATGTAAAATAGGTTACTATAATCACAATTTGCCTTCTCAAACATATATCAATACAATTTCCAAGAAATAAATTATTTAAAAAGTTATTTAAATGTTTAATATTATAATATGAGCAAAAACTATCAACTATGAACTAAAAACTATGAGCAAGTCTATCAGAAAAAAAAATTCATGTTTAAATTTCAGATTTGTGAAAAAAATAAAAAAATAAATTGCATTATGTTTATTTAAGCTTGAGTGGTAGTGTTCCAGCATCAATAAAATCTGGATACTAATCCATTTATTGAGAATACATTGTTCACTGGTCAGATCTTGGTTATAATAAGCATTCCAAAAGGAAAAGTTCTTAAAATCTTAATAATAGGTAGCAACCCTTTGAATAATAGACTATCAACAAATTATGTTTGGCTATTTTAGAACCACAAAATAGTAAATGTAAGCAGAAAATCTTTTCTCAATCTGCTAGGATGAAGAACAAAGAGGAAATAGATTGATGCTGCATTATCAGATATTACCAAATAGTCCATAATCTAATAGCATATGAATTTGAAAATATCTATTGTATTGATATTCTAAATCTGATTTCTTCATCATATATATTTTTTATTTTTTAGTGTTTTTTTTTATTATTTGTAAATTAAAAGAAATCATTGAATTTAAAAACCTACTTACAAAATAAATTAGTGTCAAAGTTCCTAGAATGAAGTTCCACTTATTGTTTTGATATTAGACTAACACATTACCTTTTAAACAATAATCTTTTGATTTTTTTTTTAATTGACCAAGGTGACTTTTAATTTTTGAGTTTGTATAAACTGTTACTATATTAAACTGCATCAGATACTCAATGTATAATTTATAATATTACAAATATAAAATTTTATTTTTTAAAAATAATTTTTAAAGTAGATTTTTGAAAATATAGTTTCTACAGTATTTAAATGTAAATATAGGGGATTTGAACTCAGACTTTCAAGCACCCTTCAACTATCCATACTATCTCATACCACTGATACATATGACCACATACATGTAGAAAAGATAAATAATCACCAATATACATATTTTGTGCTAAACCAGCACTCATAGTTGGTCCAGATTATCATCTCCCACACACATATATAATCAGTGCTCACTTTATATTAAGATAGCAAATCTTCATACTTTAATGGACAGGCTTCAATCTACTTCAATCTCCAACTCTTCAGCTATCCATACCCTTGGAAAATCTGATGATGGAAAGCCCAAATCCCATGCTGATGCGAATATTATTGCCATGTCCATATTGCCTTCAAGTCACTCCTGACTCCTCATATAGAGGACCTTATCCATTTAAATACATAGAAGAGGGATGGGCAGGATGCAGGCTTAATGTGTAAATATTTGAAATTAAGCACTCTTCATATACCTGGAGCCTAATTGTAAATATAGGGGACTTGAACTCAGACTTTCAAGCATCCTTCAACTATCCATACTATCCCATACCACTATACACATAACCACATTCATGTAGAAAAAATAAGCAATCATCAATATACATATTTCATGCTAAAACAGCACTCATCAGTTGGTCCAGATTATCATCTCCCCCCCACACACAACATATATATATATGTTTTTTGGTTTTTGAATTTAATGGCAGTTGAGGCAGGTTAGAAAGTAACCGAAAGTACTCCTGCGGATTTTAAGATTGTTTGTAATATATATATAATCAGTGCTCAATTTATATTAAGATAGCAAATCTTCATACTTTAATGAACATACTTCAATCCACTCCAACTTCCAACTCTTTAGCCACCCATACCATTGAAAATCTGATGATGGAAAGCCCAAATCCCATGCTGATGCCAAAGTTAAATGCATATTTTTTAAAAATACAGAAATCTTATTTGAAACAATTTTTTTAAATAAATAGTAAATAAAACAAAGTCATACATCACATGCTCAATTTTATAGGTTTGTAAATAAAAAATAAAAAGCAGTGATAATAGTTCTAAGAAGCTTTATTGACAAATGCCCCAAGAAAAACCACTTAAAAATCTCTATCTAAAAATTATCCCCAATCCTCAGGAAGCACTAGGGTATTTCAGGCACTAGATCTAAAATTACCAATTCAAGCCAAGCATTTATCTAAAAGTTAACTGTTAAGTAGAAAATCTGAAAATTTCAGACACCCAGTGATGATATCTAACCGGTTCGCACCTGTTCGCGCGAACTAGTTCTTAAAATTAAAAAAAATTAGCGAACCTGGTAGTTAAATTATCCAAAAATAAATTTTATTATTATCCTAAAAAAGAGTTGAATTAAAAAATTAATTAATTGTTTCCAACAATAATCTAGAACATTATTTGTATTTTTTTGTTTTGTTATAACTAATGTAACAATGATTCTTTTTGAACATATTGGGTTCAAAATGCTTTCCCAGAATAATTCGACTATACGATATTGCACTTGAAACGTGTGATATGCGCGATGAAATTTGAGTGATTAAGAATTATTCTGCAAGAAATAATTCACAACAGTTTTGTTTTAAGTAATTAAATCCATTATTTATCGCATTTCAAATTAGTTTCTTTAAAAGTATACAAATAAAAAGTGTTATTTTATTAGTGGTAAAGGAATCCATATTTAATTTTTACACAAGATAAATAAGAAATTAATTAACTATTAGTTTAATCACATTTAACAGAGGCGTTATTAAAATTAAAAATTAGAAATAAATTCGGCACAAATGTATTTATGAATTATCATAATTTTTTAATGTAATTTACTCTTGCTGAAATTATTTTACTTTAAAGATAAAATAACTTCATTCAAAAGGACCTATCTCATTGCAAAAATAAACAGTAACATAAAACCATTGTTACAATGATTTTGTTATGTCGATGTTGTTTTAAATATGTATTTAACTTTTATTTTTTATTTAAATATTTTATTTCTTCACTTACATATTTATCATGCAGGATTTATTTTTATTTGATTAGTAAGTTTAATGGATTACCAGCTGTAGTAAGTTTATAGTACATTATTTTCATTTAGTTTGCTATATCTGATGTAACAGTGTGTCTTTTTTTTTAAAGAGTTCAACATATTTTTTCTAGAATAACTTGGCAAGATGATAAATATAACAATAACTTTGGCTCATCAAATGGCATGACTCGTTTTCAAATATATATTTTTCTTTTTTTAATTTTACTATTTTATTTTAGTTTTATGATTTGTTACCACTCATTTGTATTAAAAATCAATTAATTAGATGTTTTTTTCTACAGCGAATGTAACACGAGAATATAAGAAAAATAAACCTTCATAAAAAAATGAAACAAAAATGCCAAACAATATCGGATTTCTTCATAAAAGACCCAAAAAACTGATACAGAATCGAAAACGACAGTAAAGGATGATATTTTAAATCAAGTTTTGTTTTCTGTTTCTTCTGTTACAACACAAAATAATGTTGACAACACAAATAAGCTGTTTCAGTTCCAAAAGTATAGATGCTTATAAAATAAATGTAGATAGTGACCTTCCTGACTGCTGGAATATGAAATAAGCCAATAAATTCAAAGAAAAATAATGTGGTTTACTTATTATTGGAAAAAAGCTTGGGTGTGATATCTGTACCAAAATTGAGTCAATAAAAGTGAAGGAAGCTCATGTGTCAAAAGAATGGGGAAAATGTTATATTGTTCCAAGTGGAAAAGAATAAATGGATCAACAAGCCTCTCTTCAAACAAAAATCAAAGAACACTTTTCATCAAAAGCACATCAGATATGTGTGATGCAATTGAAAAAAAGTGCAAAAAAATGCAATTTCCAAATCCATAGACAAAGCTCATGAAAAGTTTATGGGCTCCACTTGTAAAATTTTCAATATGGTTACACTTTAGCAAAACTAAACTGACCGTTTTGTGATATTCAACATTTGATAGAATTACAAAAAAAGAATGGGTTAGATATGGGAGTGGGACTCCATTCTTGATTCATGGCTGTCAAAATTGTTGAGCATATTGCAAAATACATTAAAAAGGAAGTGTTTAGAAAAATAATAGATCAGAATTTAAAGATATGTGTTATAATTAATGAGGCATCAACAATATCATGCAAACCAGTCCTTATCATTTTTATTAAGGTTGAAGATACAGATTTTTTCACCAACAATTTTTGTAGATTTAATGGAATTACAAAACAAAGATGCTGAAACCATTTACACTGCTCTACTACAAAGTTTGCATTTAGTAGGATTTGATAATTCATATTTGAATAATAATTTGATTGGATTTTGTTCAGATGGAGCAAGAGTGATCCTGAAAAAATGGTCAGGAGTGAATATTAAAATAAAAAACCACTATACCAAGATTATTATTTGGCATTGTTTGAGTCATTGCCTTCAGCTTGTGCTGGAGGATTCTATCAAAGACATAAAACAAGTTAATCACTTTAAAGCATTTATTGATGAAATATACAAAATCTTCCATCAGTCTAATAAAAATCAAATGGCACCGAATAAAATTTCACCCAATTTGAGAATTGAAATTCTAAAAATTGGTAGAGTTTTTGACCCAAGATGGACAGCATACAGTCATAGAACAGCAGCTGCAACATGGTGAGCCTATCCAGCAGTGTGCATTTTTTCTACTAATAAGAAAATTTCTGGAATGGTTAAACATCTTGCCAACAAATATTTTATGAGAGATCTGGTTTTAATAATCAATATACTAGAAGAAATTTCTTTGTTGGCAGATGCTCTTCAAGGAAGAAGTGGAAATATATTGCATGCTGTGCAATTGATTAAGAGAACAATTAAAGCATTTGAAAATCTCAGAGAGAAGAGTGATACTTATGAAAAAATAATAAATGAAACTATCTCTTCTAAAGAATTCCAGCATATTAATTTTGTTGAAGACAACAAATATGTGAGTATTCCCCATCAAAAATTACTAAATGCAGTGACAACAAATATGACTTTAAGATTAATGGATTGTAATAGTATAAGTAATAATATTCAAGATAGAAATCATAAAATTTATCAATTAGTTAAAATTGTGAACCCAGATAGTTGGAATCTGGAAGATGCTGTAGTTCCCTGGAAAGAATTTGAAAAAAATTTACCAGATTTTTACAAACCATTTAGTCATGAGATTTCAATTAATGATTTTCATGATTATGTTGAAAATGTTATGAGAAATCACCAGAAACATGTTGTACCTGAAACTATCCAAAGAGCTAAAAATATAATTAAAACCTTGTTGTGAGTTCCGCAGAGGCTGAATGAAGGTTTTCAGTGATGAATTAAATTTATTCAGATAAAAGAAATCACACTGAAGTGAAAAATGTGGCAAATCTTCTAGTAATAAATTGGATAGGTCTTCCATTAGATCATTGGGATTGCAGTGACTCAATTTAAGTTTGGCTAAGAAATCACAATACAGCTGATGATGCTATAGTCAAAAAGCATCATCAACCTGAAGAGATCTATGATGTAAATAGAGAATGTCAATATGGAAATATCTTGCCAAATAAATAAGTTTTTTTCCAATTATAAAAATGGTCTCATTTTTTTTGATTCCATAAGTGAGATTGCAAAGTACATCATAGTGCGCATATGCACTTTTTTGTGCATGAAGGGGGAGGGTCGTGCAAAATTTCTGAGAAGTCACCAAAAATTTTTAGGTATGAAAACAAGAAGTGATTTGCTTCCATGCTTAGAAAAAAGAAAAACAACCAGAATAGGTTATTAAATACAACCTGCCTTTAGAGAACCGGTTCTTGGAAATTTGGGATATCATCACTGCAAACACCTATATGTCTTCAAATTCAGTTATCTAACTTAAATAGCTACATGGGACTAAGAAATCTTCAGCCAAACCATATATTAATAGCCTTAACAATATAACATTGCTTAAGATAAAAGAAAAATTATAAATAGTAAATAAAGCCATACATCACATGATTCAATTTTATAAGTGTGTAAATAAAAAAATAAAGAGCAGAGATTTTTCAGTCCCATAAAGCTATTTAAGTTAGATAGGTGGATTTGAAAACATATAGGTGTCTGAAAATTTCAGATTTTCTACTTAATAGTTAACTTTTAGATAAATGCTTGCCTTGAATTGTTATTTTTAGATCTAGTTTCTGAAATATCCTAGCGCCTCACTGAGAATTTCCAAAACATGAAACTGATCTGAAGATTGGAGATAATTTCTAGATAGAGATTTTTAACTGCTTTTTCTTGGGGCATTTATCAATAAAACTTGTTAGAGGTATTAGCACTGCTCTTTATTTTTTAGGCATTTGATAAAATTTGTGAATGTGAAATCCAAGATTAAATGTGGTTTACCTTTCAATAATAATGAGCCCTCAGGACAAATTTTTTTTTAGCATACATTAACATGTGCACATTCCATGCTGCACTTTAATAGTTTGTAATGCCATGCATGGTTGAACACAATAATAAAGTGAAGGATTAAAAGACTAAATGTTTCTGGACTGAAGCTCAGCCAGACATTTCTGATATTGAAGTGTCATACAGCCTTCTAATTAATAATTTGATTAATGGCTTGTAATAAAATTATGTGGTACACAGATACACATGCACTGTATGATATACTTACTGAACTGGGTTCATTTAAAAGAGATTATTTATTTGGGTTTATATAGGTTTAAACACCTTTTACCATAATTTTTAATTTATATCTTTAATATTATATCAATGGACCAGCCTTTCAAGCAGAGTGGAGAATACCATTGATAGTAGAGCCATCCACAATACCTATGGTCAGATCGAGCTATGCAAAGTATAACACAATCACATTTCCATACCATGGCCCACCTCAACTGCTGGATTCAAATCCCTGTGATCCAAACATTTTATTTGTTTTGAGGATCAACCTTAGGCACCAGCCTATCATGAGTTATATAATCAGCATGCTTAAAATGACAGGCACACAACCAGTGCTTGGAATATCCCATGACTAGCTCACACTCTGTCTCAGGGTTCAGCATATTTACTTAACACATAAAAATAACTCTATACTAGTTTACTGGTGATGCAGTGTCAAGAGAGAATAGTCAAAATAACAATTAAAAAACATTAATATTTAATTATTTACACACATATATATTTAATATAATATAAAATAACACAATAAAATATTTGACATAAGAAAAATATAAATGACTTTAGGCTATAGTTATAATAGTTCATTAATTAAAGTTCATTCATTTAAAATAAAAAGTCTAGATTGTGATCAGAATATATTTACAAGTATCTTTACCTAGATTTTCATGATTGTCAGTTTCCAACTGACTGGTTTTTTGGTCTCCATTTATGATTCTAGGACTTGCATTCCATTCTTTGTATTGACAATGGGAAAGAGAGAGAGAGAGAGTTTGCAGCAGCATTTACTTACAATCTAGGGCACTGGTTCAGATCAAGTTCAGTTGATTTTTTTTGTTGAAGATTTTCGGGGCCAGAAGGCCAGCTGAATATCCTAAAGTTGTCTAGCAATGAATGTTTCTAGATCTGTGGCTTTTGCATGGATGTTGACCACAGCAGTAATTGAGAGGCTTACTATTGCATTTACAATTTCTGAATATCTGGATCTCTGGTTGTTTGGATTTTGCATTCTGTCCAAACTGAATAATAATAATCCAAACTAATGAATGATCTGACAAATTGCAGTCCTGGCTGAAGATGTAACTTTTATATCTTAACTCACTCATTGTTTTATTTTATCTTGACTTGAATCTGTTTTTTAATTAATTTTACATTTTTTTTAATTAATTGATTTTTACATTTGACTTAATCTTAATCTGTTCAGATTCATCTACTACCTTGATAAGATAGTTTATAGTTTTTTTTATTAATTCAACTATTGATTCTGATTTTATTATCAATCTGAAATCTTACAAACTAATTAATCATATTCTTAAAAGTTTTACAAACATTTTACTTTTACAGACTAATTTTTAGTCAGATTTCACATTTGCTTATTTTATAAAAGTTTTCTTTAAAAAGGGAGAGAAAAAAGTTTTAAATCTATCTTCTAATTCTATTTTAGATTCTCACCCCACTTGCTTTTTAACAAATAGTTTTATTATATTTTAAAAGCAAAATGATGTGATACTTTTATTTTTACAAAATTTTGTTTTAAAAACCTTAAAACTAGTCATATTTTTTTAAAAAAAATATCAAACATGTAACGCTATTCACTAGCTCTACAATATATATATTACCATGATAATTTTTAATCCACTGTGTGATGAAGGTCTCCTAAAGTTTAATCCATTTTCTCCAATGTCTAACCTCTCTTCTTCACATCACATCAGCATTTTTTTTTAAAATTTCATTCATCCATCTCACGTATGGTCTCTTTTTAAGTCTTTTATAATCTCTTATGATCCAACTTAAAATTTCAATTGTCCATCTATTATAATTTTTTCTAACAATATGTTCAGCCAAGATCCACTTCAGTTTCTTAATTATAAAGTGGGAAAAAAATCTTTTTTTATGTAATATAATATTTAAAAAGAAAATTTTAAGATTCTTTTCTTCCCAGGTTTAAAAAAAAACACTTTAGCTTCATAAGTTTTTTATCACTGAAGAAACGTTTAATAGTTGAAAAGAGAAGTGGGGGTTGAGATATTTCTTAAAAGTTAAAATCGATATGTGGTTTTTGCTAGATTATTTCAGAAAAGATTCTCTAAGCAATTTATTTTCATATTTACATGCATTCATATAAAAAATATAGATTAATAGGATTCATTAAAAGAGTAAAAAAAAAAGAAAAGTAAAAAAAGAAGAAAATAAAATTGAAATAAAATAACCAGCTTTATATAACATGTCATATGAAACGAAAGTAATCAGATATAAATGTGCATTTTATTATTAATAATATATTAATTGTTGAGCCCTGAGTTTTTAAATTAATGTGAGCAGCAAATTCAAAAATTAATGATGAACGAAGAAAAAAAACCCAACTTTCTTTAATAAAAGTAAAATTGAGTAGTTAGTCACTCCAAGGATCATATGATTTTAAACACTACAAATGATGATAATTGAGATACAATTTTGAAATCTTATTGAATCCATTTTTAATCCATCACCATATTCCTTCATTAAATTATATAGAGCAGTCAATTAATAATAAAACTAATGTGCTTTTAGATGACGACATTGAACCCATGTCTTAATCTCTCAAATAAATTACCATATATAATATATGAAGAATTATTTTTGAAAATAAGGGGAAGTTGAAAACTAAATAGAAGAAAACTATCTGCACTCTAAAAGTCTTGGTAATTTTACTATATTTTAATTGCCAACTACCAATTTAATTAAGTGCACTCACTACTATATCGGTGGTGTTAATTCACAAATATTGAAATTGATTTGTCATATAAACTTTTAGATAATTGTCAGTGCTAAAAATACAATAAATCTTAGAACAATATAGCATAATAATAAATAACAGGAATATAGTGGGATGATGCTAATCATCATCATCAAAAGTATCAATGAGTTTACTGAGCAAAGAAAATAAACAATAAATCAGTATCTCAAGCCATTATAAGAAATTATAAGTAATAATGGGGCATTACTAGCAATTGTTATTAACAACCAATAATCAATAAGTAAACATCAATAATTCACTCTTACGGCTAGATTTAAAAGATGTACACTATAAAATCTGAAGTCGATCATCATTTAGCCAATGCCAAACTTAGGGCATCAATATTTTATCTCATGTATATTTAAGTGCTAAAAATAATTACAAAAATAATCCTATATCAAAATTTCTGGAACCATAATGATCATCAATTCTTTGGGATATCAGCTACCATGAATGACCTAGCCATAAATAAATTAATAATCAACCTAAAGTATAATTAAAATGAAGTATATGGAGTTTAAACATGATGTTTACCTTAACGCTACTCAATTAATTTTATAATGAAACATTTGGATATCCACCCACATTTACCCACACATAAAAATGTGTGTTGAAAAAGTATGAGATATAACTAAAAATATACACATGGAGATAAATTTAAATGTATGTAAAAAAATGAAATTATAATGTGCTATTTATGTCTTGCTCATTTGAAAAAAGTGAATTGGATATTTTAAAATACATCCATAGTGAGTCTAGAGATTGGTCTGATTTCTGTACTAATGGATGCTTTTGATAGGATTCAGTTAAGGTAAAAGACATTATTGATAAAAACAAAACTTGAAAATAAATAATATGGCAAATACTATTATGTCTGAGATAGCTTTATGATCACTATAAACCTAAATACTGTGAATAAGAGAAAATATATCCAATTAATTCATTCTATTATTGAATAATTTCATTAAAATAAGCTATAAATTACTTAAAAAACAACTCCATGATAAAATCAGTCATGCATAATGGTAATTCATGGAATACATAATTAAAAGAATAAAGACAATTTTTTTTAGTACATATAGAACAATAAAAAAATAATAATGTGACAAATCAAAAATTAATTCTTAAAGATCAAAACCTCACTGTAAATACTATATATACTAAAATTTTAAATATGAAATAGTAACAAATTTTTGCAATCTGAAGTCTTACTCATTGGAATTTTTAAAACTTAAAGGCTGATTCTAATAAGTGTATGAATATTGGGAATCCTTTGAAAGTTTTACCTTACTCCTTTTAGTTTTAAAAACTGGTAAATATAAAAACATGACCTTGGTACAGTACCTAAGATGGCCTCATTGAATCCTCAAGTTAATGAAAAAATCCTCCATCCATCATCAATAGTGGAAGTACAGCTTACAATCTTCAACAGTCAAAAGCTTCCTACAATCTCTAAAAATCTTCCTTTTCTTTTTTTCTGTTCTACTTTGAATATAAACAATTATCATTATCACTATTTAGTGTCTATAAATCAATTATTTATCATTCAATAAACAAAATTTTCATATATGCTCTTGTCACATATTTTATATAATTCTTTTAATTTTTTTTATAATTTTGTATAATAAATACAGTCTTTTATTACTAATATATAAAGTTCTATTTGAACTCTATCATGATTTTTTAATACTGACCACCAAAACTCAACCATCATTGGGCTCAGAGTTGAGTCATTTATTTGTAATGGTATGGAACAAGAGAGGTAATGACATGAAATGAAAGGTATGGTGGGGATGATGCCAATCACCATCAAAAGCATCACTATTTTAGTAAGCATAAAAAATGAGGAAAAAATCAATATCTGAAGCTATTATATGAAATTACAAATGAAAACATGGCATTATCAAAAATTATTAGTAACAATCAATAATCAATAAATAATAGCACTGACAATCAAACTTTAAGATTGGATATTTTAAAAAAGGTTACTATAAATATGAGACAAATTATTATCTAGCTAATGCTGAATTTAGAAAATATTATAAAAGCAATCAATATTTCATTTCCATACATACCTAAAAGCTAAAAATAATTATATAAGTATCCTATATCAAAATTTCAGGGACTGTTATATCATGCTGATTACTATCAACACTCTGGACCATCAAGTACAGTCAATAAACTAATGACCATCCTAAAATATAAAAATACAATAAAGTACGCAGATTATAAAGCTGAAAGTTATCTTTGTGCTATCTACATAATTCCGTAGAGAACCAAATAGACATCCACACACACAAACACTCATACATAAATATATCAAATACCACTATGCCTGATCTAGTTTTGGGATTGAAAGGACTGTAGAGATTGGGAACAAGAGAAAATATACACACATTTTATTTTATTATTAAATAATTTTGCTGGGATACCCCTTAATGACAACTCTTGAAAGTTATTTTTTTTATTGTTAAATAATTATTTAATAAAGTGAATTAATAAATAAAAGAATAAAAAAATTTAGAAAAATGATAATGAAATAAATGCGAAATTTAATTAATACATATTATAACAATCAGATTTGTATGTTCTGTTAACAAGATGTAGAGTCCAAGCAGAATACAGGAATCTCAGTATATCTGGGCTGGGGAAGCCATCCCAAGAGTACTAAGTCTTAACCTATTTATCGATATTCCACCAACTTCACTATATGAGCAATGCCCCTAATGCTACTATTAGCACAACTTTCTTCCAATCCTGGGGGTTAGAGAGAGACAAGAGACTTTTAATAATAATAAGCATTGTCCTAGGTTTTCTAATAAACTATTAAACAGATTGACATGTAGTCCATGACCAAATAATATTAAGATATTTAATAACTTTTAGAAATACGTAAATGAAAGTGGAGTGATGTTGTATGGATCGTACAGAAAAGCAACAACAACAACAACAACAACAGATATAATTTAATACAAAATTTAATAATTATCAAACTGAATATATATACATTAATAGGTTGGCTTTGCTCATTATACAATTACTCAGATAACAATATAGTGCCTAATGTTGGAGAATATGTATACAAAGTAATACAATACTATTTCATTAAAAATGAAATATTTAATTATTTGAGGTTCTAACTTCGTGAGTAAATGTAGGGCAAACTCACAGTTCAATATGCCTTATTTAAATGTCAGCCAATCAGGTTAATAGATGTGAGTGTGTACAATTTAGAGATTAAAGCATTACAATCACAGACATAATTATATATAACTATAAATAACTTACATTAGTAATGGGATATTTTAAGCTAATTAAATGATGTATGTGGGATTACAATCATAATAGTTTTGGGAGACTCATCATTCATAACTATGTGAAATTGATATATGTAAGAATAAAATGGGATTAAATAATATGATAGCTAAATGCTATAGATAAATATAGAAATATAGAGCTTAATGAGTAATCAGTGGCATTGATGAAGAATATGTATGCGAACACATATAGGGGGTGGTGCATTGAAAACACAAGGCTTTGTCTATATATAATTCAGATTAGTGGAATGCCATCTGTCTGAGAAGAGTTTGTCACAAATAAACATGGTCACTAGACTGGGCCCTAAAATCAATGAATGCATGATTGAGCAGTTATGTTCCTAGGTGAGATTTCCATAGTTCAATCTGATGCAGGAACCTTAATGATTTGGGGATGGTCTTAGTCATATGTACCCTATGAAGAAGATTGACAAAGCACAATAAAATCATAGAATTATATATGTGCACAAGCAACACACATAAAGTACAATAACAATGATAGGTTGCTCTCAAAGTTTAGCATGTTACAGTGCAGTTATATTTAATCCATTCCTAAGTTTAAAATATTTCAAATAAATCTATGTATTCATCATCTTAAATATTAAGATAGATCATATAATTCCAAGTCAGTAACCACATTCAACATTGTTGTAATAATAACTAAATGGGTTTTGCATGCATGATGAGTGATTCTTAGAAACCGAAGGTTTAATCACACATGTTTAAAATATATCTATAGTTATAATTTGGCACACATCCACATGTTTATACTTCAACTTAAAATAAATAAATAAATACATAGGATAGCATAATTAGATTATTATGGGTGAATTAATTATTATATGAAACACAATAGGATTCACTGAATCCACAGTAATATATATATATATATATATATATATATATATATATATATATATATATATATATATATATATATATATATATATATATATATATATATATATAAACATTACAAGCATAAAGCTAAACTAGTCAATATAAAATCAAAACTACCCCAAATCTAAAATTAAACCAGACCAGCATAAAAATAATATTAAAACACAACCTTCTTACAAAATAATTCTAGTGGGGTAGCTTTGTTTCAGAAATATCAATTTTATAAAGATTATTTGAGTGTTGGATACTCTGATAAATTTGTTAAAAGTATTTTATTTAATAGTAATATTTGTAAGGATGTAAAGGTTAAAGGAAAATATGATTTTATTTCTTTGCCATTTAAATTGTCTTCTTATAAAATTGTGTGTAGAAATAGTAAATTGTTTGGAAATAAGAAAATTGCTTCGAAAAGGGGTGTTACATTGAATAATTTATTAAATAATACAAAAGAAGTTTTTGATAGAAAGACTATTCCTGGTGTGGTATATTTTATTCCTTGTTTATTTTGTAAGAAGGTTTACATAGGTCAGAGTAGTTTAAGTTTAAATGAAAGAATAAAGGTTCATAAAAGTAGAATTAAAAATAGATATCTTAGTTCTGCTTTGTATGTCCATGAAAAAGATACAGGCCACACTATTGATTTTGATGAAGCTAAGGTTGTCTTCTTTGAGAGAAATGAAATCAAAAGAAGAATTAAAGAGTCTTTATTATTGAAAATTTGTTATTCTGAAGCAATTAACTTATTTAAGAGTTCTTTTAATATTAAGGGTGGATGGGAAGTGAATGGATTTGTGGGTAGTTTTTAATAGTATATATAATGTGTGGTTTTTTTGTAGTTCTTTACACTTGAGAAGTCTGCTTGTAGCAGTGAAACCTTAGGTTGTGTTTTAATATTATTTTTATGCTGGTCTGGTTTAATTTTAGATTTGGGGTAGTTTTGATTTGATATATATATATATATATATATATATATATATATATATATATATATATATATATATATATATATATATATATATATATATATATATATTAAAAGATAACATCTGAGCTAGTGATTAGGAAAGGAATCTGACACAAAATATTTGCTATTTATGTGACTAACCCATCTGGAAATGTAGACGCATATTTATTATAAGGAGAATGGGACTAACTTGCTTGGTCAGAGATTATTCAGGCATAATATCATAACAAATATCATAAAGAAAATAATTTAATAAAATTCAAGAGTGTTTACCCGAGCACGAAAGTATACTTTAAAGAATAGATTAGACAGGTTATATAGGTTGAAATTATATAACTTAAATACAGTTGTAGAAATACATTACAGTTTAATTACATGGATAGAGTTTGTTACAGATTTAACTATAGCTTAGGAAAATTACATAGAAATGTTTGAGAGCTTTTGAAATGGAAAGTTATCTTAGTTTATCATTTGTAGCATTGTTAGTGCACATAATGGTTTGATCATGATTATGAAATGTTCATGGGAGTCCATATCACTGGATAGCCAGCTTTTACTTTATAATTGCTTCAATGTTGACTCCAGTGGTGGCAGTACTCTCTATGGAATTAGCAATAGAATTTCTGGTCTCACTGGTGGCAGCAGAAGGGCATGGGCATCTTATTACAATTGGAGGCATGCAGGTAATATTGGGCTGCAGAATGACAATTTTTTAAGTAGGGAAATAGCACCCTGTCTACCTCTACTCTGCCATTTTAGTTTCACACTTGTAGAGACTGGTTTACAAGACCCAACTATATTATATTATATCCCAAAATCCTGTTTTATATATTGTCCAAGTATGCCATTAATCTTTCCTACTGGCTTGCCTTGCAGTAAAATAATCTATTAACATATTTTTACCACCACACCTGATGCATGTATTATCTATCTTCTTTACTATCTAAAAGTTTGCAGCAGGGTGCTGCAAGTACATTTTCAGATATCCTGTTACATTAATTCTTTTGCTACAGTTTTATAAAATAATCAATGTTTTACAGAGTAACCAATGGATGCCAGAAGGCTTATGCATAAAATCCCCATCTAGTGCCTACTCATCCAATATCCCCAGACTAGTTTCTGGCTTGTAGTCTTCATCAGTGAGGAGTCTTGAATCTGAGAGCACTGAACCTAGATCTTAGGATCTAATGCAACCCTCCAGCAGCTACCTTTTATCTCTACTTATCAGTTCAGCACCCATATATTTTGGTGCCTTTGGCTCTTTAACAACCATAGCCAGCACTATCCTATTAGTCAGGATTAGTGTTAAACCATTAAATATTACATTATCACCACTGAGTATGGAGAGTTTTGCCTGTTTTAATAACAGTTATAGGCAAGCATAAGAAATGGTGATCATATGATGTTTACTGGTTTAAAATCTATAATGAGTGATATTGAAAATTTATATTTACAAATTCAAAATGGTGAAGAAACTCAATCACCACTTTCTGTAATATAAACTGCTGATATGCTAAATAGAATTTCTGAGAAGTTCCATAACACTATTCCAAATGGACTATTTAACACATTTTGCCATTTTTCACAGGTTGTTCAATAATGTTATCAGCTACAAATATTCACTGTTCTTTGTATAAATTCCCAAGAGCTTTACTACATGAAACACTCACTTTGCACAATCTATGGGTCAGTGTTCTACACTTAGCTGATTATCTCAATCAAAGATATATGATCATAGAATTCCATGATCAAAACCAAAAAGATAGATTTAAAATGAAGATCAAAACACTGGACCATTTTTTTCTAATTGCTGTAGATGAAAACAAACATAGATACATAACTGGCATATTGAAAAATACATATATAGGCTACTCCATGCAGGATTTTCAAAAATTTAATGGAGCCTTTTGGGAAGGTTGTCTCATTGCAATCAGTTTACCTAAAGGACACCCAAGTTCCAATATATCGCAATAGGTATGAGTTTAAAGTCAAGTTAAACAAAAACATTAATCCAACCACTATACCTGTTCAGATTACAAATTGGCATGAAACCTATATATGCAGCTTCAGTAGGAAACTTATTTTTATAATAAGAAAAAAAGATGGAACTTTTACTAAAAAGAGAGCTGACATTATAAAATATGTAGAAGAGTTCTATCAAGAATTATATAGTAATAAAAACAAGGAAAAGTACCTCTTAATATTACTATATTTTCTGAATTGTCCAGAATTTTAAATGAAGAAGTGAAACAATGCAATTAAATTTATGAAGGCGGGAAAAACTCCAAGAAATGATGGAATTATAATTGATATCTTAAAAAAATAGGGGAAGAAATATAATTTTTTTGGCAAAGTTAGATACAAAATGTTTAAATAGTAAAGATGTATCAGATGATTGGGAGAAAGTTGCATTAATATTAATATTTAAAAAGGTGATAAAGAAGACATTAGAAATTACAGACTTATCAGTTTTTTGTCAGTTCTATACAAATTTTTTACCAAAATAATTACAACTCATCTAATGTGAACTTTGGATTTAAACCAATCAAAAGAAGAAGCTGGATTTAAAATTAGTTTTAGTACAGTGGATCTTATCCAGGTATTGATAGAAGTTATATAAAGGACCAATGAATATGAGTTGTGAGTTGTCATTATGCTTTGAATTTGTAAATTATGAAAAGACATTTCATTCTATAATCATTCCCTTAGTGATTAAAACATGGGATCATTAAGGTATAGACCCAGGATAATGTCATATTCTGAAGAATATTTATAAAAATGTATCAGCAACAATTAGATTACATAATGATAGTAAAAAGATTAACATTGAGGAGGATGGATGACAGGGTGACTTCATATCTCAAAAACTTTTTACAGCAGTTTTGCAATGTTGTAAATTAAAATGGGAAGCTAAGAAAATAAAATTAAATGGAGATTATCTAAGTCATCTAAATTTTGCATATGTTGTACTTACTTTTGAAATAATGCTTTAGAGCTTCGGAAAATGTTGCAAAAGTTATCAGATGAAAGTAATAAAGTAGAATTAAAAGTAAATGGTAAAAAGGCGAAAGATAATGTTCAATAGATTTTCTTAAAATAAAAAAAAATAAAGATTGATAATGATGAATTAGAAGAAGTTAACCACTACAAATATCTTGGTCAGATTATTGCTACAGATGAAAACATAATGGATAAAATTAATCATAAATTAAACTTAATTGGAGTGCTTTTAATAGAAATAACTTAATATTAAGAGGAAATATGACTATGTATTTGAAAAGGAAGGTTTTTAATAAAAGTATGTTACCAATTCTTACTTATAGATCTGAGACTTGGAGACTTAACAGAAGAGCAATACAATGACTTCAGACTAATCAACAAAGTGAAAAGAAATGTATGTTAGGAGTAAAAGAAGAGATTGAAAATGAAATACATTGGTGAGAGAACAAACAGGTGTTACTGATATCATTGAAATAAGTGAAAGACTGAAGTGGAGTTGGGCTGACACATTGCTAGAAGAAATGATAATAGGTGGACAGCTGAAATCCTAATCTGGATTCCAAGATATTGTAAAAGTTCCAGAAAGAGTCTATATGTGAAATGGATGAATGAAATAAGGAAGAATGTTGGGGACATATGGAGAAGAGAGGCTAGAAATTGGAAAAGATGGATTGAGCTTGGAGAGATTTTCATTCTGCAGTGGATCGATCATGGTTGAAAATGATGATGATAGTATAAAAATATTAATATTCATATGCTGTATAAGTTTATTTTATATAAACTATATAACAGTTTTGTTGTATTTTAATACCAAATAAATATTATTTCTATGAAAGTTTGAATTTGATCGTCCATAAGTTTGATAAGATTTTTTAGAATCAATCAAGCATGAAGAAAGAGTCCGATATCTTGGGTTCTGACTGACTGCATACATATAAAAATGATAATTCATTAACAATATTCTGGCAAAATTTATAATCTTTTTTTTTTATTTTTTTGTAAAAAAAATTCTAAATTGAACCAATGTAAATAAATGAATATTTTAATATATATTAATAAAATTACTTTTTGGCAGCAAGTAAAATATCCTTTAAAATTTTTATCTTCTACTAAATATCTTTTTTATTTTTTTCTCACAGAAAATTCATGATTGAAACTTTTGAATAAAACAAAATCATGTATATATATATTAGAAATGATAAGTAAAATAGATATAATTTTTTTTTTTTAATCATTCATTAAAAAAAAACCCCCAAAACTAATGTATTTTTATTTGAATTCAAAACTAATATGGAGACTTTAAAACGATTTAAAATCAAAATTAAGACACTAAATTTAAAACAAACAAACAAAAAAACTAATTAAAAATACACTATAGTAATAATTATTTTAAGTTTTTTTTTTTATACTTTGGATGAAAATATCGTTAGTTTTTTTGTCTTTCTCGTATTTATTTTACGGTCTTTCTCCCTCCCTACTTAACTAAATTCAGTAATTATTCATGAAATATCTACATTAAATTAACAAGTAAAGCAACCGTTAATAAATCTACTGCAGATGGAAAACTTTTCTTGAAAGAAAAACAATGAAGAAAATACAAGCTTTCTAAATGCCTGATTGTGAGGCTTTTAATGAATTCCACCCTTGATTCATCATCTATCAACCAATTTTGCATGCCTAGTTAGGTTGACTATGAATTGACTTCCTGAAAAAAAAAGATAACTAAAATTTTTAAATTATATATAGGCTGAATTTGAATCCCATGTCATATATACATATTATTATCTAATAAACCATAATTTGCCAAAATGGTTTCCAAATGTAATTCACAGCATAACAACCAAAATTCCATAAACCAAGAGAAAATACACAATTTCTTTTCAAAGCAATCTTTAGATAAAAAATGAAGTTTTATGTATAGAAATTGTCTTGACAACAGATCATCAATATTCAGGTAATTTATTAAACATTGGCTGTGGTCTTTTGATTCACATTATTTATATATTTCATAATAAACTTATTTTTTAATAGTTTAAATTTTTTTGATTATCCATGAACTAATAATTTTATATTTGCTTACTAAACTCAACAACCAGGTTTGATTCCAGATGAAAAATAATATTTTTTTAAAGATTCATTAACATTTTGCAATTTAATTTAATATTTTCTGCACTGATACCTAATTTAAAAAAAAGATCTTAAATACTAATAAAAAATGTTGATATTATACACCACCTTAAAGAAGAAATTTCTATCTTGTAAACACAAAACTTCATAAATGGTGTTAAAAAATGCTCATAATAATATCCCCCCCCCCCCAAAAAAAAAAAATCTAAAATGAGCTATAATTTCCATTTATTTATCAATATTTGTTCCAATAATTGATTTCTTGCTTTTATTTTTTTTATCATATATCAATGTTAGTGCATCAAAAACATTAAACATAATAATCATTAAAGAAATTTAAATTGTACAAATTAAATTGATCAAAGGGAAATAACGAGGGGGGGGGGATTAAATGGATAAATTTAGATTATTACTCTTAAGAACCATCAAGTTGACTCAGTGATTATACAATGACATTTTTTCATAATGAACTGTTATTGTTTTGGTACTTATATATTATTATTCAAAGATGACTAATTTCATACTTTTTATTCTCAGTATTTTTCTTTTTTTCTTTCAGTAAAAAAAAAAGGTATGATAAGAGGTTCACACTCCACAATGATGAAAACCATAAGTTATAAATTAATCTGAAATTATGAATTTAATAAGTACTATCTTATATAATTTTAAATTAAGAATGAGAATTTACTATTCAAATATCAATATAAAACTAAACTTGTAAACCTGAAAAACAGATTTTGATAGGATGAACTTAATTTGAATGTATTACTATTAAATTTTTTTAATATTTTAATTTGGGGGAATTAATAATTATCTATCCATAACAACATTTATAAAAAAAAAAAATAAATATATGAATTTTTTTTTTTTTTTTTTAAAAAAATAATTCTTTTATATATAAATTATAAAATATTTTATAATTTTTTCTTTAAAAAAAAAAGGGGATTTTTAATATTTTAATTTTTATTTTTAAAATTGTTGTTTTTTTTTTAAAATAAAAAAAAAAAAAATATTAAAAAAAAAATAAAAAAAAAAAAAAAAAAAAAAAAAAAAGGTAGCTACAAAATTGCTACCACAACAAACCTTAGCCATCTGAAATAATGGAATGTTTTTTTGTGTGTGTAATTAGCATCTAAAGATTAAATAAAAATAAGTTGTTGCTAGAATACTTTTGGAGAAAATAAATGTTTTCATATTTTTAACAGTGTAATAACTACATATTAAATACTGGGAATGATGGGTAATTTATCGTGAAAAACACACATATATATTAGTAATAAAATTTTATTACTAAGAAAATATCAATCTTGATAAAAAAATTGTACATAGTTTTATATATATATATGTTGATCATTGTATTGTGTTAATTAAACTGACAATGACTTAAATAAAAACAATAATTATGACAATAGAAAATAAATCAATATTTAAATATAAAAGAGATAATAATATATTGCAAATTTATGTTATAATTTGTTTTTTTTTAAATGAATTGTTATAAAAAATATTTTAAAAGATGCAACGCTGGAACACTGGTTTGAAACAATAGGAATAGCATGGATATAAAAATGAAACAATTAAAAATCTTTTTTTTATTCTTGCTCTGTGTTCGATCTGACAAGTTAAGTTTTAATAGAACTATTATTTTAATATTTTTTCTGCAAAATGGACATTTTTTTAAAGTAGCGTCTCAACAAATATCAATGTTTTCCTAATTAATTCATCATTCAGAAAAAAATAGAGTAACTAAATAGAACTTTCTTATTCTAATTCAAGAGTCAGATAAGTTAAAATAATTTATCAATTTAAATTTTAAAGAAGAAAGTATTATGGTTTTTGTTTAAAAGAAACTAAAAAAGAAATCAGAACAGTTGATTTAATTTAAAGTTTATATATAGCCAATATTTACAATCAGTAAAGAGCTTTATTCTGTTTGTAAATATATTTTATTAAATGCAAACTGCATATATATTTATATAAAGCTATATATATAATTAAAATATGAGATACATTGGCTAGAAGGCTTAATTGTCATTGGGGTGGAGTTTTTTCTTATCCACTATGGCCATATGGGTATTAATATTTAACTGTCTACAATTTAGTGCCTGAGAAGTTGCATCTACACAAGATGAAAATCTATATGAAGAGTAACACAAAACTACTTACTGCCAACTTAAATAAATTTAGTATATGCTATATAAAATTAATCAGAAGTTCTTCAACATCTATAGTAAAAAATGCATCAACTGTAAGAACTTTGTGTAAAGAGGACTCTGAAAATAATTATGCTTTAACATATATAGATTCATAAAAGATTGTAAAATTATGTTTTATTTTCTGTTGTATAAATCTGTATTTTTATTTTTATTTATTATCTCATCTTATATTTGGGAAGTGCTATTTCTAATTCTACATGGAACAGTCCAACATAAGAAAATATCAAGCGAGTAGGAGAGGGGGAAGGTTGAAAAGTCTATTTTTTTTGTTTTTAATAAAATCTAGGTGATTTATTTTCTACCAAGAGACATAGTTATCAACTATGCACATAAAATTAAATGCTCCACTAGAATATTTAATGGTAAGAGTTTTTTTAAAGCCACTGAAATAAACTATGCTACAACATGACATGACTTATTTATAGATTATAGTATATGTGTTACTAATAGTATCCTTAAGATATAATGAGTGAATGATTATCACTTTTAAAATAGTATTCTTTATCATTTTCTATCATATTCTGTGTTGTTTTATTATTATATTTTTCCACACTAGATATTGCATACTATATCTGAGGTTGCATTTAAATTTTCATTGAGTTAGCAATCTCAATTTTAATTAATAATGTGTTTTTTTTATTATCTTGGATATATAGATGTCTATATTATGGATGTCTATCATAGGTTTGTTTGTAAATAAATATTATGAAGTTTTGTTAATTAACAAGATCTCTGCAGTTTTGTTGATCCAACATTTACATTCAATCCAGCATTTGTACTTTTATAAAAATCAATTCTCAGCATCATGGAAAAAATTATTGTTTAAACTACAAATAAAAGCTGATTAAAATGATTATAAAGGTAATTAGACATAAGACAGACCAACTACTAGTTTGCTATATTTTTTTAGGTACCACTTAGGCATAATTTTTTTTTCTAGATATACTCACAAGTGAGATATCATTTAATGTTTATAAATTAATAAATATTTTAGTCAAAGGATAAAACAACAATAATAATCATTTAAATTACCATCATCTAGAAATTGAAAAGTCTAATAACTAGTACTTTTTTATGAGATGTCTTCTATGAAGAGCTGTTGACAAAGTATTATCCATCAGCAGGCTGTTTTAAATGATACTTTATCTTACATATATGTTTATACCATTATTGACTCAATACAGGATGATTTCTCTAAATTTATTTCAAAACTTCTGAACCAAAATTTTTTCTCCTATTCCAAAAACTTTTTACTTATTTATCTATCTTAATCTAAGTCTGATAGCAATTTTTGGAATCAGGTTTACAATTTTATGTTACTGCAATTTAGCTTTTGAAAGATTAAAAGTTGCCTTCAAAAAAAGAAGAAGTAAAAATAATCATTTTCTTTAAAATTGAGTAGAATGCTATAAGAAATGTATTCTATTTATAGCACTTTATTTCAACTATATTTTTCTTATAGCAAAATGACTCTTAACACATGAAAAAAAAAAAAAAAGACTCCTAATGTGCATCATGAAATTAATGTGCACTATTCAAATGGCACAATCTGAAAATTTCTAACCTTAATCAATTAAAAACATCTAAAAAAATTTAACTGTTAGTATCCTGAAACAGACAATGCTAAAAAAAATAAATTAACATTGATAATTTTAATAGGAGCTTAAAAAGTAATTTTCTCTATGAGATCATAATTATTAAATAATCAATACATAGTTTTCAATGATGAAAAGGATTCTATAAAGTTCATATTATAGGGCTGAATATTGATAGATTAAAATGATTTATTAAGAAAGGACAAAATATGAAGAACTAATATAATCTTCAACTATTGTCACTTGTATAACTCTTTCTTTTAATTTTTTATAATAAAGAGAAAAATATGCACCTTTAATTTCCTAACAAAATAAACGAAAGATGTAAAATATAATCGTAAAACCCTTTTAAAAAATTACACTATGTTTGTAAGTCTGCTTTATAAATTTGACTTTTTAAATTCAAGTGTCAAACGTTTACCTTTTTTTAATGTATGAAATGTTTTTTTCTCTTAGTAAAACTTCATATTAAAATTATATAGCAATAAATCTATAAAGAACGCAGTAGATAACAACTATGTTTTTCACATTCTCTTGGGAAGCTCGAATTCCTATTACTAAGGAAATGAAATCATTTTTTAAAAATAAAAATGTAATTTGGTAAATTGTAACCTAATCCTGCAACTTTTTATTGCAACACAAAATCATTTAATTTATAAATAGTAAATTCGATTCATAATTAATCAAAAGAAAATTCATTAAAAATAATAATACAATTTTTAGTTTCCAATGACTGATTTTGCTAATTAATTTATATATATAATAATTATGGAATATTTTAAAGGAAAGTATATTAAGAAATTATGAAAAAGAGATACCTGATGACAAGTTCACTCACTAAGTTGGGATGATCGTTAAATAAGTGATTATTTGTAGCTGCAATAAATTTTTAATACCGTATTTTAATTGATTTAATTAATTTATCACATATTACTTACTCTTGAGATCAAATGACGTTCAAATATTAGTATCGTAAAGCAAAAGTCCTGTGAATGTTTTTAAACCTAGTTTTTTTTTTTTTTTTGCTGCAGTTTTTATCCACCTATAACATCATTAAACATGTTTTGTTAAATATAAACTTTCACATATCTCAGTCATCTTCACTGAAAATCTATGTAATTCTTTTACATACATTAGTCCATATATATAAAATATTTCTTCCCTTTACATTGTATAGCTGAGTGCATTTTCATTGGTGGGCACCATATTCATGGTTTTTATGTTAGCAAAGTAAAAATTAAATCATTTATTTATATTTAGAAGCTACAAATCTCTAATCATTTTCTCCTAATCTTTCTTCTTGACATTATCAAAACATCTCTTTTAACATTTTTTTTTCATGTGTCATAGTATCGGCCTGGAAGCGAACCCGCTATCCCGGGAAACCTGCTTGTAAGACAGCCGTGCTGACCTCTCGACCACCAACGCTTGACAATCTCTTTTAACATTTTACCATCATCTCGTTCAGCTAACTCTAAAAACATATGATCCAAATCTTTGATTATAAAAATAATTTTCAATTCAATTCTCTACTTCTAAAAATAGTGTCAAATGTAATTCTTTATCTCTAAAAATATGATCAATTATCTATTAATAAAAATGTTTAAAAAACAGATCAATTTCAATTATCAATGTTTAAAATAAAATCCAATTTTCTTTTTAATTATTATTTTTTGAATTCAACAATTTTACCTTTATCAACTTAATTAATCTTTTCTATTTTTTTCTAATCCAGTCTAATCACTTTCCTCTTTCTTTTTAATAGTTTTTGTTGCAGCATGGAAAGCACAATTATTTTAAAATTTCAATTCAATATCTATTGTAAAATATTAATCTTTAATTTAAATTTCATTATTCCTCACCATCAATCACATAATTAAAACCATTAATCTGATTACAAATCGTTTTTATTTACAATTATTTTATTTATAAGTTTAAATAGTTATTGAGTTATTACAAACACAAAACTGTCTGTATAAAAAAAATTACTTAATTTAATAAAAAATCTGCCTATTTTTAAACTTTAATAATTGCACATAAACTTTTGCAAGAGATATTAATATAACAAAAAAAAAATAACTGCATTCCTTGTTATATTATTATTTTAATTTCACAAATACTTTATAAAATGTCATTAGAAAAATTATACATTAGATCAGATGAATGGCAATAATATAATTTATAATCACTAGATTAATACTACTGCTAGGATTCATTGGAAAAGATGTTTGTTTTTGATTGATAGCATAAAATCAAAAGTCTTATATGATTTAATCCATTGATTAAAAATGGCTCATTGAAGGTTTTGAAATTAAGCTTTTCATTTCTTGTGGTAAAACATTATCTTATTAATTCTGGAGCAATTAATTATTCTATTTACTTATTGACCCCAATGTATTTAGTATAGCGGTAGAGTAGCAGGAAAAAAAAACCTAAATATTACAGTACTTATTCTCCACCAAGTAACATGAAAAAAATACTTGGTTCAATCATTTATTACCTAAGGTGTTTTAAAATAGATTCACACATTGTATATTGATATTATGTAATATTAATAGGTTATTATCAACACCATAATCAACCATTATATATCTACTAAAGGATGAAGATCTCTTCAAATTTATTCTAGTTTATTTGATTTTCCATGTCATACTACCAAAAATTCTTATGTTACCCATCCATCTCAATATGTGGCATATTTTCAGATTTTTTACAATCTTTTGGGATCCAATTTAAAACTCCTTTTATTCATCTATAATAATTCTATCATTATGTCAAGAATTACTCCATTTTAATTTATTAATTTTTTTAATGATGTTAGTGATACATGTGTGTTCTATCATTCATGTATTTTGTTGTTGATCTTTTAGTTTTACTCCCAACATATATTTTTTTATACTTCATTTAGTCTGAAGTTTCTGTATTGATCTCCTGTTAATTGTCCAAGTCTCAGATCCATAAGTAAGAACAAGTAAAACACTTCTATTAAAAATCTTCCTTTATAAACAAACACATTTTTTAAATATTAATTTATATCTACCAAAATTACTTCTCCATCCAAACTTTATTCTACGATACAATTTTATCCACTATAAATTCATCTGATTAATAATGTGACCAAGGAAATTGTAGCTGTTAATTTCTTCTTATTTATGATTAATGTTTATTTTTTCTTTTAAGAAAATACATTTAATATAACTTAAGTCTTTTCAGCATTTATTTTCAATCTTATTTCCTTGCTTTCATATAATGCTTACAACATTTCCTGCAGCTCTCAAGAATTATGTGCAAAAATACCCTATATAACATCTGCAAAAT
The DNA here is from genome assembly GCA_028023455.1 of Epiperipatus broadwayi. Lineage (NCBI taxonomy): Eukaryota > Metazoa > Onychophora > Udeonychophora > Euonychophora > Peripatidae > Epiperipatus > Epiperipatus broadwayi. Next base: position 548,843 of record JAQFVV010006494.1, read on the forward strand.
CTAGATGACTTAAATAATATTCATTTACTTTTACCCATTTAGATTTCATTTTTAATTGACAAAATATTTCCTGTAAAACTAATTTAAAAATTTTTTGAGTTTGAAATCACTATCATATATCCGTCTCAATGTTAATTTTCTTAGTATCATTATATAATCTAATCACTTCTGTTAGATTTTGATAAATAGTTTTCAAAATATGACAATATTCTGGGTATAAGTTTTGATGATCTAAAGTTCTTTGTTATAGAAATGTTCATAGAATCAAATATCTTTTCACAATTAACAAATTCAAAGCATAGTAGCAACTTCTTTTCTTCAACTTCTCTCAATACTTTGATGTGAAACACTATACTAAAGACACTTTTAAACCAGCTCATTCTTTTAGTTGGTTACAATTTAAAGTCTGTTGAAAATTAATTGTAATTATTTTGGTAAAGATTTTGTATGGAAGTGATAAAAGGCTGATTTGATTATAATTTCTAGTATCTTCTTTATCATCTCCCTTGCATTTTCCCAATTATTTAAAATATTTTTATTATGTAAACATTCTATATACAGATTCACTAACAAATTTGTTATTATAACACTTTCTTCTTTTAAAATATCAATAATAATTCCATCATATCTTGGAGTTTTACCATTTTTCATAGATTTACTTATAAGTTTCATCTTTTCATTTAAAATACTTGATAATTTAGAAGATATAGAAATTATATGAGATACTTTGTTGTTTTTTGTTGCTGATCTTTATTATTATACAATTCTTTATAACATTTTCACACATTTCATATCATCTCCCTTTTTAGTAATACTTACATTTTTTCTTTTATCATTGCTACAACTTTTATACCATTGAGATTTTTATTCCCTGCTATAGTTTTCCTTGATCATTCACAATTATATTTTCTTATCTCATTTTTGGTCATTTTACAAAACTTTAAATATTTATTTTTTCTTAATGGATCATTTATAAAAATTTTCATATTTATTCATTGTCTTGTCCAATAAAAATGTATTGGTAAACTGATGCTTTCTTGAATCAGCTATTTTTGTTGCACTTCTTAATAGAGTAGCTGTTATCTTTTTATTGATTTCAGTCTAGTCTGATCTATCTTCAAAGTCTGTTAATATATTAAAACAATTTAAATTAATTGAAATGTTTTTGAAAATTAGGAATATTCATTTGAGTGTTTTAGATTATAAAATACCAATTGCTAGTGCTGTCTTTCTAAAAGTTTTATTTTGTTAGTTTTGCATTAACACATAACTTTATCTTTTTTTTTTTGTTGAGATTAATGTGCAGCCATTGTTATTAACTGAAGATCTGTTATTGAACACTGAAAATTCTTCAGTGTTTCTTCAAAAGTTCTCCTATGATACTATTGAATAAAAATGACAAAATAATATTCAAAGTTTTCTTTTAGATTTAATTCACATATACTAATATCAGTTCATCTGCTTTATTCTGTATTTTGTTATAATACTTTTTGAGTTTATGTTGGTTATCCTTGATGGAAATTATCATTCTCAAATGAAAATTTCATAATGTTTGGCAAACTTTCAGAATTTAAAATGTCAAAGATATTTGTTTTCTGATTGAAAAAGTTTGTAAAAAAATAAATTTAAAAACATTAAACAAGTTAATAAAACAATAGATATATATATTCATTAGTTTATTTAAAAAGTTCACTTTCTTCAAAATTCAGTTCAATTTATGTTTATAACAATAAACATAATGAGTATAAAAATGCATTTGAATTTCATTCTGAGATCCATTCATCATCATAACATCATTGTAGACCTAAGCAATCATAAATATTCACAAATAAAAATTCTTCCACAATATGAGAGGTTTTAATATATTGCAATAATCATAGATGATGAAAGATATGAAACATCAGTTGTTTCATAAATAATTATTATTTACTTAAATTTTATCAAAATAAACTTGAAAAATACAGATATATGTGAATGAAATGAACTTTAATAAACTCTCATAGTTACAGCAATGTAATCTTTAATACTGCTATGTAAATATTGTATTATAATTGTGTGTGTGTAAAAATAAATATTTGTTCGCTTAATTGTTGTTTGGTCGATTCTCTCTCTTAGAACTGCATCACTAGGAGATTAATTTATAAATGATTATAAGTGTTGGGCAAGTGTGTCAAAGATTCCCCTCTCACAATTTAGAAAAGGAGCTAGTCATGAGATATGTCAAGTACTAAATTATGTGCCTGTTGTCCGAAGCATGCTGACTGTATAACCTGTGGTTAGTTTGCATTTGAGGTCAATCCTCAAAACAAATTAAGTGATTTGGATGGCAGGGGTTTCAAACTAACAATTGAGAAGTGAATAAACATCACATTACCACCACCTCTTATGCTTGTGTATAACTGTTGTTAAAACAGGCAAACTCACTATACGTACTGCCACACACAGCAAGCTAGAGTAGTACTCTCAGATCCAAGCCTCCTCACTGATGAAGGCCACAAGACAGAAAATAGTCTGGAGATATTGGATGAGTAGATACTGGATAGGGATTTTATGCCCAACCTTCTGGCATCCATAGATTACTCTAGCTTGCTGTGTGTGGAAATACGTATAGTGAGTTTTGCCTGTTTTAATAGAGAAGTGCTATAGCCTGGAAATGTGATCATAGGTTATTTGAATATTTGATTAGTGAGTTGAATACAAAAGTTCCATTCAAATGACCAATTATGGCATGTTTCAATTTAAAGTGAGCTATTATTTTCTTATAATTTTTTAAAAATTAAATTTGGTATTTTGCAATAATTTTTTATGATCTTATTTTGGACTTTTTTTAAAAACTATTTATTTTAGTTAATTATTAACATAAATATAAAAATCTTTAAATAACAAAAACTTTTATCTTATCAATAATAGCTTATATATATATATTGTAACCAGTTGGCTTACATAGCATACACTAATATAGTGTATGTGCATATATATATATACATAAAATAAAGGAAAAGTAGAAATAAACACAGACAAAAATTATAGTAGATATTTTCTACATTTACTGAAATAGAAATAAATAAATAATAACTCCGATTTAAAATATTGTTTTATAAATTAAACTTTTAAAAGATCTGAATAAATATAAATATTGTTGTTGTTGTTGTTGTTGTTGTTGTTGTAGTAGTTGTAGTAGTAGTAGTAGTAGTAGTAGTAGTAGTAGTAGTAGTAGTAGTAGTAGTAGCAGTAGTAGTAGTAGTAGTAGTAGTAGTATGATTTTGAAATGTAAAAACACCATACTTATTTTTGGAATTTTTTTATTAATTAAACAAAATTTTTATCTATTAGAAATCCCCTAAGTAAAAACATGTATATAGATTCCAAGGGATTAGAGAGATAAAAATAAAATTCTGTTTTTAATCAAGGTGTTGTTATAACACCTCAGATGATTTTATAAAAAGGGCTGATAAAAAATATCAGTCAGTCTGGGTAATGATTTTTGAAGAGAGCAGTTTGGATTGTAGTTTTTTGTGAGAGCTGAACAGAACAGCTTGGCTACTAAAACTTTTTGAATAAATGGCAGAAATTAGTCAACGAAAATGGATAGCTGCAGTTTGTTGTTAGCAGTAGTAGAGATTTGGAAAAATAGTTACCATAAACTGATGTAGCTGAAGGCAAGATAATAGGCTGTTTTCCTTAGCAGGAGTTTGAATTTACCTAGAAAAAATGACCCACTTCTTTTTGTAGAAATTCATAGCCTTAAACATGGAGAACGGTTGCTTGCCTAAAATTCTATCAAACCAAGACAGCTAATTGCCTGGAATAATCCTAGATAGAGCAGAGACCAACTACAAATCAAGATTTTACATGGATTTCATACTTTTACCTGATGATGACAACAAACATGGATTATATTTTTCTAATGGACCAAAAGAACCAGCTTGCTAAATAGATAATTATATAGATGCTGATTATCTAAAGGCAGAGAAGAACAGATAAAAATATATACAGCTGTGGTGAGTAAAGTTATATATGATAACAAAATTTTAAATAATTTCTTTAGTAAAATTACATTTTGAAAGTGATGCATGAACTTGTATTTTTTCTGTTTATGGTGGGTGTATAGTTGAGCAGGGCTGTGTGGATGCAATGTATTTATGGTACTCCGAAGTATATGCTCGGCACTGTCTAGACCTAGATATTGAGCTCCCAGGGTAGTCCAGCAGTGTATATGTAGGCCTCATGTATAGGCCTTGGTCTCATGAATAGATCTCTTCTAAAGCCCCTAAGACTCACAAGAGATGAGCAGGCTGGCTCAGTGCCTGATATGTTTTTTGGATACTATTTCTTGTAGATGATCTGACTAGGTACTTAGAAGGGGAAGTGCTTAAAAATGAGGTATTTTCTCATGACATCATGGGACATTGTGTACTTAGTCCATGCTTGACTATCTACTTATCATGGCATGAGGAACTGCACTTCACATATTCACTTTTCCTCTCTCACCTTGCCTATTTCATCAGCATTAACTAATCAAGCAGAAAGACATCTTGAAATTTATATTTTCTTAATTCTATAAAACAATTTTATTTTTCATTTATTAAGAAAAAAAGAGAGACATTTTAATTTAAAAACATTGATAATTATTTTGTAGCAAGTCAAATAGGTTATTTCACACACACACATGTATATGTGCATATATTGTCAATTATAACACATATGTAAATTTTAATCATTTTTTGTTGTTATTGAATATCAATTGAAATAGATTAATTGTATATTATAAATCACGTATCTGTGTGCACATATATGTAAATTAAAGTAATAATTTGAATTTTGAATAGCAATTATGTAAATCACAAATGTAATAATTATTTTATGTTTAATTGAAATGTCTTCATCATGTATTATAAAATGCACATCTGTGTAAGAATATATGTATGCGTTTATAAATACCCATTAAGAAATAATGCAATTAATGTAATAACTTGAATTTTGTAGTAATCTTGTAAATTATAGAATGAGGACTTTATTATTGTGCATCATTAAAAATCAGAACCCTTATAAGATCTTATTTATTTTTGTTGTTATTAATAAACTTATATTTAATTGTTAAAAATTGTATTCCATCATCTCTTGGTCACATACAGTAATAGAGCTTGTGTTCCTGAGCTAGATTCAGACATGGATAAATGGGGATGTGTTTAGTGCTTTGAGCATTCAGAGATGATCAATCATCATCCTGGTTGGCGCAAAAGAGGATACTCTTTAAAACTCACACACTATATTTTATTTTAGTTTAGTCTTGTTAAAAAAATTTAAGGTTTAGTTGGCTAGTACATTAATGGTACTAAGTGGCCAGAACATTGATGATGATCAGCATGTTTTAATGTCCCAGTATTATTGTTCTGATTCCGGATTATTGTGTATTTTAATGGATGGACACTAAGCTGGTGCATCCAAGTTATGTGTATATAATTGCCCGAGCTGGCAAAGGCTCAATAGTTAGCCTGGTCTACAGAAGACCCACTTCCAATCCAGTCACAAGGTTGACTGTTGATTCATATTTTTATTGTTCAAATCCAGCCACAAGATGGTCTGTTGATTGTATTCTGATTTATTGTACTAATTTGTTTATTCCCATCAATGATGATGATGGATGGTTCTCTTCATATTTATTTATACTTACTTTGACTTATTGATAATGCTGGTTGATGATTAATTATGCTGTAGTTGCTTTTCTGAGTTAGCTTATGATCTCTCAATGTTCTTAGAGAATCTCTAATCTCATTTCATTATTAAATATCTCATTACTTATACTCTATAAGTTATTGATTTTGTATTGATTGGGAATGATGATTTATCCATCACCCCAGATTCTACTTTCTCAGAGATTTTCTAATCTCATACTCTTATAAAATATTACATTACTTAGATATACTTTTATAAACTATTGATCTCTCTAAGATTCTGTAGTGACCTGGGGTTGATGATGTTTTCCATCACCCCAACTCCACCACACTTTGTCGCTTTAGTTCAATATCCCCATCCTGTTACAATATATATATATATATATATATATATATATATATATATATATATATATATATATTTTATATATATACTTTTGAGATTTTTTCTAACATATAAAAGAGTCACCAAACCACTTCTGATCTATTTAGCAATAAACCTAACATAACAGTAAATATACAAATAAAAGATGTAGTACTAAAATAATATAAACTAAAAATAGTGAGAATTTTATATTTAAATACATATAATATAATAATTAACTGGCAAGATTTGTGACATAGTGCATACCAGGAAATACATGAATAAAATATGTATAATATTGAAATAATACAATTATTGGAAATACAAACATAGACCTTTGATTACTTCTTCAGTTTTTTTATTAAATAATACAAGAAATAAATATGTGAGAATTTAATAAATACATTATATTTTATATTTTTTTCTTATGGTTGTTCAACAACAAAATTAATAGTAAATAAATGAATAAGAAGATTTATTTCTTGTTCAAATGTTTACCCTCACTGGTTGTCAGAAATACAACCACTGATCTTTACTTATTTTGTCAATTTTTTTTGAACAAATAAAAGGGGAAATATATATTACTTGTAAATTTATAGTATTTAATTAAATATTTTTTATCTTGTTCAGATGTACTATTTCTTACTTTAAAAAAATTGTTATTTTACTTTGTAAGATTTGTTTATAATAAAAGATATAATGGCAGAATAGCAGTAATCTGGACCTCTTTTTATTGATGTCAGTGAAATTATATTTAATTTATCAGTATATGCAAAATCCATGTGAATGTTTGTCCATAAGGCTGTCATGTGCATCCTGCGAATATATGTTTGTCTATAAGGCTGTCATGTGTCGAATTCACAAACAGTTAAAAATGACTATTATACTTGTTCATAATGCTGTCAAATTCACAACTGAAAAATAAAAAAATAAAAATTTTAAATTTGATTTTATAAATAAATAATTATACCTAACTAAACTGTAATTTATATTATGAGAATTTTATGCACAGGAAGTAATTCCACTCTTTATATTTAATAATCCATAATTTTTAATATAAAGCCTATTTTATGTGAAGAAAGTAATTCTACCATTGACAAACCATAATTTTTTGCAGCTATCAGTAACACTGTCAAATTCACATATCAAATATAACAGGTATATTTAAAATTCATTTAGCTTTACTATTTTAGTTTGCTTAATGCTTTGCTGTGTACATTCCTGAAATGTACCAAACATATTTTTTTCCATTTTTCAATTGTGAATTTCTCATATTTATTTATATAATATTAAAATCTTTTGTTGAATTTATATTAAATCTTTAAAAAAAATTGTTAAAGCAATTAATTGAAAAAACAATAGTCTTTGCATAGACTGAGTTCAGTCTGGTTATTATATATTTATTGTTCAAACAACTGCCAGATAAAATTTATTATTTGAATACTTTTTCCTTTAATTTGATTGTACTATCTGTACTTCGAAACCTTTATTTTAATATAATTTATTAATTATAATAATAAAGTTGTGCTATTTATTAATTAAAAAGTTTTGTTCTTTTTTTATTTTATAGCTTTTATTTTCATATTAAATACTCTAAACCAGTGTTATTCAACTCTTGGTCCACGGTCCGGTGCCAGGCCGTGGAACTTTTCTGCAGGTCCGCGTGCTAGATGGGCAGTAAAAAGTTTGTAATAATAAATAATAAGAGTTTAAACTTTTAATTAATATAGCCAATTTTTATTTATTTTTTCATCTCATTTTTACCCAATTAAAAAAAAAAAAGAAAACAGAACGAAAACAAAATCTAATCAATCATTCATAAATTAATTTGTTTTTCTAGTTATCACAGTTGTTTATGGGGAGGGGGGTAAAATTAAATTTTTTATTACTTTTCTAAAAAAAAAGTTTTTTATTATATAAACTCCATATATATAAAACTTTATCTTATATATTTAACATTGTTGTTTTGATCAGTTATAACAATTATGCTTATCTTTAAGAAAATTTATCTATAGACTTCTGCCGGTCTGCGAAATCTTATCCTTATTTTTGCTGGTCCGTGGAACCTTATTCTTATTTTTACCAGTCCGCAGTTGTGAAAAGGTTGAAGACCACTACTCTAAACTAACAGTAAATGAGTGATTAAAATAATATGAACAATAAATATTACATGTATTTAAATATAAAATTCTTATTTATTGTTTATATTATTATTTTAATATTCTATAATATTTTACTCTCATATTTATTCTTAAGTTATGTGAATTACTTAGTATGTCAGTATTAAATTTGGTGGCTTCCCCATGTGTTCAAAAAAGTACAAAAGTGCATACCAAAATGGTAACTAAAAAAAAATATAAATGAAAAAAAAATTCTGTAAAAAAAAAAAAAAAATCAGTGTATATTTATATAATTTTTAGATGTAACTTTCTTGTTCAAAATTTTAAACAAATGACTAGTAAAAATAAATGATGTTATATGCACATTGTGTATAGATAACATGCATAATGGAAAGTTTTTCAAAATTAAGCAATGAATTATATATTAAATCAGCAGTAAAAATGGCAACTATTTACCATTTGTGCAAGCTATTTAAAATTATTAAAATGTTCTATACAGCCCAAGTAAGCATAACTGCTCAAAACAATATATTTCATCAAAATATCGCTTTTATTAGTTTATGTGACACATATCTTATACACCAATTTATTACTAACATTAAACCACTATTTTCTTGACAAACATTATTATTTATTATTTTTGTATCATTAAAACTAATATATTGTAATGATACTTATTAAGTATAACAAATACTATGATGATCATTAGAACTTAGAAAGATAAATTTAGTCTAATTATTCCAAAGGCATTTTTTCTTTTCTTTTTATGTTCAATCTAAATTAGCCTTAGGTGCTATTTCCTTTATAGAAATACTACTACTACTGGATAAATCATTATCTAATGTCATCATCATTTCGATGTATATTCCTTACCTTAGCATGTTTTCCAGAGAATTAAATGACTTCAAGTTTAATGGTAGATTAATTGTATACATTTGGAATGGGTTCAAACAGCAAAATAACTATATTAGATAACAATGAACATAATATTTATTTATGAAAATTATAAAATAAATATAATAAAATATTTTGCTTATATATATATGCAAATACCTTATTAAATGTTCATATGTCTGATTTTATTAGGGGAATCAAATTGATATACATAAATAAAATATTTAAAGTAACAAATAATTATAAATAAAACTTTAAATGTAATTAAGAATACTCAAACCCATACTAATAATATTTCTAAGCCCTTATATTTGAATATAAAAAACTCTTATAAATATATGTGGTTACTATGGCTTTTTTGACATCATAAGCTTATGATTCTATTGGTTATACAAATTTTAAACAATTGTGCAAATTCCATCTTTATTTCATTTAATGTTATTGGCATCATATAACTGTAGACAAAGGAAATCATTCTTACTATAGGCAAATACATGATGAATCTTATGGCAGAATCCTCTTTCTTTCTTGCATCATGGTTATTTCATTTAAACAAAAAATATTGCATTTTATGCATAATTAACAATCATAGCTGGATAAAATTATATAGTTTCAGGTGTTTGATTATATGCATCTGGTTTCTTAGCCACACATGGTAGATAATTGTCATAATTGCTGCATTAGATTTAATACTGAAAAATACTTTTAAACAGTCAAATGTTAATTAGCAATGTAAAAATATTCTACCACATAAATCAGTAGAAAAAATATTTTAACTATAGTCTTCATTTTCTACTAGATCTGAAGTCACAACAATTTCCACACCAATGATGGTATTACCTTTTTTTAATCAACATATTTATTGCACTGAACTCTTTTTCCTTTTTTCTCTTAGTGATAAAAATAGCTTACATTTACAAAATTGTAAGAATTAATTAACTCCAGATTAATTTACATAAAAATGTTTTCCCAAACATCTTTAATCTCAAATGCAAATACAGTATCTTAATTATACAAACATGTTTATTTCATCTTCATATTTTAATATTTGGTTTCCAAACAACTATAAAATAACTAATTCATGGATATGGCAAAGAAAAAAAGAAGAAAAAGAATCATAACAATTCTTTAAACTTTGTTCTCTAGTTAATATAATTTAATTCAATGTAATTTTCAATAAAATATCTGGATTTACCATCAAATTTCCCCCAAGAAAAAAGAAACTTATTTTGTTAAGCCTTTTCCAAAAGGCAGATTTGAAAGGTCCATACATCTATTAAATTATACATTTATTTATGTATTATGTAGTAAACTTAACTATTTGTCTTTTTTTTTTTTTTACAAGACTTACAATTTACCATTTTAATTTTAAATAATACATATATAAAAAAAGCACTTTCACAAATTCACATATAGATCAAAATAAACATTCCAATTACTATTATTTCATTTCAATATACAGAGTCAAACTTTATATAATACATATGTACTAGGATATCAAAATATTTCATGGATTCATTAAATATCAAATGCCATTCCCATGAAGGAATTTGTTATGCTTAAATGCATATAAAACCGTGATACTTTAAATCACTCTTCTATGGCTATCTTTAATACAATGTTGTTTATTTTGGATTCATTCTAATAACAAAATCGAGAATTAATGAAATATTAAAGTTTTTTTTTCTCAAAAGTAACCTTTATTAGTCAAAAGATTACAAAAAATTATCAGGTACACTTACCCGTGAAGGATTACAAAGTGTTCAGTGTTACAAGGCAAAACAAATATTGACCAGGTTTACAAGGTACATATTCTCGATAACAAATATATCCATAAAAGGGTTGTATAATTTTGCTTAATGTGTATCATGGACGAGTACACATCTGCACTTCCCAAAAACAATCCATCAAGGGGACACAGAAGCCCATCAGAGCAGAAAAGGTGCTGAAAACTTTGACTCTGTACCCTCCCAGCAGGTTTTCTGGGTAGCAGCAATAATCATCACCAACCTGCACCCATAAACCAGATCCCAATGCCTGCCATCATCAACCTCTGTGGAAGAAATGAGGAGTGCAGACCCGTGCCCACAAAAATTATAACAAAACTCTATTACTGTTACAAAGATGACATTTCTAGCTAGAGTGTCTAGCATCCAGTGATATCATTTTGAATACTGAGGTTAATGGAGCAGAACATTGCCCTTAATCATTATCAAACTCCTGAGTCTGCAAATGTTCACAATAGCTGTTCAACACACCAACCAAAGTTCTTCAGGGTTCACAGTGATTTTTATTTGTTGATACTAATTGGATCCTGCTTCTTTTGATTGAATTTTTGGTCTTGATTAGTAATCAATGATTCAAGTATAATCTGAAAGTTGGTTGTTAAACCTTGAAAAATTCTCAATAATTATTGGTTAAAAGAGTATGAATAATTTGCAGCTTCAATGTCTGTTTAGGCTTAAAACATCATGTGTACTCATTTTTGTCTTTGAATTATTGTTTTTTAGCTCAGGAATCACTTCATTGTAATTCTGTGTTGATTTGAAAAAAAAAAAATTTTTTTTGTGGCCCCCAATCCACTGCAAGAATGGTAATAACTTTTGTTCTGACCATCTGAGAAACCTGATTTTTGTGCAGGAAGATAGCTTAGGTTATTTTGTATAATGTTCAATTCTAAAATTGAGATCGAATTAATATTCAAAACTTGTTTAACACTGCTAAAATCTGATGCAAAGATAAATTGCCTAAAACCATCATTGTTAACATATTATATTCCACGTTTTCTATGAGATTTGATGTCCAAATGAATTTCCTATTTATTCTATCAATAAAATTAGGATTTCTAGTGTCTATTCTTTTTAGAATTATTTGGTTTCATTTAAAATTATTTTTAAAAGGTTTATAATATTCTAATGATTTTAAGAATTACTTAAGCTAGCTTTTGTCTATTTCTAATGGCATCCATTTGCATAAAACGGAATGATAGATAATTTCAATTATCATTGAATGAAAACTGTTCTAAAACTTCTTCTAAAGATGAAAAAAACACTGAAACAGATATTCACTTACATTTTGGTAATCTTTTCTTCTATGAATCCAACAATGGACTATGACTTTGGTGAACAAAACAAGGAGCCTGAAACAGTGAAAATTGAAGTCCTAGGCTTCCTCTAGTGGACTATCTAATATTAATGTTTTAGTTTTAAAAGTAATCAACAGTCTTCATCAAGATGGAAAACCATTATTATCAGTAATTGGTAGTTTCTTAATCTCCTCACATGGAGTGTGTTTGTAGTTGGTTTTGAAAGTATTTTCTTCACTTTCCCCCTTTTTTTTTTTTTTTTTACATATTATTGATTTTTTTGCACAAAATATTTTTATAATATTTATTATTTTAAAAAAATAATGTAATTAGATATGGATTCTATTTACTTTTAGAATACATTTAAAGACAAATATTGGCTGATGAAAAATATTTCATATAAATCACCACAGAATTATTTTTATAATTTTTTAAAACTATAAATAATATTTTACATTCAAGTTTTGAATAATCTGATTAAAAATTCATTACAAAAAAATGGGGTGTCATGTAGTGATCTGATAACACCTCATCATTATTCTCAATGAATAATTAAAAAACAATAAGCAAATATAAATGAATAAATATAAACGGATAAAATGATATAAAAGGAGTATGAGAATCAGCATGGAATAACAATATAAGTAATTATAAAGATAATTATAAGTTACAAACAGTATCACCAGCATTACACATGTATAATCAACAGTCGTACCTTTATAACAGCATTTAAAAAGATTCAGTAGTTAATGCCAAATTTAGGGCATTATATATAACAATCATCTGGATGCATATCCTTAAGTGCCAAAATATTTACCATAAAAGTAATGCTGGAATACTGACATATGCTAATCATCATCAATGTTCTACCATATGTTACCATGAAAAAATATAGACCAATTATACTAATTTCTAATATTTATATAAAAAGTAAAGTGCAGCAAATGAACTTTAAAGATGATACCTTTGCACCATCCAGATAACTATTTGAATGTCTAAACACAAACCTAATCTCCCACATATAAATGAACTACTATTGCTCTAGAGCTAACTCAAGGTCACAAGACCCTAAAGACTATGACTGTGAACAAGAGAAAGTATAATCATATAAGTTTATTCTATTTTAATTCAAATAGTTTTACTGGGATAATTTACAAATCCCTAAAACATTATGCTTTAATAAAATAAAATCATGCACATTGCCAATTCATAGAACAGATATCTGAAGCAATAAGGACTCGAACACTATTATTTTTTAACAATTATTTAATAAATTAAGTATAACAAAATTATATGGTTCAATATCATGTCCACAATACATAGACATAATCCATGACACATTAACCAAATTAGGCTTTGATCTGAACAATATCAATTTTATTATCAGTAAATGAATGGATGGTGATATTGAGACTCTTGTTCAATGATAAATTTTATACAATGGAGCATGGTTGGCTGATAGGCTTGCCACTTAGTGGCATATCATGTTAAATTCAAGAAGGCATTCCTTTCCAGACACTTTGCTACATCTTTCATAGCTTTATACATACACTACAACAATGATGAGTTAATTTACACTGTGGAAGAAACTATCTTTAAAATATGAGATGAATTGATTCAGCTATCATCTGTAAAGTGCACCATAGAGTATGAAGATATATTTAAAATAATAAAATTTTTGGATATGTATATACAACAATCCAAAGATGAAATAAACTATAAAATGATTATTAAATCTTTCAATGTCTGCAGCTTTATTCACCCGCATTTGCACACTTCCACCACATATAAATTAGTTGGCTTAAGAATTCATTCATGGAAACCAAAAGCTTTACAAGTTTGAGGTAGGCAGGAAACACAACATTAAAAATTACATCAAAGTTAATGTAGATTATGATCAAAATTGCTTAATAAAATCCCTCAAAAAAATTTGTTCCATAATAAACACCAGGCCTCTTAACAATAATAATACTAATGCATGGATTAGCCTTCCATTTATACCCAATATGTCATCAAAATTTAAAAACAATTTGCTCTGAGGAATTCAATGTTAGTTTTAGAAATCTTCCTAATCTAAGTCAATTATTAAACAATACTAAAAATAGATTGCCTCCAGACCAGGCTCCTCAGATCATCTATAACATCAGCTGCACAATAAATTTACTTGCAATGTGCTTTATTACAGTGAATTTCACACCAATAGCACCACTACATTCTCACATTTTTATATATATATATATATATATATATATATATATATATATATATATATATATATATATATATATATATATATATATATATATATATATATATAATCATACCACAACAAATCTGAACAAAAAAAAATGGTATTCCTAGAGCATGAGATCTATTCTGTTTGTAGCTTTGATCCACTTAACATCAAAGTAGATTACAATGAACACAACTGCAGAAAAAAATTCAAACTAGTGTGGTTTATCACCAACAACACTCACATGATAAATAAAAATGATTCATGTGCTGCTTTATCATACAAATCGAATATGCAAATTTATCAATTTACACATTAATTATTGTATGTTTGTTTTTTGCTTCCTCTCCATCACTTATAAATATGTCTTTATCTAGTGCTATGAACAAGACATGTCTGGTTGAAAGTAGTGCTAAGCTGTAGTTAATTTGTAATATTGTTAATCTTTCCTTTATAGTGAATTATTTCTATTTATTGAATAACTAATAAATTACTTAAGACAATTAAAAAAATATTATAACAATTCCAAATTAAATACATTTTTATCAACAATATATAATTACATATAGTAAATATAATTAATCAGTTGATTTTTTACTAATTACATTAATCAACCTTTACTTTCATTAAGTTATTTCTCTTTTAGTAATTAAAATTGTAATTCAAAATTTCACAAAGATAAAAAAAAAAAATTAGCTAAAACCCTTTTCCCATTTTCTTATAAAAATGAAAATGTTCTATACAATTAAATTTTGAAGGGAAAATAATATAAAGAGGAAAAAAAAAACATGTTTCAATGAAAAAAAACTTCATAAAATTATTAAATATTACCAATTTTTCAATGTTATGGATGAATGACCAATACTAATAAAGTGATACTTCTTATCAATGGTTGTATAATGCAATGCACTAAATTTTCTTAACATTTTTATTAATTTAGCACAAAATTTTAAAATCAAGATTTAATATGTTTATATGTAATAGAATTTGTTAGAATTTAATACATTTAATTTGTAAATAATTAGCAATGTAATAGTACACTACTACTTAGTTTCTGTAGTGCAGAACAGTGAATGGATAAAATCGAAAATATTTTGGTACCAAATTTAAAATAAGTTATTAAAATTTTTTAAATGTTTTTAGTAATCTGTGGGAGAAAATGGTAGATATTGTACCATTTCCTGTTACAAAATATATTTACACTTATAGAGTGGGATGAAACAAAAGTGTATTAATAAATAAAATTAACTAACTTTCTTTATTTTTTTATTTATTGTTTTGCCCATCTGCAATTAAGTAAAAGTTTAACTAGAATATATATATTGTGTGAAAGAAATTCTTTATGTAAAGTATGCATTTTTGATAGTAGATATGTTTCTAGATACTTTCTAAAATGTATACTATAAAAGATTTTTGTTCGTCTTTATCTTTTCTTGATTAAAAAATATTTAAAAATTAGTTTGTAATAATAAAAAAAGAAGAAAAGTAATTAAGAATGTAAAAACAGACCTTGTCATACAGCAAAATGATTACATTTTCAGTATGAACAATTGTATCATACATAAGGGTAAATCTGAAAATTAAAAAAAAATTTAATTAATTAATAAAATAAATGGTGCTGATAAAAAAAATTTGGTGATGAAAGAGAACAGTATATATTCTAGTTTGCTGCCATCATGAAGCCAGAGTAAAAATTCATTTACAAAATCATGTCCAGCCAATCTAACTGAAATGGATTAATGGAGAGAGACATTACTACTTAAATCCATCAAGTCATTACCATAAAGCAAAGAGACTTACATATAAAAGGATATCTATAATTAAAAATCCATGGTAAGATTTTACATTGATATTTTCCTAACAAGTAATTACTTTTAAAAAAGGCCTTTGATAATCTTTTGAGCTAAAATAATTTTTTAGGATTAGTCTTTTTGATATTTTTGAAAATATACTGGTAATTAAAATTTTATCTCTGTATCATTATAAATTAATGTTATAAATTAATGTTTTTTATCTATAACATTTATTTTAACTTGAATAAGAAATAGTTCTGCTGTTAGTTAGCAATTATTTATTGAATGTATTGTGGAAGGGACATAAACAAGTTTGGATAGTATGTATTTTTTTAAATTAATTTGTTGTTAAATTTTGGTGTGAGCCAAAGAACATAGCAATGCAAGTAATAGATGAACTGATCAATCTGCTTTATATATTCATTACTTAACATATGTATATAAAATTGATGCTATAAAAATATTAAACCTTTAAATTATATTAAAAATCCAAAGGGAAGATAGATAAATGAAACATATTACATAAAACATAACTCATATAATTGTATGAATGTTCACAAAACTCTGAAAAATTTAGTTAACAACTGGTCAATTGGAAATGAATAGAAAATGATGTAAAATCATATATATGAAGTTGTATTAATTGTTTTGTATATTGTTATGTTATATAGCCAATTTTTTTAAAAGTTATATTAGCTCTCTATATGAAAGTGTTATTCTATTTTACCAATGTTTTATTCTTGTTATTGTTATTATTTTACTTCTAAATTATGGAACACTAGATAGTGTTGTATATTTAGTAAGTTTTTAATGTAATAAAAAATTATTAACATTTGAAAATGGCACTAAACCATTTCCAAAAAAGGCTTTTTATGTATGATTAATATATTTATATTAGCTAAGATGTGATATGTTGGACTATTTCCATCATTTATGAGTGAATGTTGAATGTATAGAAAATTTTAAACTTTATTTAAACTTTCCAAATACAAACAACTTGTTAGTAATAACACACAAATAGATAATACATGCTAGTTATTACTAACAAGTTGTTTGTATTTGGAAAGTTTAAATAAAGTTTAAAATTTTTTATACATTCAACATTCACTCATAAATGATGGAAATAGTCCAACATATCACATCTTATAATATACCATAATTACAAACCTTCAGACAAATATTTATGATTTTTGTTGTTGTTGTATTTTATGTGACACTTTTATTACTGCAATAAATTAAGCAATAAAATATCAAATGAAAATATTAATTATAAATATCAAATCATTTTTTCCCATTTTACTAAAGCAGTGTGTAAAAAAATATCATGTTAACACTGGCATCCATAATATAATTGCTTTAGATAAGAATAATGGTTATGCAAACTATGCTTTGATCAATTTTTTTCTAATCTGGTATTAAGGATAATCGGGAAATATAATCATGGTCTTTTTGTTTTATATATATTTTTTCTGATTGTTTGTTGAATTCTATAGTTTGATTACCTTACAAAAATGACCCAAGTGACTGGTAATCCAGTACAGATATCAATTAAAATTCAAATGTACAAATTGAGGAATGATTTTATATATATATGGTTAGATGATTGGTCTCAATTAAATGCTGTTATTAAAGTTAAAATAAAATTTTAAAATGAAGGTTTAATATATTAATATTCAATGTAATTTGTTTAAATTTGGTAATTTTTTTTATTATAAATCATTGAAAATGCAATATAACACTACAATATTTTAGGTAGGTTACTTAATTCTTAAATACAGAACAATAGTTGGGTGAAGAAAACTACAGTATAAACATGGTTAATTTAATACTTATGATTTTACTTTTAACTGTAAAAATATTTTGTGCCATTTAAAATTGAAATAAAAAAATCTTCGATTACAATCTTTTTTTTTTTTTTTTTCAAAATAATCTTTATTTGCACAAAAAGTAAAATATACATTGTAATATAGAGTTCATGTTTACAATCATGTCTGACACATTAAAGACTAATTAGTTATTAAATTAGATGATGAGTACAGGATTAAAAGTAAAATTTTATGTTATGTTACTTATCAGGGGTGATCTAATTTGGCATATAAATGCCATGGCGTGTAAAAACTAAATAATAATACATATAAAAACTAATTAATAATACATATAAAAATATTTTATAATCAATGCTTTATTTATTTATTTCATGCTAAAAACACTTCAAACACAATTGTTTTTTTTATATTTAACTTGAAATAGAAGTGCGGTGGATCCAGATATTAATTAGGTCAGTGATCCATCCCCCATGCTTTTATTTCAAGTAATAATTATTTTATGCATTTTAGTACAAAATAAATAAATGGTTGATTATAAAGTATTCTTTTTAGATTTATTATTTTCTAAATCTGAAAAAATATTTTTAAAAATAAGTTCCATTGCTAACATATATTTTTAACAAATAATTTGAAAAATTATAATAAAGAATAAATATAAATTTAATAAAATAAAAAATTTGAAGTTAAATAAAACCATTAATGGGGGAGATCTTTAACCATATCATTGTTTAAAAGATTAAGTTAGTTTATATTATTTTATTAAACTGTCTGTAATAGTTTGGTGACAAAGCAGATTTGCAATGTGAGCCATGTTATTTGTAATCAATTCATGACATTATAACCTTCATCTCCTTAAAAACGTGATAATGGAATAATAAACCTTTCCATTTTAAATTCCTATGTGTAACTTAAATTATTAGTCAGTGATAATTTTTAATCATAGTATCTCCTTAACTATTACTAAATTTTGTTAGTACTTTTTTTCTTTTCTTATTTAATGTGATTGAGATCATCCCTTTTAATCATTTTATTAAACAGTGTTTTACCAAAATGACAATAAATTAATGAATAAAGTATAAATATTGCTTATTTCCCTGTTCAGATATTTGACTAGCCTTCAACCATCAAAAAAGAATGAGTAGGATGTTTTAGTTCTAGGATGCATAAAGATTCAACCATTAGTCACCAAGTCACACATTGTGGCATGAACACCAGAAAGATTACTTGTTTTAATACTATTCAGCTACTAACAACCCATATATCATCAAAATCAATACATAAAGGTTTTCTTACAGAGATTTTCTAAGGTTTAGAGGCTGATAACTACAACAAACATTTGGGACCATGACTTGTTTCTTCTAAGTCTTAGATGTAAATAAATTTACTAATTGAAAATTGTGAGCAGGAGCACCAGTAATTAGAATACTCCAAGGAGTCATATGTCAGCATAATGTTTTCAAACCAATGACCAAATTTTCCATCAATCTAAAAAAATTGAAGACCTGCTTAAACAAACTTGAAGAAACAAAATTTCTTCTGAACTTTACAGAACTAATAACATTTTTACAACTCATAAATCACTATGTTATGTATACTTTAATCATCTGTTTTATAATTGAAATTATCATTTTGATGTCCTTTTGTCAATATCTTTCAGATTATTAGTTATCTACTGGCCTATATGGCTTTGAGATCTAAGTATTATGTGGCTCTTTTATATTATGGTCATCACATAACAAGAAAACACTTTCACTATGCTTTTTTGCAATTTCATAGGTCACTTTTGCTTTCTAGCAAGCTGATATTATCTCACTTGTCAATGAATTTGTTAGTAATTACTTTCAGTGTTCATTATATATTTTTAATTTTATAATTTATTATTAAAATGCACTATATCATATGCTCCAAAAAGACATACATTCTCTTCACAGATCTAAATTATTAAAGTTTCAGATCTATCACATAAGAATCAATATTCACTTTTCTCTAAATATTTCTTTAGTGGTGCTACTGTTGTTATTTGAAGTGATCTAAAATTCTAGCATTCTTATCACTCTGGTGTAAATTTCCACTCTCTCCTTTTTGACTCTATCATTTTCTTTTTCTATGCTAGCATTCATGTCCTCATGAATTGACAAAAATTCTGTATTCAGTAGTTCTATGGTAAGAAATCTACATTTTAATAAAAGTGTTTGCCTTAGGAGAGACTATACACAAATACTCATTTTGCTTACTATTTTTTGCTGAGGAAAAATTATATTCCCAAGTATATTTTTATATTTGATCATAACATAATAACTATTATAATTTAAAATGTTTTTGAAATGAAAAATTTGTTTTTGTGGCAGTTCTGAGAATTTACTGCACTTCAATATTTTGAAATGATATGCATTGGCCCATATTGATTTACTAAATATCTATGCTTATTAGATCATATATTTTTTGATAAAGAGAAAGTTGATGAGAAATATTTTCTCTTGACATGCTTGGAAGTTGAGAATATACTGATCTTCATATAAATATATATTTGTTGAACACACACATTTTACTAGCACCTATTCATGCACTCATATAATTATATAGCATAGTGAGTTTTAGAATTTTTAGAATTTGCATATACTTAAAAAATGTAAATTTCAGAAGTGATATTACTCTATTATATATAATGCTTTTTTTCATATTATAAAAATAAATATCAAAAAGATACTTTACTATAATTGTATTTTCTTCTCTTAACTAAGGTATCATAAATAAACAGATACAATTAGATATTTTATATAAATTTGAAGTACGTCTAATTCTCTTTTTACATGATACATTGGCTCCTGAAAATTATGTGTAAAAGAAATTTATCTAAAAAAATACACTGAATATATGGAAAAATAAAAAGATTGGTTCCAGATCTAAAAAATCAATGAAAATAATTGAATAAACCATATGAAAAATTTTGTTAGAATGTTATATTTTTTGTATGCTATCACATTTTACTTCATACACATTGTATATAAATAAAAAAATGAGTTATAGGAATATAACTTTCATTTGAAAAATAAAAAAAAAACTTGAAAATGAAAACATTTGCAATGAAGCACTCATTGGTTTCTCTACACAAGCCACCAAAAACTTTAAAATTTATAGTATATCGTCATTTCCATATTACAAGTAGAAAAAAAATAAAATAAAGATTATTAATGTAATTTATCAGACTTTATTACTTTTATTTCATTTAAGGTATTTTTTTTAATTTAACAACTAACACATTCGAAAAGAGAAATTGTAGTCTCCCAGAGCTGTACATTTATCAAAAATAAGGGCACTATCTTAACTTGACTGTAAAACAGAAAAGTACTCAAGATTTTATTCACTGTCACTTTCTGATTTTAAATGCTTATGATTGTGCATGATTGGAATACTATTGCTACCACTAAAACTTGTAATGTCTAACTTATAATTTATTGATTTTTGTAAAAATTAATAAATGAAATTTAAACAAATTAATCAATTAAATTTAAACAAAATTAAATTCTTTTTAACATCAACACCAACAAGGCTTTAAAAAAAAGAAAAAAAAAACAAATATCAAAATGCTATCAAAGCATCAATACCAAAACTTTTCTTTCAAAACAAAACGCCAAAAAAACCCAATCAAATTTCCCCATTTGCTGGAATATTGCAAAAAAGGAATTTTTGTTGTTAAAATAATGGGAAATAAAGAGATAAAACTTTTTTTCAATTAGATGATAATAACAAACATAATTTTTTTGTTTAGTTTTGTGATGTAATCATGACAAACTCGACCTCAGAAACAAATCTGTAAATAAACCACAACATTTACAATCTCCTAAAAAGAAAAATAAATTATTTTAATATTACTTACATGAAATTATTTAGAATTTAAAAAAATGTTTATAATAATTTAAAGAATGTAAGATAATCTTTTTTAAGACCTCCACACAATAATATTTATTTCTTCATTCCAATCATGAATATATCAAGCAGCTTTAATCCCAAAGTACCTTTTTTTTTTTTTTTTACAGATCATGTTATTTTAAACCAACTCAAGTAGAAAGAGAAATATATATATATTTTTAAACTCATGTTATTTCAAAATTGTGCCAAAAAAATTTGTGTAAAAAAGAGAATTAGTGTATTTATCCTACCTACTTTGATAATTAATTATATATAAATATATACCCACAATATTTTCTAAGTTTAAATTTATATTCTTTTGAATACAGTTAATAAACAAATACCTTTTTTTATGGAAAGCTATTTGTTTTTTCCATACATGTTAATTTCTAAAGTCTCAATTGTTTACTTTAGTGATGATGAAACAAAAGTTTCTAATAGTGTTATATTTAATAGTTACATCTATCTCTGATGTCCCAGCTATTTTTGAGAGTAGTACCTGAATACATTACATATAGATAAGTAGAATGAAAATATATGAAAATAATATATGTAAGTATGTTTTAATAGATTACAATATTATACTACTCTTGTTTTTGAAAATATTCCTTCCTATGTAGAACAACTATTTTAGAATTTTTAATATTTTATTAACAAACAAAGTTCATTTCTATAAGTAATTTTTGAATTTAAGTATAGTTATAATTTAGTAAAAAAAATGTGGCTGAAATAAAAAAAAAATTTCCTTCACATCTCAGATGTATGTATAATATTTACTTAATATTTTTCTGAAGCTTTGTGATGATGGTAGTTTAGTTGTATTTACATATTGAAAAATTTAAAAAAGCTGCCCATCTGACAATGGTATACAATGCCATAAGACAACCTAGTGTGACTATACATAATGTATGGAAACCACTAATAAACTTTGCTCTTAAGAAAAGTGGAGAAATTGGGAGGAACCTCAGTTAAGTATATGAAATTTCTACTGACTGTTGCCTTTGGTAGGAAGACTCAGTTGGTTACAGCATTAACTTAAAATTTTATATTCAAGAATCAAAGGGTCCAGGTTTGATTCACATGTTTAGTACTGTTACTGGTCAGGCCAGCAACACTGAAGAAGAGAGGAGAATAATACTCCTCAAAACGCTGTGTATATATTAACTTGTGTGCTATTACTAGCAGTTGAAAGTATTTGTAGTAATTAAATTTTTCTGAAGACATTCAATACTTATATTAGATAATGAAAATAATCCAATATATAAATACAATTTATTTAATATGTTTGAAATTTTTGAATAGTCAAACTTATTACTCTCTCTACACTTCACATCTTATCATCATTAAATGATCTATCATCACATTTTAATAAATTTATTAGCCAAACATAAAAATACATTAATTATGAGAAAGTAAAGCCACATTAAATACGAGTGTATTCAATGTGTATTATAGTAATAAAGATAATATATTGTTTGATCATCTTACAACAAATTTAATTTGGCTCCATCAATGTGTGGTCTTATTTGGCGTTTGATCTTGATC
Source organism: Epiperipatus broadwayi (assembly GCA_028023455.1). NCBI lineage: Eukaryota > Metazoa > Onychophora > Udeonychophora > Euonychophora > Peripatidae > Epiperipatus > Epiperipatus broadwayi. The sequence goes on from JAQFVV010006494.1 coordinate 572,287, forward strand.
CATTCACTTTATTTCATTGCAATATATACATATAAGTACATTAATTATATACTGTACATTTGTGTATATCTTTTTTATAATTTTTTTCACAATAATATATATATATATTATTATTATTACTTATAATAAAAACTATAAATAAATAATCAAAATGTCGGGTTTTAGATTATCATTTATATACACTGATTCAAAATTTTACAAAAAATTGGCGAAATGTTATTTAAAATATTTAAGCGCTTTCTACAATTTTGTTTCAAGATTAAATGTTTGAGAAAACTAATAAAGTTATAAAAAATATATTAAATAAATTCATAAACAAGCTTTTATAGCAAATTATTTTTAAAAAATTATATAAAACAATTTGAAAATAAAATTATATGACTACTGGCTACAGACTTTTTGAAATTCTATCAATGTCAATGCTTCTTCACCACTTTTGCTCTATTTAGAGGTAAAAATATAGTTATACCTTGTAATATTTTGGAGCTGTTTCATTATTTGATTAATTTATTTAGTCTATTAGTAAAAGAGACAGTCTACCCCCCCGATCGCTTAACTCAATACAAAAACAGATTATACTGAAAATCTATAAGTAAAAAATGATTTTAAATGCAGTTTTTCTATACTAATTTTTTTTTTTTTACTTTTTTTTTAAGAATAAGAATAATAACTTCATAAAGTCAATTAAGTGAACTTGCAATAATTTTTATAAAAAAGATGATAGAATACTATAGTATTTGACTGAAAGTTTGGGATGATGGTATATTAGAAGTGATAATAGGTTAGACTATTTCCTTCATCTATCAGTAAATGTTGAAGGTATAGAAAATTTTAAACTTTATTTAAACTTTTAAAATACAAACAACTTGTTAATAATAGCAGAAATAGATAACACAGGTAGTAATTACACAACGTTTCAAGTAGTATTATTCTCTGCTCTTCTTCAGGTGTTGTTTGCCTGACCAGTGACAATATTAGCATAAAAATCAACTGTACACCTTTAAATTCTTGAATATTAAATTTTAAGGCAACACCCTAGCCAATTGAGCTATTCTATCAAAGGCAATAGATAATAAAAATTTTATATATTTATATATGAGGGTTGGTTCAAATACCTCTGAATCCTTCAATTTTTTAATACCTATTTCTAAGAGCAAGGTTAATTAGAGGCTTTCATACACTGTGTATTGCCACACTGAGTTGAATTATAGGATTATTTGCCATTGCTATATGAGCAGCTTCCTTGAATTTTCTTCTTTGTATCTTTTTCCCTCTATCCAACAATTTTGTATTCTCTTAATTAAATATGTGCTCATTGATACATGTATGAAATGCTACTATAGATACATCTGTTTTTTTCTTTTTTAACGATTAGTTTATGCTTTTTCAATCCCTGTTTAACAAAGTGAAAGAACTCACCAATATACTCCTTCCACTAATAACCATATAGCAATGTCATATAATCCTATAAGTAATCCAGTGTGGCAATACACAATATATGGAAGGCTCTAATTATCCTTGCTCTTTGAAAAAAGTGTTTAAATTTTTTTTTAAGAACTCGGGAGAATTTGAACCAATTCTCATATATAAATATATGAAATTTCTACTATCTGTTCTATTGCCTTTGATTGAATAGCTCAGTTAGTTATAGCATTGCCTTAAAATTTGATATTTGAGAATCTAAAGGTGTAAGTTTGACTCCTATGCTAATATTGTCACTAGTTAAGTGAACAATACCTGAAGAAGAGTTGAGAATACTGTTACTCAAAATGTTGTGTAATTACTAATCTGTTTGTCTATTTGTGTGTTATTACTAACAAGCTGTTTGTATTTGAAAAGTTTAAAAAACGTTTAAAATTTTTTATACATTCAACATTTACTGATAAATGATGGAAATAATTCAACATATTATCACATATAAAAGATTATATTCTAAACAACAAATTATAAAGAAGTCATTGAGTATAATAAAAGCTCAAACAATGATTTAATATTGTATGATTTCATTCTGCAAGTTTTTTATTACATTTTAAGGTACTTACGAATTAGTTCTGCAACACGTATTAGATTTGCTATGTCCTTTCACATCCATATCAATCCACTGATAACTTTCTAATCTTGTGATCTGACCAAATAACATGAACACTTGGATCTTGTACAAACTTTAGATGAGAAATTCATCAAAACAGAACATGCGTATATGATATTTTCACAAGATTTACAAAGTTATCATTCAATGTGAATACATATGTGGAAAGGCATAGCAGTTCTAATGCATGACAGATAATTGCATCAGATTACATCTAACAATACTAAAAATATGAGTTTCACACCAAAAATATAAAATGAAATGAAATATTAATTTTTAACAATACTAAAAATATGAATTTCAACTAAAAATAAATTTAAAATTACATTTTTAACAATAGTAAAAATATTGATTTGACATAAAAAATGTAAAATATGACACAACATTATGTGATTCCCAAATGTAACTTTAAATATGGACAAAACTATCCCTAAATTACAAAATACCCTAAAATATTACAAAAAAGAGTAAAATATACACATATTGTACTTACCATGTAATATATAACAGGAATTGTCATGAAGAAACAATCAATTTGTCAGTTCTACTTTATTTTAAGTAAATAATTTTTTTTCCCAAAATGGAGACTAAAAGTAAAATTTTATCTTTCCCAAAATGTACACTTACTTAACATATGATTGTATTTGTGGTTCACATGAAAATGATCATTACCAGAACTTTGTAATTCACCACTTTTATAGACCTTACAACACTTGGAATAAATCATCGATCCCTCTTCCACATTTTGTTTGATGGTTTCCATAAGAGTTGCCACTGTTATATCATTAATTGTTATGATAAAACACTCATTGGTCTCTCTGCACAAGCCACCAAAAATCCACTGTTCAGGAAGAATTCTTCCAGTCTGGTTTTGAAAAGGCTCTCATCAATTTTGTTAGGATCTCCAATTTTATGTTTTCTTGAAAATATAAAACAGTATTCATTTCAGTAATCATTGAATCAAGATTACGAATACAAATGAAAATCACTAAATCAAAACTATAAATACAAATGAAGTAAAAATAGTTAAAAAATGCAATTGACAGCACTAAAGATCTTGACAGAATGAAATTTGGACAATAACTGAGTGTAAAACTATCAAAAAAACAACAACACATTATTGGATGAGATGGGATTAGATAGCAGGATTTATTTATCATGGATGAGAAAAGGTGTACAATCTCCTCTATGTTGCAGGAGTAATACATAAATATCCATTTTAATTTACTATGGTTTTCTAATTTTAATGTTTGTATGTTTTTAAGAAATATATTTCTTTTTTTAATACATACTTTTCCCTATTACATTTACTGCTTTGTTAGATCATTTTCGTAAGTAGATATATCTTTTTGTAATAAATATCATACTTTCAGAAAGTCTCTCCAATATCCTTTCATAGAGTTACAGTGAAAGAGAAGGGAGCACTCATTAAAATTCCCAATTGCCATGTCATTGAAATTTAAGTGATTTTGCATTTTGGTTTTATTGAATGATAGCTAGGTTGGCTGTGAACAAACAACAAATAGTAAAATCATAAGCTTTTTGAATTTCATTTAACCTGAATTTGAATTCTATCATAAGCATAATAGATGGATGTGCTACCTCTGCAGCTTGGGTCAGGCACAGGTTTTAAGACTTGCTGTAGGCATCAAAATTGATCTATCTAGCTCTGACAATCCCTACCACAATAATCAATATAAGTATTATATCCACTGCTCTACTTCTATTAAAAGTTCTAGCAAAAAGCTTCTTATCTTTTAAATATTTTATATGTATTTATTCTTTTTTATAATCGAGTGTTTCTGGTGTCATTCATGCGACCCTCTACTAAAATTAAAAGTTTCCCTTTAAGACTCAATGGCTATGTTGATTTTTTTTTCAATTTCTTTCTTAGAGAATTGAATGCTCACCATCAAGCTGCTCTAACAGAGCTACTATTTAATCACAAATATATTATTCTGTTGTTGGTGATATTTTATTTTTGTTGAAAAAAAATTTATAGTAAAGATATTTGGAAGATCCCCATATTCCAGTTACGTTAGTTACACCGTTAATTGGTAATATGAGGAAAGTAGCAATAAGTAACTTTGAGCAGTGTAATTGTTTCCATTATTTTAAAACGTGTTGAAAAATTACTTTGTTCATCCTATTAATGGAAAATCTAATCTTTATGGTATTAACTAATGACTGCCAAATAACAATTACAGTACTTTTTACTTTTTAAATCTAATCTTTTCTTTTTACAATTCAGTTATTTATTATTTATATATATATAATTAAATCAATAAAAATAAGATTGCATTAACTTCTTTTAAATAATTTAATACGTTTTTAATAGAAAATTAAATTATCAAACAAAGCAAAATTAAAACTTAAATATTTATTATATTTCAGCAGATAATAAAACAACACAATATTTTTTAAAAGTAGAATATTTTTTAAATATAAAAATATGCAATCAATTTTATTAGATTTATATGTCTAGTTTATTTTGTATGTATTAATGCTTCACGGTGATAAAATCTTCTTACTTTTGGTTATAAATGATCATATACTCTTGTAAAAATAATGTGATATATAGCTATTCAAGCAGATTAGATTGTGTCCAAAATCTTACATATTTAATATTTTCAGCTATTATCTTGAATAGCAGAATGCTGCAAGATTATGCTACAAGTTGGTACTTTTTTTTACCAGGTCAAACTAGTTTAGTTAAAGGAATAAGGTAGAACTGCTGTTTAGTGAACATTTATTCTACTCAATGCTTATCCTTCAACATCTTGAGTATAGAACTAAAAAGCAACATTCTAATCAATTATGTGCAGAGAATATCATGAGATGCTTATGGTTAGTTTTTATAATGGCACAAATGAGAGTGGGAACTATTTTCTGCCACATAAAATGTTGTTATCTGTTGTCTTATCAAATGGAACAATCTTCAAACATGAATAAGAAAAAAAAATAACATGACATAAACCAAATTATTATATATTAAAACGCCATAATCTATATGAAGAAAATAAACAAATTATAGAAAAAAGGCTAATACTTAAATTACCATAGATAAAAAATGAATAAGATTATTATAGAAAATTAATAAACTGGGATCTAAATTAAAAATATATATAATAAAAAAATAAACACAATATAAAAAGTAAATTCTTATAAAATATCAAGAAGTAGCTGATTGCATTAAAAGTAAAAATTCATTCCATTTATTTTATTCCAGAATCATCTATGGTTACTTGAGTATTTAGTAATATAAAATGGTAATGATACACACAGTAGTTAAGAAGTAGATCCAAACTTAATCTCACAATAACTGATCTAAACCTGTCCATACTTTACAAAAAAGTCATGTAATGGAAAAATATTGAGCTGTCAACATAGGCATCGAGTTTCAGAGTAATAATATCTCTAGCTTAACAGTCAACTGAAGATTGTTTACAAAATGCATCTATGCTAAGAGAGAATAGTTTGCATTTTTGCACTGGAGGATATTAATAATATGGTGGAAATGAGATGAATAATGCATTGATAAAAAGACAAAATTTGAAAATTACTGACAATATTAAATATTAATAAAAAAGCTAATAAAAGATTTAATAAAGTAAAATTCACCACACATTTATAATATTAAAACAAAGATCCTTTTAAAAAAATATCAATATTGTTATCACTTCACTGCAGATACAATAGAATGTTAACAAAATCTTTAAAATAAAATACTGAGTTTTAAAAATGTCATTAATACCAACATATGCTTTGTCATATTTAGGGGCATATGACATAGAATGTAAATTAAATCAATATATTGACAATATATCTTTTATATTTTTACTCTTTCAAATGATTGCTCCAAAGTCACAAGTATTAAAATCAAAATTAGTAATTATATATTTTTTTTCAACTATTATCTCATGAATCAGCTCACAAAGTCATATATCAAGATCTTTATCATATGATATATGATATACATATACATTTTAATTTAATGTTTATAAAATGATTAAACATTATTTTAAAAAAATAATGTATTGAAATTGGAAAAATATTTAATATTTTATTAAATTTTTTATATCATTATATAATATTTTTCAAAAATTTATATACATTATTTAAATGTTTATACAACTGGATCTCTTTTTACGCAGACTTATTTAACACGATTTTGAAGTTACGCGATTTATGTTTTACCGAAAGTCGAACTCCGATAATGCGCTATTGCTTTAAATAATAAATTTCGCACACTTACATTATATTGAAAGTAATAGCACATTATTGGAATTCGACTTTCATCTTAGTAATTTCAATATTTTCAGTGCTTTATAATAGTAAGATTTTATGTAATAATGAAATTAAAATCATGATTTCCACATTTTATGTATACACACATTAAATTTTACAAGATTATAATGTAAATTTGTTCAAACATTGTGCGTGTTAATTTTGCATTTTAAATCACATTCTGTTTTTGCTTTTTAAAAAAGAATGTAATCAATTATTAATCATTTAATGTCCACGAGTTTATTTTTAAAAGATGAGTAATAGCAGTGAAACGAAATTTGATTTTTAAACGGAATTGAAAATTAAAGACAAAAATAAGAATTTAATTTTTAGTTGTTAGTTTTAATTAAATTTTTCTCAGCAGTGATGAATAAATGTCTTTTTATTATCATAAGTCTAAGTTCATAAACAATTAATAAAATCATCATCTCAAAGATTAATTACTAATTACGTTGTCAACAGAAAACCATTAACACAACATGAGAGTGAACTTGGTGCTAATTGTATTGCCTCTTGTGAGAATCTGATTTTTTACCAGTTTGCAAATGAACGTGTATTTCGGCAAATAGTGATAATAATTAAAACGTATATAAAAAAATGTAAATTACTGTACTGTAAATTATGCATAAAAATATATTATTTTGATTAAATTAAATATTATAGTTAAAAAAAGTTTGTCTTGTATCAATTTTTTCAAATTTGAAATTTTTTATGAGTCATATTTTATTTCCTTATTTTTTTTTGCGCATGAATTTTAAAGTAATTTTATGTTGGTGCTTTGCTTTTACGCGAATTTTGAAAAATCACAGACTGCATCTCCCCTTTTTCAATGTAAGTTACGTCTATTTTTGTGCAATTTCATTTGCACGTGTTTTCTGAGGAACCTATCTATCGCGTAAAATGAGACCCAGGTGTATTTAGATTAATATCAGTATCCTATAAAGACTTTTTTTATTAAAAAAAACTTTATTAATAACAAACTATATACAAATATTAATATATTTACAATAGAATAAATTTGTTACTCAGACAAAAGTTTGAGGAAACTACAACCATAATGGTATGATAGAATGTTTAACTTTAATGCCATTCAATCCATATTTGAAGTTTGTCATGTTTTAATATAATTATGATGACTAATCTAAAAAAAATCCAGATAATGAAATCTAAAGGAAGTGTTAACGAGAGTGAAAGTTTAAGCTATAAGAGAGCACAATTGAGATAGGTTGTTATGCCAAATTTGGGGCATGATATTCCAGAATATTTGAGAGAGTATAAGTATGTGTTGAACCATTCCTTGATATTTATTTTGACTACATTATTGCCAAATATTATGATTCTTAATGTGTAAATAATTACAGATGCATTATAGGACTAAAATATTTTATACATTTTTAAAGTAATTGCTTAAGATTGATTGTACACTTATGAAACACAAATACGAATAGATGCAATAAACATATTATTTATTATTTTATATTTACTTTTATTTATTTTTTGACAATATCTTAGAAAAAGAGCATACTAATCTCAAGAATAAAAAAAAACTAAAAACCTATGTCTATAATTGACAGATATAAAGAATTACCTAATTAAATAATGTTGGGCAAAAAGTACAAGTAAAATTAAACAATATGATATATGTAGATATGAACAATAATCAGGAAGTTGAGAAAAGGCAAACCAAATAAAGAAATTACTTTTATATATGAAAAAGAAATGAACAATGATAGTATTTGTAAAAATATAAGAATGACAATGTAACATAAAGAAAAAGAAGATGTGAAAATAAATCACTATAAATCACTGATTACTTGAGGAGTCCAATTTTGATAGAATATAATGAAAAAAGAATAGATCCAAAGTGACTCAAATAAGATTATGAAAACAATTTCAGAAATTACAAACTATACCTATCTAAAATAACAAATAGAAAAGATCTTAATTTAATAGAATATTTTACAGAAGAAATTACAATACATGGACAATTAGAATCTGAAACTGTCTTTGAAAATATTTAAAAATCTAACATGATACTATATATAAAATAAATGGATAAAAAAGTTTATTGAAATTTTATATGAAGAAGTAAAAGTATAAATTAGAAAAATTGGATTAAACATGAGAAGTATTATGCAGTAAATCAATGTTTAAAAACAATAACAATGATTTAATAAAAGGCCATTTTTGATTGAAGGTTCATTACATTTTTTTATTTTTTTCCGAGATTATGTGTCACCTATGAATTAACTTTCTATCTCCACATGCTCTTTTAAATTCACATTTGCAAATATTTCTTGCAATAAAGTTTATTTTTTAAAACACCATATTTTTCATCTGCCATTTAAGACACATTTAAAAAAATATTGTCTAAAAAATAAACAAAAAATATCGGTATATTAAAATTAGACTAAATTCTTGCTAAAATTTTTATTTATTTTTGTATTTAATTATATTTCAATACTACTTTAAATATAAATTTTAAATATTTTATAAAGTATTATAAATTAATCTTATGTGTAATAATATTTTTTATTTAAAACAAATTAAAAATATGTTATATGTGTATTTAAATATCTTTCTCAATAAAATAAATCAAATAAATCAAATATGATGACTCAGTAATCTTACTTGCATTGTGATGTACTGTGACTTTTTTTTTCTGAATCAGGAATCTCTCAGCCACTATGCACAGAGAAACCTGCTAGCCACTCTATCTTCCTTTTCCATTCCCCACCCTAAGATTTTCCCATATTCTTCTCTATTGTGCTCCATCCCATTTTCACAACATAATCTTTGTCATCTCCATGGCCTTTATATCTAAATCCCCATTATTTTTTTCCAAACCCAGCATAAAAAAACAATAATCCACTTTTTGTATAATCACTTTGTTATTATTTATTTTACCACAACTTCATTATTTGTACTTCTTCTGCTTGTAGGAATTTACATTCGATTAACAGATGCCTATTATTTTCTATGCCTTCCTTACACAACTTGCAGACTAAATCATTAACATTTTTCCATTTATGTGTATATTTCCTTCTTGATCCTGTTCAAGCCTTAAACAGTAAATTACTTTCCTTGCTATTATTATAAATTAACTCACACCCAATATTCTATTTACTTCTATATATATTTAAACTCTTTTATTCTTTATGCCTGTTCTCCATCTCTCCAACTCCCTACTCTTTATTAATGCATCTATTCTTCTATCCCATTCCTTGACACTATAATACTCAACAATTTTCAACTATCATCCCACCTTTTGTATAAGTATACTGACATAAATTCTTTAGTCAAATCTTCTGCATACCATACTATATTTCTCACCCATCTTGTTGCATGCTGTTTATTCATAATTCAATTAAATACTATTTTTCTTATTCTCATCCATAAACTGCAAACTACTGAACATTTTCATTTTTCTTTTTGCATGTCATCTAAAAACTTGACCATCCCATTTCTCCTTGAATTGCCTCCTTAGTTGTCCACACATCTGCATTTAATGCATGTATTCCTCCTTCTCTTTGTACTTTTTCTAAGTAATCTAAAGCATTATTTTTAAAAACAACTACATCATTTGAAAAATCTAAATGACTTAAATAATCTCCATTTACTTTTATTCCTTTATCTTCCCATTTTAATCTACAAAATTTTTCTTGAAGCACTGCTGTAAAATTTTTTGAGGATATGGAGTCACAATGTCTTACACCCTTCTCAATGTTACCATCATAGTAGTCATTATGTAATCTAATTAAAGCTGTTACATTTTATAAATATTCTTCAGAATATGACAATAACCTGGGTCTATACTTTGATGATCCAGTGCTTTAATCACTGAAAAAATGCTTATTTAATCAAATGCCTTTTCATAATCTACAAAACCAAAGCATAATGGCAGCTCATGTAGCTTCAGATTATTAGAATATAATCAAACTCGTTGTCATTCAAATATTAGTCACTAATAGATATCAAGTTATTCTTAATGAAAAGATAACAATTTGACAATAATGTGGTTTGGCCACATTAATATTGATATATAGATCATAAAAGAAAACATGATTGCATTGTGATTTAGTCTTAATTATTGGAAGAAGACTGTCATAATCTATGGGTGTTGAGATAATGATTTATCTGATAACATCAATTTTGTAGTTCATAAATACAATTATACATAAATTACAATAAAAAAAATTTGTATTTGTTCTGAAACTAATTATCTTCTTTAAAAATTTATTAAAATTAATAGAAATTGTTTGTACTAACATAAAAGAAGAGCATTCTTGCCAACAGAAGCACTAAGAGTTCAAGATCTAAAATATCCCCTATTATTAAATAACAATTTTTTAAAGTATGCTTGTGGAAATTACAGATGTTTGTTGCAATTTTAGAAGCAGTAAGTGTCATGATCTGAAATATTCTCTATCAAATAACAGTTTTATAAAGAACACCAGTCAAAATTTTTAGAAGTTTATTGCAATGTTAGTAAGATTTGAATTAACAGCAGCAAAAATGTAAGCTATAGTTTAGTTTACATTTAGCAGGAGTTGAATTATTTCTATCACTTTTAAATAAAGGATTTTTAGAAGTACATTTTATTTTTCTAAATAAGATCAGTATTATCATATTTATAATTAGAAATATGCTGTTTAAAGCAGTAGTGCCTTTGTTACATCATCAATGATTAAAATAATGGCTTATAAAGAGCAATTCAACACTCTTAAGTCCATTCTAAATAACTGATCTTCCAGAAATAGACACTGTATTCTTACTCTTTTTCACTCAATAGAAACTATTTACTCTTTTCTTGATTATAAAATATAGCTTCTCCTACCAGAATACAATATAGCCAAACAAAACTAGTTATGAAAGTCTAGTTTCCATTGTAATTTCTATATTAAAAAGCAAGATGCCACTAGTGCCAATTAATATAAATTGAAAAAAAAAAAAATGAACAATTATGTTAAGTAAATGCTAAGAAAGCATTATAGCAATAGTGATGATTATTTCATTTATAGTAATTTTAGGTGACACTTGATTTGATATAAACACTGAAAAAAGTTAGTAGAGAAAATTACATAGACTTTATTTAGATATTTGATTGAGTGACCTTTTTCTGATAAAAACAAGTAATATACATCAAATTATTTAATAGCTTTTTTTTTTATTTTTTAATATGATGGTTAAGCTAACAGCTTGAAATCAGTGCCTCTACAAAAAAAGGTCATGAAGCTTTGGTTTTAGTCTTATTTAGTGACTATTAATTTTACTCAGTGCTTACATTGTCTTTCCAAAGTTAAAGAGAAATTACTATTATTTAATAAAACATTAGTAGGGTAGAGTAAATAACTGCATGATTTTGGGATATTAAACTAAAAAAATTTGAAATAAATCTTGAAAATCAGAACTTTTTATTGGTATGTCAATTATAAAATACTTGTAATAATCTTTATTTTTATACATATTTAGGTAAATTTTGATGAATTAATTTTTTAAATAGTTAGATTGAATAAAATAAACCCTTAATCAGTAAAATATATATTAAATACAAAGAATTCTTTCCAAAATCATATTTTTGCTAGCATTCTTCTCTAAAAACACAGGATCCATTTCATTTTCCCCTCTTTTTATATCTCAGATAAAGATTCTTATAACTTGATTAAATACTTTTAAAATATATAATTTTATTTTATTTTATTTTATGATAAGGATAATATAATAAATACTTTGAAAAATTATTCATGATCATTATGTTCAAAAATATATCTCACATCTTTTTTCTGGCTCTATGCTGCACACGTGCACTGTCACATTCCTCACATACATTTACAAGTATGAATACACACATAGTTTTTGTTATTGCAATCTGTATTATTACAAAGGATATTTTAAATAGATTTGTTTATTACTTTACATTACATACTAAATCAGAATAAATGCTCATTGCTTAAAGTTTTTTCAAGGTTTATCTGAAGAAAGTCAAAAACTCAGATACCTTAAAGTTCAGAATAGTTGGTCACTAACTGAAGATGTTAATAATTAATCTATAAAATATATAAAATCACTAGTCATATCAATATAGAAGAAATCAATTCTCAATATAAATTTGTAATGCTACAATTATCATTCACACTGACTAGTTTGTGCACACTGCAGCTATAAAGTAGTAGACTCTGGAACTCATGGTTCTTAAATTGTGGATAAAACCTGTAATTTGCAGTGCTCAAACTTCTAATGAATTTATGAGCAATAAGTTAGTCAATTATTTATTTATTGTATAATTAATTTGTGCAAAATTTTATACTTCAATTGAACAAACAATATATGTAGCAGGAGGTAAAAAAATTATTAGCAAAAACTACATTATTTACTTAGAACATGGATGACTAAAATAAAAAATTAAAATTAATTTAAAATTTAGTCAGAAGAGTTCTTATTCTGTCCTACAGCCACATCACTGTTTGCATTAATAGGTAGTAATATCCTTAAAAGATACCCAATAGCAATGCCAAACATATTGGACAAACAATTTTCAGTTAATTGATCTATCTATATAAAAATAAAAATTTTAATAACCCAAGAGTCAATTAATTAATAAATAGTCTGTGGCCATATCGTAGCCAAACTAAATCAATGCTTACATGAAAAATTTTAAGAGTGTAGAATCACTACTGTTTAATTAAGTAACGAAATACGCTGAATTTATTAGATTAAGAATAAACGAAATCCTCACTTATTTTTATGAGAAATGCTTTTTTTTTTTTAATTGAGACGAAGTAATTTAAAAGAAAAAGTTAAATTGTTTTTAAATAATGTAAATATATAAGGGAATTTTAAATTTCACTACTATATGAAAGATTTAATTTTATTGAGATATATTAATCGTGCTAAAACATTTGCCACAAAAAGTTTATCTAAATTAAAATTTAACTTTTCATAGTGACTCCATACCAGAGTATTGGTCATTATAAAAGTAATAATAATAATAATAATAATTATGTTGATTAGTTAATTGGCTTACTAGTGCTCATGTAATGATTGAGCAGCCAAACGTTAGAATGAGCAAAACAATTACGTTTAATTATTAAACAATATTTTTCTTTTACAATTCAGGAAGGAACTTTTATTTCTTGAATTCCTCCTGCCAAATAGTGCAGAGTAAAAAAAAAAAGACTATTTCCTTAACAAACTGGAACTGCAGTTTCTATGCATATATACTGCTTTAATTACTACTTATATTATAAATAATACGTATTATTTATGTACTATTTTAAGAATAATTCTCAAACTAGGATGTGATAATGATTATTGTGTGAGTTTTTTGATTTGATTAATATACTAAAAAAAAAAATCCCAAGTTTTGAAATGATCAAATAATCTAACCAACATTTTTAGAATCGAATTAAAACCGTATAACAATTCTTGGGATAAACTTTTCAGCAAAAGTTATGAGGGCTATTATTTCAGTATATAAAAAATTATGACAAATTACCGATGGGGTCTGATTTCTGAAATGTGCTATGTATAAAAGAGAGATTAACAAATAATATTTTTATCCTGACATTTGTAAGAATGAATTCATCTGATCGAATGATTATAAGAGTGAATTAATTATTTTTTAATGATGCATATAGATTTAAAAATAAACTGAAACCAACATAATGTTACATCAAATGCCAGAAAAAGTTCAACTCCAGCAAACAAAATCACTAAAGCCTTAATAAATTAGATCCTCTGTTTTAAACATCGAATAATTAATAATTCTAGATTTAATAAGTTTCAAATTGCATTTACTCTGATAAAATCTTTAAGTTTTTAAATGAAAAAAAAAAAGACAGACCAATTAAAAATATAAACTCAATTGAAAAAGTAATAACTAATAATAACTAGGGTTTAATAACTAAGCTTTCAATTAAAAAAAATAAGATCAATAATTCTTCATAATAATAAAAAAAAATATGATAAAAGCATATCAAATTAATGACATATAATATGAAGAGTGCACATTTATGTGGTAAAAACACATTTATATATATTTGCCTGCAGAAAAAACAAAATATATATTTACAGAATCATATTAACAGCCCTGTGATGTAGTGTTTAGTGCCAGATGAGCCTGAATTTTTTTCAATAGTTGAGAATTTTTAAATCAAGTTTAGATTTTTTTTAAAAGTATCTCACCATCATCCAATCACTGGATAGTGACAAATGGTATCTAATTACTAATTATAAAGCAAAGTAAAATAGAAAACCCATGAAAGTCTTCAACAACAAGCAGTATATTATTCATCATTTAGCTAAGAAAGTCTTTGTCATATATGGATTATATTTAGTTTGTTTCAATTACTATTTATTACATTCCCATTTATGTGGGTCTCTCTTACACACACACACACACACACTCTCTCTCTCTCTCTCTCAACATAGGCATACTAATATTTAACACCAGAGGGCATCATTAGACCTGTAGCTTAGAATATGAGAATTTTCTGCTGAGGGTGCCAAGTATAAATGGCTTCACAGCTTTAAAATTCCTACTAGATCATGGAGAGTGGAGTTTATTTTTTATAAATATCAATTGGCAGAGCAGACAACAGTAAACAAATGCTAAACAGGTCTAACAACAAACAAAACAAAGTTTATTTATAGTACAATGTAGTTCAAAAACATCTGAATTCAAATACAAATGCATTTGAATGGTAGTTGTCACTTTTCTATACTAGCATATAGAGCATTTGATATCTGGTAGCTTTCAATATTAATTTTCATAAACAAAGCAGCTTAAATTTACTATAAATTTTATATCCCACTGGCCCATTACTAAATTAGGCAGAGCAAAACAGAATCACTCCCAGGTATCTCAAGCCAGAATAATATATATCATCAGTCAGCTAGTAAACATATACTAAATTTACTTGTGGATGATAAATATCTAGGTGATCACTACATAAAATGCATACACACATATATACATCAATTCTTTTAATTTTAGTTGCAGGTGAAGAAATCAAAGTAAATAAACAAACTGCTAACAAATTTATGAATAATAAAATCAGCTTATCAAATGATCTATATAGTTATGAGCACATCACTTTAAATACCCATATCTCAATTTACATTAAATGTTTTTGAATATCTTCTGAGCCACTAAATTTTAAATAAAATTTAAACTATATAAAAAAAATATAACCAAACCTTTTTATATTTCTTTTTTAAAAATTCTTTTTTTTTAAAGAAGCATTGACCTGAAACTAAATTTGTAAGAGTAAAGGAAAATAAATTTAAAAAAAACAAAACTATTTTTTCCCCATATGTCATAGCATCGACCGGAAGGTGAACCCACAACCGTCTGCAACCAATTACCTGCTTGCAAGGCGACTGCTTTTTATTTCAATTATTTAAAATAAAAATATAAACTATTACAGCATTTACAAAAATAAAAGATTTAAATATTTAAAACCCACCATGATATCAAATCCCCTGACAAAAACAAGTTTTATAATGTCTAAATACTAAAATAAGTCAATATAAAAGATAAATATACACATCATTTAAATTATAAATATCAACAAATAAATACACTAATATTAGTTAATATAAAAAATACATAAATCCACAAATCATCTAAATTGAACTATAAATATCACTGACTTGTTGGTAATGTAAGTTTTAACTGTTTAGAAAAGTTAATAAAATAAATAAATTGCAACCATTAACTCCAAGGAAGAAAATGGATGAGCAGATATTTTTCTAGAAAGGTGAAATTTTATATATACATATGTACATAGGTGAAATAAAGCTTTTTAATGGTTTATGTGTGAATTCTTTCCATTTACCAGTATTAAATCTTGGGCACAATTGGCTATGTAGAGTTGATAAAATGTTTCCTTTATTATTGAGGAAGTGTTTCTGTTTAACTGTATATGTGAAGATAGTTGGCAATATTGAATCAAATTCAGCAAGCAATGTTGAACATTTAATGGTTACAGACTACTTTGCTGAAAAAAGTTCATTTCTGAATGCTTAGTGACTCATGTTTATTAATTCAATTACTAGTAGAGATTCAATATACATCATGTTAAGCCAATAAAAGCAAAGGTGAATTATTTTCTGAGCTGTTATTTTTATATCTCCCAGCTTTGCAAAACACTTTGTTTTTTAATTACCAAGCCCACACGTTTACAGAATTTATCTTAATTACCTCTGTTCACAAAATTTTCTAATTGAATAAGCCAGTAATTATTTTAATTCTTTATGCTTCTAAAAAAATAATTAAACCAGCCTATATGTTTATAGATGACACCTAGCCATCTTAATTCCTAAAAATATTTAACTGACATTTAAAACCAGAACAAAATTTAAAAAGAAATTTTATTTTCAAGACTTTTAATTAATAAAATATAAAATAATTGAGTAAAAGTTTTATATATTGTATCAGTCAGATTCATATGCTCCTCTAACATGATGCAGAATTCAAACACCAGACTCAAAACTCACATAGTAAGTAGGGTTACCTTGCAAAAATACCCAATTTGAATCCAATGCCCTAAGTTCCACAATGCCAGATACATAACAATGCATCTGATGCTACTAATACTATACATTTTAACCTAGTCCTGGAGGTCAGGGAGAAATAAGACTCTAAAATTAAATATAATATTAGGTTCACTAATAGAGGTATATGGGTAGTACAAAATGAACCCCAAGGGTTTATACTATTATAAATTATGTGAACTGAGCTAACATGATGGATGACAAATATAAATAAATAAAATCAGAGATAAGTTAATAATATACTTTAATTATACAATATATATATATATATATATATATATATATATATATATATATATATATTAATCAATGTCTGTATTCCAATTATAATAAAATATATATAATTATTTAAAACAATACAATAATTAATACAGTAACAGTATTTTAAACAAACAAATATATACCAATTTAATAGAAGTACTTTCAACTATCTATGTAGTCGTTGTCAACTAGATTCAAATTGTATTAGAAAAAAACGTTACAAATGTAAACAAAAAGTAATACGTCATACATCAATTTTCCCACAATTCATTAGTTTTTATATTGGTGGCCTGTCTGTTTATCAACTGTTGCTTTTCACTTTTTATTAACATAGCTTCTTTAATTTTGCATTTATTATTATTTCTTTCAATACACAAAATCTTAACTTTATTAAAATCAAAATCAAAAACATAATTACATGTTACATTATGATCAAAAAATACTGATGGTGATACATCATCATTTCTAACATTCTCTTGTCTTGATTTTTACATTCGTTTATATAACAACAAATGCTCCTTTGATCTTTTCTCCAATGTACATCGAGATTCCCCAATATATGCCTTTCCACAAACACATAGCCATTTATATATTGCACAACTTTGATTTAAAATACTACACCTATTTTTTGAATTATTTATTAATCTATTTAAATTAGGAGTAGTAAAAAATGCAACTCGACATATATTTTTATATATCTGTTTTATAAATTTCACTTGTTCATTACAAATTTCACTTGTTCATTACAAATAAGGTATTAAAATTTATTACAGGTATGTTGATGATGTTTTTGTTTGTGGAAGTTTAGATATTATAAATATATTATTCAATGAATTAAATAGTTTAGAAGGTTTAAAATGGAGTAAATCTTTTGAAGAAAAAATATCAATTCAGTATTTAGATATTAAAATTACCCGGAATAAAAATAAATTTAGATTATTGTATGGTAATAAAAAATATTGAAAAAAGAGGATATATTCCTTGGTATTCAAATGTGCCAATAGCACATAAATTATCTGGTTTAAAATCATTTTTATTTAGGAATAATAAATTATGTAAATATAGTTCTGATAAAATAAGTAACATAAATGTATTTATTATGGATTTGTTAAATGTTGGATATG
Source organism: Epiperipatus broadwayi (assembly GCA_028023455.1). Classification (NCBI taxonomy): domain Eukaryota; kingdom Metazoa; phylum Onychophora; class Udeonychophora; order Euonychophora; family Peripatidae; genus Epiperipatus; species Epiperipatus broadwayi. Next base: position 590,605 of record JAQFVV010006494.1, read on the forward strand.
ATCATAAATTAATTTATAATATTGTTGCTAAGTTTAATAATAATAGAAATATTTTAGATGCTATAGATATTGATAAGATAAAATATACTTGGATATCAATACCATTTATTTGTAATGAACAAGTGAAATTTATAAAACAGATATATAAAAATATATGTCGAGTTGCATTTTATACTACTCCTAATTTAAATAGATTAATAAATAATTCAAAAAATAGGTGTAGTATTTTAAATCAAAGTTGTGCAATATATAAATGGCTATGTGTTTGTGGAAAGGCATATATTGGGGAATCTCGATGTACATTGGAGAAAAGATCAAAGGAGCATTTGTTGTTATATAAACGAGTGCAAAAATCAAGACAAGAGAATGTTAGAAATGATGATGTATCATCATCAGTATTTTTTGATCATAATGTAACATGTAATTATGGTTTTGATTTTGATTTTAATAAAGTTAAGATTTTGTGTATTGAAAGAAATAATAATAAACGCAAAATTAAAGAAGCTATGTTAATAAAAAGTGAAAAGCAACAGTTGATAAACAGACAGGCCGCCAATATAAAAATTAATGAATTGTGGGAAAATTGATGTATGACGTATTACTTTTTGTTTACATTTGTAACGTTTTTTTCTAATACAATTTGAATCTAGTTGACAACGACTACATAGATAGTTGAAAGTACTTCTATTAAATTGGTATATATTTGTTTGTTTAAAATATTGTTACTGTATTAATTATTGTATTGTTTTGAATAATTATATATATATATATATATATATATATATATATATATATATATATATATATATATATATATATATATATAGAGAGAGAGAGAGAGAGGTTATGTACTGCCAGCATAAGCCAGACAATGACACTAAAATATGTGATTAGATATTTCAAACTGATTACATATAATTTTAGCATGGTTGAGTATATATGTTCTCTATACTTTTGAGAGTAAAATGTGACAAATTATGTTAATGTGTCTATATAGAATATTCTTTAATAGAGATGGATATTTGCGAAGAGGTACGAGATGCAAATCATGACTGTAAGTATTGATTGATTGGTAAGTTCACTATGATAACATTAATTACTTTGATTAGTGAAAGCAGTTACTATAATAAAGAAATACAGACTAAAATAGTTTATAAATTAGGGTAGGAATAGGTTAAGTTGTGGACATTTAACAGTAATATACACCTGGGTCTCTTTTTACGTGGACTTATTTAACACGATTTTGAAGTTACGCGATTCGTGTTTTACTGGAAGTTGAACAATAATGTGCTATTACTTTAAATAATAAATTTCAAGCTTGAAAGTAATAGCACATTATTGGAATTTGACTTTCATCTTAGTAATTTCAATATTTTCAGTGCTTTATAATAGTAAGATTTTATGCAATAATGAAATTAAAATCATGATTTCCACACATTAAATTTTACAAGATTATAATGTAAATTTGTTCAAACATTGTGCATGTTAATTTTGCATTTTAAATCACATTGTTTTTGCTTTTTAAAAAAGAACGTAATCAATTATTAATCATTTAGTGTCTGCAAGTTTATTTTTAAAAGCTGAGTAATAGCAGTGGGCACAATTAAAATTGAAAATTAAAGACAAAAATAAGAATTTAATTTTTAGTTGTTAGATTAATTACTAATTACGTTATCACCAGAAAACCGTTGACACAACATGAGTGTGAAGTTGGCGCTAGTTGTATTTCCTCAGTTTGTAAACAAACGTGTTTTTTTGGCAAATAGCAATAATAATTAAAACATGTATAAAAAATGTAAATTACTGTAAATTATGTATGAAAATATATTGTTTTGAATAAAATTAAATATTATAGTTAAAAAAAGTTTGTCTTGTATCAATTTTTTTCAAATTTGAAATTTTTTATTAGTCATATTTTATTTCCTTATTTTTTTTTTTTTTTGCGCGAATTTTAAAGTAATTTTACATCGGTGCTTTGCTTTTACGTGAAATTTGAAAAATCACAGACCACACCCCCCCTTTTTCAATGTAAGTTACATCTATTTTTGCGTGATTTCGTTTGCGCGTGTTTTCTGAGGAACTTATCTATCGCGTAAAACAAGACCCAGGTGTACTAGAAATTAAAACTAAGGAAAATTGGCAGTGCTGGTGTATATTTAATGCATCAAAGTGGAGGTATGATACATTGAAACTGTGAGCTTTATTGAAGAGATTGCAGATTGGTGGATTGCCATATATCCAAGGAAAGTTTGCCACACAGTGACAGCCCAAGCATGGCCTCTATCAGGTAACTTAGTGACAATGTGACTTATGTACATACTCCCAGGTAAGAAGTCAAAGTTCACCCTATTTTGGGAATGGAAGGAAAAGGGAATAGTCTTCATCATATTTACCCTGAAAAGCTACAAAGTTAGATGTCTCATCACCCAATGCACCTGTACTGGCTACACATGTATAAATTATATAAATTATTTGGAAGACAAAAGGGCTTGTTCTGTAAATTGAGGGTAGATGCTTAATCCATCCCTCTCTATTACAAAATAAATATAAAAATCTGTATATGCTCTATTTTAAATTAAATAAATTGGCTTAATTATAAGCACAGTGTTGTCAAATATTTGCATACTAATATGGAGTGAGACTTATGCAAAAGAATCTATAAGCTAAATATAATCATGCATCTTAGCACATTCACCATTATAACCTCACATTCCCTAGCATTATATTTAATTCAAATCGAATGTTAATAAAATGCGTAAATAAATCTTAAAAAGAGCAGTAATAAATATATAATTGAGTATATACGTTCCCAATAATATTTGACAAGATGGCATTTAAGCAAATGATTTGGCAATACATTTAACTATGAGGGCCATTACTATAATTAATCCATACAAATTATACAATGGCATCTTAATTAAGAGAGGGGATGATTTTCTCGGTTGATGGTCATCCAGGCACATCAGCATAATACTAAGAAAATAATACAGCAAATAATTTAAAAGATTTAAAATTATTAACCCAAGTATGAAAGTATTGATGATAGGGCATGCTAATTAGATTACATATATATATGTTAAGTAGACAATAGAAATAACACTAGAAATATATAATTTAATTTAATTGTGCTTTACGCAAAAAAGTGAAGCTTAGTATTATTAGAAAAAAAATTATATGACTTAGTGCTTTCAGAGAACTTAGGTCTCCACATGATAGGCTATGAATATGGAGATCTAAGTTCTCCAAAAGTGTTAAGCCATATAATTCTTTTTCTAATAATACTAAGCTTCACTTTTTTGCGTAAAGTGCAATTTAAAACTTACCACTGAAAGTGAAGTAAATGAGGATTTTTTATTTCAATTTAATTTATAGGTGTAGGTTAAAATAGCTATAGCTTAGGAAATGTATATATGGTACTCGTGAATTAGACACACACACCACTTGGTGGCATTGTTTGTGCTAAAGCACATAATGTTGTTTACATGGCTGGTCATACTTTTGCAGCCATGTTTACATGTAATACAACAGTCCTATTGTATTAGTTAAAATTTGTTGATGTTAATAAATAAAAAAAGCATTTACAAAGTGCAAAATCTTATTTTTAATACTTTTTTAATTTGTTATTTTTAATAATTTTAAAGTTTGTTGATGTTAATAAAGATTCAAAAGTCTTTACCAAAAAAAAAAAAAGATTTGAAAGTCTTTATTGTGTCAATAACAAGAAAATGTTTAAAAAAGTAATAATTTTGATTTATTTCAAATAAATTATTATTTAAAAAAGAAGAAAACTAAAAAAAAAAACATATTTAAGAAAAGACGAAAACAAAAAAACAACAACCCAAAAACGGCCTGGGAACGTTTATATTTTATTGTTTTTGCATAGCAACAGCACCATCAAGTGGCATGCATGTCTAATCCATGAGTACTGTATATACCAGCACTCAAGAGCTCTTCAGTTAATGAATTACCTCATGATTTATTGGAAAATCCAGATGCATATACAGTTTTATTATTTCTATTACAGATCTGACAAATATTAAAATTTAAATATTATTCAAAAATTAACTATAGATTCTTGAATAAAAAGAGGAACCTTAAATAAGAAAGGGGAAATACTTCTAATATATCTATGATTGGAGAAGAAACGAGTTTCTTCAAATTTTAATATTAAAAAGCAGCTGTCATCTCTTAAGAACATCATATATTATAACACAGCAAATGTACAGAAACTTTTTCTTTTAAAATATATATGTTTAGTATTGATATTAGAAAATAAAGTTTTTGAAAAGAAAAAGGAGAAGGATTTTTAATTTGTTGATATTTCTCTTAAGAACATATCAAAAAAAATAAATAGATGAAAATTATTTAAATTGGGGGGTTTATGTGTATTAACAATACAGATTCTCTGATACAATGTGTGTTTTGTGTAATGAAATACTAGCAAAAAGTTCACTGGTTGCAACTAAACTTTATATGTATTTAAAAATGAAAAACATTGATTGCAAAGAAAAAGATATACATTTTTTTAGAGACCATAAGATTAGCTAAAAAAATCTAAATGTCAAATGATTACAAATTGCTAAAACCAAAAATGAAAGTGCAACAGAGGCATCTTTTTGCATGAGCTCTTTGCATTGCATGTGATGGTGAAGTAATAGAAGAAACACTTATTAAACCTTGTGTGAAACAGATTGTATCATTCATGTTAAACAATCTTTTATAAAAATAGAAACATTAAAGTTATCAAATAATACGGTTTTATGCTGGATTAAAGATTTTCTGCTGACATAAAAAAGAGCTAATTCATTGACTTAGACTTTGTAGTGAAATATATATTGAAAATGGATGAGTGCAGATATTTCAGAACTCACTGTATTATTTGTGTTTGTTGATGTATTTTTAGAAATATCTGCAAGAAAGAGCTACCAGAGAAAATATATCCAACTGTGTGAATAATTACATTACAAAACAGGAAATCAGTTGGAGAAAGGGTATTTCTATTTGAACAGATGGTGCTCAAGCAATGGTAGGAATAATAAAAGATAGTTATAACATGTTTTGCAAGTAGCTGAAAAGCCGCAAAAAATTATTGTAATTTGTGTACACAAGCATTTGTAACAAAAAAAAATTGACATATTTAAAAACTATTTTGGATAAAATAGTAAAAATTATCAAGTATGCAAAATCTCAACTACTTCACTCCAAATTATTAAAAATTTTATGTGATAAAATGGGTAATGAGTATACTGCACTTTTATTACATACTAAAGTAAGATGTCTCTCCAAAGAAAAAATACTATTGAGACTTTCTGAACTTTGTAGCAAGTAATTGGTTTTTTTTTTCACATCAAATAATTTAGGCCAAAATTTCATTGAATTTTTAGCAAATCCTTCATAGTTGATGAGTCTTGTATATTTGGCAGATGTTTCTACTAAGTATGATAAAACTAACTTTTCATTACAAGAGAAAAAATATTACAGTTTTTAATGCAAAAGAAAAGATTGTGTCTTTTGATAGGAAGTTACAATTGTGAATATCTGCATTTTGAACAAAATAATTTCGATTGTTTTCCTACCTTGCATAAATTTGTAAATGAAATAAATTCTAAAACAGATGAAATTTCCAATGGAATTTTAGAATATGTGCATGTTCTTTTGCACTATTTTCCAAATATCTGGAGGGAGATTCAGTACAAGTAATTATGAAAACCTATTTGATTTAATTAGCAACTTTGATTTAAAACAAAAATACAAAAAACTGCAATTAAATCATTTCTAGACAAATTTAACAGAAAAGTACTCCAATGTGTCATAACTACTTTATTTATAATTCGCTTCCTTTTACAGCAACATATTTCTGTGAGGCAGAATTTTTCATATTATGCTGTGACAAAATCAAAATACAGGAATAGACTTAAGGCTATACTGGGTAAAATAATTCATATTTTTAATACTGTCCCTGTTACCAAAAGAAATCTGTAATTTAAAAACTCAAAAACATCAAAACCATTAAAAATGTAATTTCATGTGTTTTGTTTTATATAACTAAATGTTGGTTTTGTTTTCTTAATTCCTATATTTTCTTCCTTAATTTATTTATTAATTTATATTTATCTACTTTACAAAATAAATAAGATGTTCTGTTAAAATTTTAGGATATGTGAAGAGTTCAATTATGTGAAAAGTTTATGAAATGTTGGTCTGAGATTCACAGTTTGGATAATCAATGATATATATATATATAAAATTCTTTCTAAGATTTACATGAATAAAAATCATAAAGCATAAGTAATTACATTACATGAAAATAATGTACAGTATATAATAAATATATATGTACAAAGGTGTAACTACTATGAGTCAAGAGACATTTGTCTCCAGGAATATTATTAAAAAGGATCCACTGACCTTTAAAATAACATAATCATAATTCTTTTTTAATATTATTTCATAATATATAGCTGCATGTTTTACAGTTATTTACATGTTCAATACAATCTGATTAATCTATGTCTAGCCAAAATACAGTGTGAAAGAATAGATTTATTTTATATTATATTTGCAACAAAAGGTGCTAAAATCAATCTATTGTTTATTTATAAATATTCTAGTTTATTGTTTATACATTAAATATATTTATTTTTGTAGAGTTTTAATATGGACTTTAGATATGCAATTAGAATAAATTTTGAATATTGTAATTTACTAGATATATATAAAATTAAATGAAAACTCAAGCATTGGTGGTTGAGAAGCCAGCAATAGCAGCTTTACAAGCAGTTGTCCCAGGTTAGGGGTTCGCTTCCCAGTTGATGATATGACACATGAGAAAAAAAAATTAAATGAGAAATGACTACCTACTGATGATATTGAATATTTTCAGAAAGATACATTTTAACTACAAAAAACTTGTTTAGTTATTATGAAAAGTATTAGATTGCAGTACCCATGAATAAAATCCATAAAATGCCTTGCTGTGCTTATGTGTCTGATTTGTTCTGCAAGATAAGTTAAAGTTTTATATATTTTTAATATTATCTGAAAAAAAAAATGTTGTTGGAGAATATTTGTTTAGTGAGTGGATATGAAAATAAAATTGGAGTGCAGAGAGATAGATTTAATTGGATTTGAAAAGATCGGAAAAAAATATTGCTAATGTTTGGAAAGTGATTCGATAAGCCATTTTAAATATAAAAGAAAAAATATTGTGTATTTGTTTACTCAAGGAAGCTTTAAAACTAAGTCATACATAAGATTAGTTGATTTTTAATAGGTTTACTATTAAAGAATTTTTCAATTTAAGAAAGAGAATAATTTATTTCACAAAGAGGGTAAAGTTTGAGGTGTAAAATTAGTGGAACACGTTTTTCAATTGCCATTTTTTTAAAAAAAGTTTTTTTCCTTTTGTATAAAGAGGTTTGAAGAGTAGTAAAAAATCATAAATTTAAATGTAGAGTAATGGAATTGAAAAATAAGGAAATGTGAATTGCATTTGTATTCCACAATGTATATATAATGGTCAGAAGGAAATTAGGCATGCTTTGGTAGAGTTTACCATATGTGATAAGGTTTTTATTTAAAATGCTTAAATAAGACTAGGAATGAAGTAACAGGTGTATGGTTATGTTGATCATGTATATATGTGATAAAAGAAATGAAAAGATAGTTTCTAAGTGTAGATAGTGTAAAGAAAAAGTCAGGAGAAATGGAAGAAAATGTAGTCAAGGAAGATAAAATAAAATATATATTTAGTGGAGTGACAAAAGATATGGATGACAAAATAAGTAGTGCAATAGAGATATTTAGACAAAGAATAAGTAAAATAGAGAAAGAGGTAAAGGATGCAGAAGTAAAATTAAAATTGTTAGAGATAAAGCAGATCAAGGATTTAATAAATAGAAATGATAAGAAAGAAACAGATAAAGAAAAAGTCAGGATAAATGGAAAAAAAATGTAGTTAAGGAAAATAGAATAGAGTATATATTTAGTAGAGTGACAAAAGATATGGATGACAAAATAAGTACTGCAATGAAGATATTTAGCCAAAGAATAAATAAGATAGAGAAAGAGGTAGATGATGCAGAAGTAAAATTAAAATTGTTAGAGATGAAGTATGATCAGATCAAGGAATCAATGAATAGAAATGATAAGAAAGAAATAACAATGTTCAGAAGGTGGAAGAGAATGTTACAGATGAAGTAGGGGAAGTAACTATAAGACAGTTTTGGTAGGAGACTCACTAATTACAGGATGTGAAGATGTAATTGCAAGGAAAAATAGAAATAGATATGTAAGTGTATGTTTGCCTGGAGCTAGAATTATGAATGTTATAGATAAGGTAAAGAAACAAGGGAATAGAGATGTTTATGTTATGATAGAGACAAATATTTTGTCAGTGTCATTGGAGAGAATGGATGAGTACAAAGAATTGATTAGTAATTTGAATAAAATTAAAGGAAAAATAGGAATAGTTGCATTACTACCATGATTCAATGATAGGTGTATGTTAGATAGGGCATATTCCATAAATGAGAGATTGAAAAAATTATGCAAGAGAATAATGTACTGTTTGTGGATGTGTGGGAAGTTTTTAGTAGTAAAAGGGAATTACATAATAAATATGGATTGCACTTAGTAAAACAAAAAAATGAAGCATTAGCAGATTTGAGTTATAAAAAATATTATAGTTTGGGAAACTTATAATGAGAGGTAGTGTTTTAAATTACAGTATTATCAAAAAGAAGGTTAAGAATAGACAGGATGTAAGAAGTAAACAAAGAATAGCTGATTTAGATATGAATGTAAATGTGAAGAGGGAATGGGTCTGTAAAACTAATGATAAACAAACTAATTACAAATATAACTGAGAAAAATCAAAGGAATTTATAAAAGAGTAGTAAGTGCTGTGTTTAGCTGTCAATTGCTATGACTGATATTAGCAAGGTCTGGAATGAGATTACTGCTCTGCAAACTGGTTAATCTAAGAGGGCATCCCAAAAGCAAAATAACAGTTAATATTTAGAGTATTTAATAAATGATAATTAACAAAATTTTAACTATATAAGAAGTTCCAGAGGAGTACATAAATGATAATATAGATCAATACAACTTGTATTGTCCCTAGCTTGCTTTGTTACCTTGGGAGGCAAGTTCTACACAGTATAACTTCTCTATGTATTCGGTGACATCCAGCACCTATGAATAAAAGTACAGTTGCAATCAATAGGCTCCAAACAGCAAGTGTATATTTTATTTTCTCTCTGGTATTCTGTAATTCAAGTTCCCTTACACTACTGATTAATTCATCTTTAGATCCAGTTGATAAAGTAGTTATTTCACTTTTTCTATCTGCATCCCGGTTTGCAGAATTTAATCTTTTGTTTTACACAAGCGAACCGTTATTTTTAGGACTCTAATGAATGAATCAGGAAGGAATTCTGATTCATTCGATTACTCATCTTTTTACTACAATTATTTTAGATTAGTTTCTTCGATCGCCGATCTTTCTAATTGCTTTTATATTTAAATAGCTTTTTACTTTCTGATCAGCGGGCTATTTTACTTTGTACATTTTAATTTTAAAAAATAAATCTTTAATATATATTTTTATATTTTGCGTTTATTTACATTTACGCATTTGTATATCTATTTGAACATACACAAATATAACAGTAAGAAAACAAGAAATTGTTATAATTGGACATTTGAATATGCAAGGTGGAAAGAAACCAGAAAAGTGACTGGAATTAAACAAAGCAGTTAAAAATGAAGGGCTTGAGGTATTAGCAATAGTGGAAACACATCTAAGAGAAGAAAAAGAACCTACACTGGAAAACTTGGTATGGATGTTATAAATAGAAAAGAAAAAGAAAAAAGAGGTGGTGGTATAAAAGTTATGTCAAAAAATATTTAAATACTGTTAAGTGTCAAAAACATTTGTAGTTTGAGATAAGTGTTGGAAGACAAGAATGGACCGTCGCTATAGTGCATATGGCAAATGGAAATAGTCAAACTATAATGGAGTGGAGCAGTAGCATATATGAATGCCTAGTTAAGGATATACAAACTTTCAAAAAAAGGGGGGAAAGAAAATAATGATTATAGAGGATATGAATGGGCATATTGAAGAAATCGATGACATGGATAACAAGAATGGACAGCTTTTGAAATTTTTTTGTCAGACAGTAAATTTGAGCATTGGAAATTTATCAAATATTTATGAGGGACAATACATGTAGTCTAGAAATAATATATTTCACACAATATATTATGTCTTAGTAAAGAAAGGGGGAATGTATAAAGTATGGAAAATTAAAGTGTTTGATAATGAAGAAAAAGTATGTGATAGTGATCATAATTTCTTTATAATAGAAATGTTAGTAATGTGATGGAAAATGGTAATAAAAGTAAAAAGAATAGTGTAAGATGTGGGTGGAGAATGAATGATAAGAATAAGTTAAAAAAATATAAAATAAATGTAGAAGAAATCATGGAAGAATTTATTAGTGATGAATAAAAGAACTGGTGTGGTGAAGTAGAAAAAGTGAAAAACAGGGTTTCAGGTGAGAATATTTAGAAGAATAAAAATAATGGAAAAGTGAGAATTTATAAGAGAGAGGAAAAAGTATGCAGAGAATAAAATTGTGCTATTAAGAACAAAGAAAGTGAAAAATACAATATTAAATGGGAAAAATATTTTTTTAAAAAAGAAGTTGGCTAAAATAGATAATTATAGATAAAGAATGGAATTAAATAGTAAATTACTGGAGGACATTAATAAAAGTGAAAGAGATGGAAATAAAAAATTTTGGAAATGTATTAAAAGAAATGCAGGAGAGAGAGAAATAGTATTACTAAATGATGAGGAAAAAGAGTATAGCTCTAGAGAAGAATTAGAGACAATCTTAAATAAGTATGTAACGGATATAAAAAAAATGTTAGATGTGAAGGACAGAATGATAACAAACATAAAAGCTTATAGTAATGGAAATATTAGGTTTTCAGAAAATGAATTAAATGAGGCAGGGAAGAAATTGAAAAATGGAAAGGCAAGAGATTTAAATGGATAGACAGCAGAGATGGTGATGAATTTAGGAAATAGGATAAAATTAAATCTATCATCATGTTCTAATAAGATGGCACAGAAGAGAGAATTTCCAGATAGCTGGAATAATACAAGAATAAGGCTATTCTTTAAAGGAAAAGGTAAGGACCATAGAAAGATAAACAATTATAGACCAGTAGTGGCAATGTCAGTGTTATATAAAGTTTTTGCATATATAGTTGTTGAAAGTTGCCAAAGTGAATGGAAGAAAATAATATAGTGGAAGAAATGCAAGGAAGTTTTCAATTGAATAGGCATATAAAAGATAGTTTATTTGAAGTCAGACAACTTATATATATGAGTAGGATTCCAGGTAGACAGTTATATATGGTCTTTATAGATAGAGAGAAAGCATATGATAGAGTAAATACAAATAGATTATGAGTAAATTTAGTAAATTTGAAAATGGATGGAGCTTTAGTGAATCTCATTAAAAGATTGTATGGAAATAATTACTATATATATCAATTAAAAAGTATAGAATCAATTAGAGTTAAAAGTGAGATAGGACTAAGACAAGTATGCTCTATGTCATGTATTTTGTTTTTGTTATGTTTGAGAGAAACTGAAAGAGTAATAGAAAGACTAGAAAGAGGGGTAGAGATACCATTAATAGATGGCAAGGGACTGTATATATTAGCAGATCTTTTATTTGGTGATGATATCTTCTTGTGTACAAAAAGTAGGGAAGATATAGAAGTTATGCCAAAGATATGCACAAGGGTAGGTAAAAAGATGGGATTAACTTTAGTGACAAAAAATCAAAAGTAAGGCTAATAAATGCTGGAGAAAGAGAAGGGATTTTTATTGGGGGATATAAAATTAAATGTGGTTAATAGGTATAACTATTTGGGAATTGTCTTAAGTAATCAGAGCAATTTCTTGGATAAATGGGAGAAAAAATTGATAAATGAAGCAAAAAAAAGGAACCGATAAAGAAATGAATAGTATTTTTATATAATAAATATGATGTAGCAAGAATTGTATGGAAGGGAGTGGCAGTAGCAGGGTTAACTTATGGTAACAATGCATTATATGTTAGTAAAAGGTTGTTAGATTATTTAGAAAAAGTACAAAGAGAATTAGGGAGACATGCATTAGATGCAGATGTGTGGATGGCAAAGGAGGCAATTCAAGGAGAAATGGGATGGTCACATTTTTTTATGAGAGATGCAAAAAACAAAATAAAAATTTTCAGTAGATTGCAATTTATGAACAATAAGAAAATAGCCAAAATAGTATTTAATTAAACTATGAGTAAAGGACAGGCAACAAGATGGATGAGATAGGTAGTGGTATGCAGAAGATTTGAATAAAGACTTCATATTAGTATACTTATACAGAAGGTGGAATGATTGTGTTAGGAGAATTGTTGACTGTTACAGTGGCAAGGAATGGGTTAGAAGAATAGATGCATTAATAAAAAATAGGGAGTTGGAGAAATGGAAAACTAGTATGGAGAGTAAAATGAGTTTAAATATACATAGAAATAAACAGAATATTGGGTGTGAGTTAATTTACGATAATATCAAAAAAAGGAATTTATTGTTTAAGGTTTGAACAGGATTGTTAGCAACAAGGGAATATACACATAAATGGAAAAATGAGGAAGATTTACTGTGTAAGTTATGTAAAGAAGGCATAAAAATATTAGGTATCTTTTAATTGAATATACATGTTTACAAGCAAAAAAGGTACTAATAATACGGTTATGGGAGAATAAATGTAAACAAAATGATTATACAGAAAATGGGTTTTTGGTTTTCATGCTGGTTTGGAAAAAGATAACAGTGATTTAGATATAAAGGTCATATAGTGGACAAAAATAATGTTATGGAAATGGGATGGAGCAAGATAGAGAAGAATATGGAAAAACATAGGTTGGGAAATGGAAAGGGAAGGTAAAGTGTCTAACAGGTTTCTCTGGGCATAATGCTTGAGAGATTTCAGACTATGAGAAAGGAGAAGCCATAGTGCATCATATCACATTAAATTTGATGAAAAATCTATCCTAATAATAAAAAGAATAAAACTGAAAAATGGAAAATGGGAGATACTTTATTTGTTTTACAAAATTAGAGGAATATAAATATTTAATTTCTTTGTTAAGTAGAAAAAGAAATTGTGCAGATAGTTGAAAATTAAAGTTGAGATGAAAAGTAAAAAATAGAATGGGATTGGTTAATAATCTGATATATTTTTCAAATAATAAATATGTAGAATTATTTGGAAAAAAGTGATAGTGCCTGCTTTAACATTTGGAAAATATGTATACAAATTGTTAAAATAAAAGAAATAAATAGGTACATATTAAGTGGTGAAGTGTGGATAGCAAATAAAGTCATTCATGATGAAATATAGTAGACTTTATTTTAATATGGGAGATTAAAACTGACTTTGAACTATTTGGAAAAAAACAATATATGAATAAAAGTAGATTAGTAAAATAGTGTTTAATTCGATTATGTGGAAAAAATAACAAACACATTAGACAAAAAGATATTCCAAAATGCAAAGTTACATAAGAAATGGAATAAATGTTCAGTAAATCATTCCTGTACATAATCAGGAATAACAAAAATATAAAAAACAAATATGATAGAAAAATAATTTGGATTTATATAATAATAAAAATTCTATAAAATATGAAATAATATATAACAATAAAAGAAGTTTATATCTACTTGTTGTAAAAGAGAAGTTTTAAGTACCAGGAAAAAAAATGAAGTATGGATTTGAAGTGCAGAAGTAGATTTATGTAGAGATGGGATAAAAAAATTTTAAATACTTATTTATGGATAGTATGATGTTGAAGAATGGAGAATAGGAAAAGTTTAATGGGAATAGATATGAAAGAGATATAATTTTTTTTTTGTTTAGATCTTTATAACAAAAAAGGGAAAATATAATGATAGGTATAATGTAGCATTTATTAAAATGAAATATGAGGATTTGGGGGGGGGGATAAAATGCATCAGGGCTGGAAAATAATTGGGTAAAAAATAGATGAGTTTATTATTATGTATGAATTTTGGAAAGAAGGAATGTTAAACATGATTAATAAGTTTCTCAACATGCAAACTAAGCAAAAGGAAAAGCCATTTTATATTACATTACAATAAATAGATTCATTAATTGCTCAATATAAAGAAATTGTGAACAATGCTATATTTTTTTCCAAGCTTCCTTATATACATTGTATATTTTAAGCCAATAAACATCACATGACCACCACTTCTTATACATTGTATATCATGCATAAGAACTAACATTTTGTTGACATGCTTTGATAACAATACAAAAAATACTGTTTATAAGTAGACTGTACAATGATTTTCCACACACACACACACACATATATATATAATGGATGTATTTTTATGTGTATAATATAAATTTATAAAATAAGATTGTAATATAAACAAAAAAATTAAATAATAATAATGTAAGTATTAATAATAAATTGAGAAAGCACATTTACATATATATTTATTGTACTGTGTAATAATCAATCATTCATATTAATTTTAAAAAAATTTACTTTCTGATAAAAGAATGGTCAAGCAGAACATTCATACAATTCACATTTAGTCATAGATTTAAGGCTTTTCCATTTTAACCAAAAACTGTTTCTTTACTTGACTTATAAATTTAGTTGTTTCAGTTGCACAAGAAACAATGATATAAATCTACTTCTTTCTCTTTATAATTTCTCAGATTTAAGATTCGTTCTTCTGAAACATGCAACCCACTTAAGAATATAACTTATATTCCCTTATTAAATTAATGATTTTCATTTTCTAATTTGGTTAAAGTTCTTACAACTTTTGATCTATTATTCATTATTCAACAAAATATGTACAGTATGCAGTCTAAAACTTTTTGAAAAAAAAACACAGAAAAATATTATACATATAATTACAACTATGGTACTAAAATGTATAGCAAAGAAAACATGATTAAATAAATTCCCATTTGAAATTTGAGAATGTTATATTTATAAAAAAAGGCAAAGAAAAGATGATTAAATCAATTTATGCTTGAAATTTGAAAACATAATATTTAGCAAAGAAAAAAATAGCTGCCAAGATTCATAAAATTTAATAAGTTTGTAAATTTCAATGTTTTTATTATTTGTTTGATTACAGTTTTTTTTTGGTTTATTTATATAATTTTAAAGTAGAATATAAATGAAATCTGCATTTTTGATACAGCATCAGCACCACCACATAAGAATTCCTTTATGAAGATAAATTTTAGTGCCCAAGTAAAATTTGTAAATTAAAAGACATTTTTTCCCAGTGCTTTTGCAAGAAAAAATTGAAAATACGGCTTTAGTCATTTAACATGTTTGGTAAATACTTTATTGGTTTTATTCATTTATTACTATAAAATAATCTCAGATAATAAAACACATGCTTAAATAAAACAAATTAATGTTTTAAAAAATAATTTTTGAAACAATAATTGAAATAAAACCTTAAAAGGAAAAGATTTATTTAGTAAATTTAAAATTTTTAATTTTTTCTTTCAAAAGTTTTCATATTATTTTTTGGACAATTCTGCAAAATTGCTAATAAAAATGGAAAATAGTCTTGCATTGGTGGTCGAGAGGTCAGTGTGACTGCTTTGCACTTGCAGGCAATTGCCCGGGTTGTGGGTTCGCATCCTGGCCGATGCTATGACACTTAAAAAAAAAAAAGAAAATATCTGCAAATAAAATATATTTTTTGAAATATCTAAGTGTTTTTATCATGTTTAAAAGAACTGCTATCATGTATACCCATGAAAACATTGCACTGCTACCCTCTCCTTCTCAGGCCAGTTCTGATATTATATAATTAATTATATAATATATAAGTTACTTATCAAAATATTACATACAGCCAGATTATGATTCTTTGGAGTGCTTCACTTCTGAGCTCCATCTTTCATAGCAAGCAAGAAGTAAAGAGAGCCTGGTACTTGACTTGTTTTCATTATTTCTTGGAATCAATATTTAGATCAATTTTAAACAGCAAGTCAGTAATTCATTAAAAGTAGTTGTTTGTTGAAAAACCCATTGACAATTTTTCATGCTTAAACTTATTTACATTTTCTATTAACAAAATTATATTCCTTCAATAATAAAATATTTACACTATTTAATAATTTATTATCTGATGTTATTCCACTATCAGAAACTATAATTTATTATATATATATATATAATTTCATCTTTTAAATTTTTATACTTATTTTGTTTAGTGATATGACTTTTATATTTTATTAGGATCACCAAACTAGATCAGTTTTAAATAACATGGCTGGTATAACTCTTACATTTTATTAACACCTTCTTGTTAAAAAAAAGTTCTTTGTTTTTTTAAAATCCATTTGTTATTTTTGGAAACAACAGTTGTTTATGTTTTCAATTAACAAAAATACTTTCAATATCGAGAAAGGGATAAATCTATGATTTATAAATAAATATATAAATAAACTATTTATTACAGTAAACATACTTTCACTTGTTTTCATTCAATAATAAATTATTTACACTAATATATTATATGTTTTAATGCTTATTAATAAGTCCTATTATATATATCATATTTTATTATATAGTTTGACAATTAGAAATTTAGCCAGGATTTTCTTATCCAATGCTATCCTGTCCATTCAGAGCTCCTGCTTCAAATTTCTAACTCTTTCATTATAGATTCAATGTCTACTGTCTCTTCATTCTCACTCTCTATGGTACTTGGCCTTTCTTTGTCTTTAAACCTTGTCAGTTTGTTACTTTCCAAAATGATATTACAGTCTTCATTATTCTCTTCTGCTAAGTCTCCTGACATCTTCATTTCCTCCATTTTTAACACCTGTATTTCATTCTCCTCTTTCTGGTCTGACACTCACCCTTTGTCTTCCTCATCCTTTTTCTTTAATGCCTTGATCTGTGACTTCCATGCTAAATTGGAGGTTCCCTGTCTTGTCCATTAAATTGAGCTCCTGAATATTCTGTGATAATGTTTCCTTCATGGACAGCTTTTTTACTCCTATAAGCCATCTTTCCTTTTAATTCAGATATTTCCTCTCTGATTTCCTTTTGTACTTCTTTATATTCTTTAATCTTGAGGCTGATATTTGTCTCTATTTTGGGAACCTTCTCCTCCAGATCCACTTTCTGATGCTCAGTCTGTCCTCTGATGGCCATAATTTGTTCCTTGATCACCCCTACCTCCTTGCTATTTTCCTCTTAGTTTTTGTTTAACCTTTCCATGAATTTCACCCCAGCCTCCTTAGATTTTAGCTGGCAACTGATCTTTAATTTGGGCAGTTTCTTGTATAACCTGTCCTCAAACTGTCTATCTCTTTTTTCACTCTCCGGTCCCTTTCCTCTACCTCCTGTCTATGTTTTTCATTCATTTTCACTATCTCCATTTTAATTTGTTCCAACATTGAACTCATATCCAGATGTTCACTCTTAACTTCATCCATCAGACTCTGCACCAATATCTTAGTGGCAGACTCTTTCAATCTAACAGCTTTTTCTCTATACACCTCTTCTGTGTCATTCTCTGTGCTGCTGCTATCTTCTGTAATTTTTCTTCCAGACCTTAATGTAATTCCTTCTCTTTCATTCTTCACTTCTTCCCCTTCACTCATTATTTCTTTTTTCTCTTCCATATTGCTGTTCTATTCTAGTTAGCAAAATATTTTTAAACAAAACTAATTAATTTACAGTGACTTTCTTTGTTTATTACACAGCTATTAGCTGTACTCTGTGAACAAAAATGGCCTGTCCACTTCCCATTCTGCTCTGATGCCTAACTCTCTTAATATGCCTATAGATTTATATCATTATATTTTTACTTGATTCGCTAAGACCATCCATTCTTTTAAATATGACTACATAAAACTTAATAAAATGACTAAAATTTACTATAAACAAATAAATCAATAAAGGTAACTCACCCTTGGTCTCTGCTTCCAGCTGCTTTTAAAATAGACTTTAGTGGTTCATGATTATAACATAATTTAGTTTACACATCTATGCCAGTTTCAAACATCTAACTTTTGATTTGACCCTACTTTATTCCATTCTCATTCTCATCCAATCCAATTCATAAAATATTATTTTTAAAAAAAAACAAATGAGTCCCTCTTTTCTTTTAATGTTAACATTTTTCTTCTTCATCTCTGATGACAAATTTATATGAATATGACTTATAGCTTGTTCAAATCATCTTCAGGCACCAGTCACCAGTGGGCAGGAAAGTTTACATAAAATTAACATAAAATATTTAATAAAAATTCACTTAATTTTTTTTTTTTACTATGCATTTACACTAGAAAATTTTACACATGTAACAAATGATCTCTACAGGGAATGGAATAATTAACGAAGCCCCACATTGAGTACCAAACTCAGGAAAAAATACTATGTAATGGTCAAGTTTGTACATTCATGTAACAGAATTTAGAGTCCAAGCAAAGATACTGAAGCTGGCCATATTAGAATTGTGACATACCAAGTCTGATCACACTTTAACTCATAAGCCAGTACCCCAAGACTCAAAACCTTATGACCGACCACTTTGAAATTACACATAGTATACCATTTTATTCACAGCAGACATAGGTCAGGGAGAAGCAATAAGATTCATGATTAAAATTGCTATTATTGATTGCATCTAATGTATAATTAACTAATGGAGACTTTATTAATGCATAGATTTTATGTATATATAATCAATAATTAGAATTGGATTGAATAATGAGACTGAGAATGGACTAGGTTACTTTAACTATAGCTTTATTTCCTTCAATAAATCATAATTTAAACAAAATCTATCAGAACTTATTACAGTACATGAAAATGCATGCAGGCATTTAATGACTGAACAGTGTTCAGGTATTCTCTTCATACAGATTCAATTATAAAGTTATTGAGACAAATAATTATTATGCTCAAATAAGATGAATTTAACAGGTTTTCATCCTATAAATTAATGATAGCAGTATATAAATAAATCATCATTGCTTTTGATAAGTCCAATGTAAATACAAATATATAATGAATTTATATAGTGCATGAAAATGCATGCAGACATTTGGTGGCTGAAGAGTATTTGTGTATTCTCTTCATACAGAGTCAATTACAAGAATATTAAGAAAAATAATTATTATGCTTTAAGTAAGATGAATTTAACAGGTGTTACACCTTATAAATTAATTATAGCAGCATATAAATAAATTACCATTACATCATGTCTATAGAGGAAAATATGCCAATTCCTCTTAATTTGTGACTGTATACAAGTAATTCGACTAAGCCCTGATTAACACTTACAATGGACATTACTTATTTGTCTTTATGTCTATTCATTTAGCCTAGAATCAGCTACAATAAATTAGATAAAACATGCTTTCAAGAGTATCTCAGATAATTTCTGAAAGTAATGTAATAAAGAGGTAGAGTTGGCTACTCTGGATGTACCAATGTGCTATAGCACTGGAAAATAACAATATAAAACTCACTCTGTGGATGGATTGGTAGATCAAATGTTTCTGTGACAAACACCAGTATCCTAGGACTGATCATCATGTAGCAGAAAAACGCAAAAATAATTAACTAAAGAAATAGATCACATCCGCCAAGCAAAGGATTGTTATAAATTTAATATTCCATATATAAGAACAATAACTTATTAGCTTGATCAATAGAAGCCAACTCTTATGAAGCATGATAATAAATATATGCTATAGATGGGAATAGTTATATATATTCTTTACTCTTCCAATTCAATCTAATTAGTTATTTATCAAATAATTAATACTTTAAAAGGAGGGAAAATATATTTGGAGGGATTTTATAAATAAATTGATTAGCAAATATACTTAAAAATATCTTTCAAGGCTAGTCTATTTCTTAGTATAAAATAAGTTAAGATTAATTTCTGACTGAAACAAACCATATTTCAAATTTAAAATCAACTAATTACTAATAAAAATAATAAATAATAATGAGTGCAGAGCGAGTCATTACTATTTACATAAGAGGGTTTTGAAACAGTGTGCAGAAAGATATGGCTACAAAATAATTACATGAAGATGTTTTAATTACTCTCTTCTTAAAATATTAAATCTAGTGCTTGCTGTTTTGAAGCATCAGTATATAATACAATAAATATTTTAAACTAAGTAATTAAGAAAGAACTATAGACATAACTGCAGTGATATAGTTTTAAATTAGGAAAATATTAATTTATTTTCATAATGAAAGAAATTTTTAAAAAGCAAGTAGGTCATTTAAAGATTTTGATAAAACAAAAATTGAGAAACTTTAATATTTTAAAAAAATTTACATTTAGTGATTAGTCAGCTAACTTAAATTCAAGATTTAAGAATTTAAACAGATGGTATAGAATTAACATAAAACTAACACAGAGCTCTGCAGTTTAAAAGTAATTTACTGGTTATTAATACAGGTTCTTGAGCTGGAGTTTGATGAGCTTTCTGGGCAGCATCCTCTTCTTTTCATGGTTAGGATGTAAATGTTATTGCAGCATGCTGGTTATGATGGCAAACCTGTCACCTTCATTACAGAGTAACAGCAAAGACTGTCCTTCTAGCCTGACATTTCAGTTCCAAAACTAACTTAGATTCTGATGGCAAATGCTATTCAAAATGGAGTCTCTTTTTTTAAAGCTCAAACCATGGCTTATTTATATGTTCACCTTATCAGCCTTAACACCTTTTAAGAATTTACTTTGCCTCAGGATTATACATTTTAATTAGTTTTACAAATCATATAATTTGATTTCAAATCTGCTGATAAGTTTCTGAGGTATTATAACTTTTCCTTAGTTCTAAATTTTAATTAAATTTTCGAAAATCATATAATTTTGATTTCAAATCTATTGATAAATTACTAAGGCATTATAGTTATAACTTTTCTTATGGCTATTGTGAAACTATTTTGTTGTAAACAATTTTAATTAGTAAGGTTCCAAAATAGCTTAACTTTTATCTGGTGCAATTTCAATTAGCCAGATTTTTAAAATGACTTTTTAATTTGACCTAAGGCAAGTGCGGCCATTAATTACATTCTTGTTTACAACAAAATCTGTTAAACCAAAACTTTTAATTCTAAATAACAATATTTAACTTTTAAAAAAACTTTTTAGCATATATGAAATAAACCTTTTAACATATTTTAAATCAAACTTGTTTAAAATATTTTATATATCTGTTAATATTTTAAATCAACATAATAGATTTAACATGTTTAAAATCATGCCACACCTATACACATTATAAATATAGATTGGATTATATATTCACATACAAGTTAAAATAATAACTTTAGTAATAAATTAACCCTGTTATTACTTAACATAATAAATTGTTTTATTAAAATACTACACGATACTAATAATAATATGCTATAATTCTATCAATCTTATCTAATTATAGTGTTCTTTTTTATGTAAATATATAATACTGTTTAGACAGCCATGATAACAAATTTTAGTTTAATTTTAAATATCATATAACTGTTTAAATGAGGTTCAATCTAGCACAGATGAGTGGGCTATTAGGTTGATGATGAAACTGCAAGGGATTAGGAGGTTACCCTTTCAGTAGTAGTAATACTAGTAGTGATGGTGGTGATAGTAGTGGTGGTGATGGTAGTGTGGTAGTAGTAGTAGTAGTTTAGTGCAGTGGTAGAATGGCTTATTTAAAAACTAACAATTTCGTGATTAATTTCCAGCTGAAAATGAAAGAAAAACAAAATTCATTTATTCATTTGATTGAAAACTAAAATAACTCAAGCCAATCATTGTGCTCACCAAATATCCCATGACCTTGGGAGCAACATTTTTTTATTTACATAAAATCATATTGTTGAAAACAAAAAATAATTATAAAAAAGTAGTTAGACTAAAAGTTAACAAAAATATATTTTAATTTTATATTTTTTAAAAATTTAATTTTTATTAAAATAATAGCATACTTTGGTATTATTTCTGCTATGACATATTACTCCAATGATGTAATACTCTAAGTTTATATGTTTAAAATAATGCATACAAGGAATGTGCAGACAAACTTAATCAATAAAACTTGTCCACAGATCCTGTGGAGGAGTTATTTTTAAACCTATCACAAACTTAGAATAATAATCACTGGGAGTAATATGTATAGCATGAGCAATATGAAAGTTCAAATCTAAAAAAATAATAGAGACATATATTCATTATGGAAAAATGAAAAATATATTATGATATTAAATAAAACAGATACTTGTGAGTTGTGCATTTTTTATGGCACTACGTGTTGTCAAAGTCATTCTTCCCTCTTTATGCATACTACAGCACTTTGCACCATCATATTCCATGTATAATAGCAAACTTCAAATTAAAAAAACATGTATTTTCCAATGGTGGAGAGATATGTCCATTATAGAAAAAGGGAAAAATATAAAAAAGTATCTCGGAAACTGTTTTTAAATGATGAGTTGTAATAAAGTTTTAGCTTTCTGTTATTTTTTAATCTAAAAAAATGGTGAACTGCAAGTTTTAACCTTACATTTTAATTATCTTCTTTAAAAAAATCCACAAATATAACAACTTTTAACTGTAAATGTATATAAAGTTTCGCAAAAAAATCCCACAAATATAATAACTTTTACCACCATTATTTTTAAATAATAATAAAAATTACTTATAAATAATGTGATACATTTGCTACAAATTTAACCTTATATTTTAAATATTTAAATATATATATATATATATATATATATATATATATATATATATA
The DNA here is from genome assembly GCA_028023455.1 of Epiperipatus broadwayi. Classification (NCBI taxonomy): domain Eukaryota; kingdom Metazoa; phylum Onychophora; class Udeonychophora; order Euonychophora; family Peripatidae; genus Epiperipatus; species Epiperipatus broadwayi. The sequence goes on from JAQFVV010006494.1 coordinate 613,520, forward strand.
TATATATATATATATATATATATATATATATATATATATATATATATATATATATATATATATATTAGCAAAAAACATAAATATATAAAGTAAATGCATTTTTAAATATAAAACCATATTACTTACAAATGATGCAACAGATGTATTGTATTATTGGGAGGGGGGAAGTCACTATGGCAGAGTAAACCATTTAATATTTTCTAAAATTGGAAAAAAGGGTCCGTTTATTTGACATGGATTAGTCATGTCAGGATTCTTGGTTGCTATGATATCATAAACAGAAACTTTGAATAAATATTACCAGACTAAACCATCACCAGAGTAATAGGTCATAGCAGAAATAATACCAAAGTAACAATAATAATAATGATATAAAAAGTCTTACAATTTTTAATACATACATTAGTTGTTGCTTTTTTATTTCCTTATAACTGCACTATCTGGATCTATGCAGATGGTTATATGATGTCTGAGGATTAGAAATGACAGTTTAGAATTAATACATGATTATGTTTATCCTTATTAAAAGACTATTCTTAAGAGTTTTCTTTTTCTTGCCAGATATAGAATTAAGTAATATTTTTTTTTAAATGTTAAGTCTTTTTTCAATAAAAAAAATTTGCATTCAAAAATAACACTTTTTTTAAAAAATGATTATAAATTTTATTATCTTGGATTTTTTTTTCTTTTTATGCATCTGTAAATCATTCTAACTTCTGAAAATTGAGAAAATGAGGATAAGTTGTTACATTTGCAAAAAATACTTTATAAATTTTTTTCTCATTTTTTTTTCTTAGCCAGATACTTAATTCCTTTATTTTTTTGCAGTACATGATTATTTTTTCTTTCTTTTCTTTTTTTTTCCAAATAATCCAACATTTGTTTTTGATTCTAAAAAAATATAATCTTTCTTTAAAGAAATGCCTTTCACTTTAATGAGTAATATAAAAAAAGATGGTATTTAATTGAGTATTTAAAATGAAAACTAACATAGGAACTGAAAATTTTAACATTATAAAATGTAAAACACTATTAATACAGTAATGGATAAAAAAAAAACCTTTCCCATCCTAAAGAGAATCAATACAAAAGGAATCTGAAAATAATTTTAAAAGGCTAAAAGAAAAAAAATCAATTCAATGGTATCAAGTGACAATGCATGAGAATTAAAAATAAATAAATACAAAACAGTGAGAATATTGTAATTTCTATTTGTTATACTGTAAACCACAAATATATTTTAAAAATTGTAGCAATTTCTAAATCATCCTGTGTTGCATAGATATAACTGTAATTTATTAATTTTTACTTCTAATCGCTTTAATAAATGTATAATACAATGAAAAATATTGCTTGTAGTTTAATTATAAATGTATTAAGCTTACCTTTATTTACGATATTACTTTATACTATTCATATTGTAAAAAAGATAATATTTAGTTGTATATAAATAGATTCATTATATGTATATGTAAGAAGAAAGACAAATTATCAAAATGCATTAGTATAATTGTAATCACATTTTATATATATATATTTTTAAAGGTAAATAAACAAACTGTCAATTATATTAACCTTTCAGCATATTGAAAAAAAAAAAAATTAAAATTAAATCTGAATACAACTGGAAATCACTTTTATAATTTTTAACAATTTAATAATAATAATAATATATTGATAGTTTGTTTTCTAGTTTATATTAATTTCATTTTTTTAAATCTAACTATAATAATAAAATTTTAAATGCATTATATATTAAGAACAAAAAAAATAAGATAAGCATTAAATAAATAAAGTAAAGATAAATAAACATTACTAAAACTATATAAAAAGCTTTTATATTTTTTCATATATAAAGCATTAAATTCCATTCAAAATTATAGAGATTGTCAATGTTTTTATTCATCATTATCATGATCATCAGCAACTTGAAAACAAGTGTGGCCATTCCAGTTCCAAAAAGATAAGATAAAACTAATAATAATAATAATAATAATAATAATAATAATAATAATAATAATAATAATAATAATAATAATAATAATAATAATAATAATAATAATAATAATAATAATAATAATAATAATAATAATAATAATAATAATAATAATAATAATAATAATAATAATAATAATAATAATAATAATAATAATAATAATAATAATAATAATAATAATAATAATAATAATAATAATAATAATAATAATAATAATAACTGAAACACAGGCTTATTATATACCTGTGTCTATATATGTAATATAGGGTATATGAGCACAGACTTTCAGATGACCCATCACTCTCCACTCTATCTAATAACACTGATACACTCAAGCACATATATGCTGAAAAGATAAATAATCACCAATATACGTATCAGAAAGTCTGTGCTCATATACCCTATATTAAATAATAATAATAATAATAACAATAACAATAACAACAACAATAATAATAATAATAATAATAATAATAATAATAATAATAATAATAATAATAATAATAATAATAATAATAATTTATTTATTTATTCATTTATTTATTTATTATCAATCAAACAATACATATAAAAAAGAGAAATACTCCAAACAAGATAAACTTGTGATAGGAGTCTTTCTTAAATTATTAATTACAAACCAAAAACAAAAACACTAACAAAAATTACAATAATGATAATAAAATACATTACTATACATTATTATACTATAAATACAAAAAACAAGTAAACCAAAAAATAATAATATAAGAATAATACAACCAAAGAGATATACATATAAATATTAAATAAAATATATACATATTAATTAATCAATATGTTACACACAAGACAATAACCAAAATTTTAAATATTTTTTAAAAATATAAAAAGATAAATTACAACATCAATTGAACAGTCAGTAACAAAAGAATTAAAGAGCCTGAGTCCATTGTAACTAAATTGCCTATGACTGCTTTCTAAAGAAAAATCTGGAACCACCAGTTGAAATTTGTTAGTCAAGTGGGTATTTGTAATTGATACTTTACGACACAGTAAAAAATGATGACAATATATATCAATGACAATTCTAAACTTATATAGTTTAGAAACAGATAACACTCCAGAATTGACATATATATCTCACACAGAAGTCAATCTAGGTCTACCAAAAATGATATGCATTGTATAATTTTGCAAAGTATATAATTGAGGTAGTGAATAATCAGTAGAGCCACCCCAAATGGAAATATTATAACATAATATACTCTGATAACAAGACAAATATATAGTCATCAAAATAGATCTAGGTATGAATTTCACCAGATAATAAAACAAATAATTAATTTTACATAATCAAGAACATAAGTAGACAATGTGCTGAGACCAAAATAACCTTGAATCAATATAGATACCTAAATAGCAATAATTATCAACAAAACTAATGTTACCACATGTACAAATAGTTCTTGAATGAACATTATACTGATCACAAACTCTAATACTAATTGAATGTGTGCAGTGTTTATAAGAGAATAGAATACCTTTGGTTTTATTACAATTAACAGTTAAATACTTTATCACAAGCCAGTTACTTATTAATTCTAGATCTTTATTAATCAAATGATCCAGAATACTATATGAAACAGCATCACAAGACAAAGCAATATCATCAGCAAACCCATAAATCTTTGAATTCAAAGATAAATTAAAGATGTCATTTATATAAATTAAAAATAGTATAGGTCCAAGTAAAAAACCTTGTGGAACACCATGATTAACTAATCCAAAATCACCAATAATACCATGTATTTTAGTAGCCTGTCTTCTATCCCTCATGTAACTTAACAACCAAGAAGCAAAATGACCTCTAAAACCATATGAACACAAATGATGTAACAAAACTGTATGATTAACTGAGTCGAATGCCTTGGACAAATCCAAATAAATAGCTGCTGTCTTGAGACCCTTATCCAATGATGATGTCACATTATGTACATGATTATAAA